>BSAI01000119.1:20143575-20240407 GCA_036245035.1 Adrianichthys oophorus | reverse complement strand
GCTTATAATGGGGTTTTTTGGGCTAATTCTGAGTTAAGCTAACGTTTTAGCAATATGCTAACGTTTTTCGCTAATTTGGCTTATAGTGGGTTTTTTTGCTTCAAGGGCGGTGGGGGGGGGGGCCCAGAGGTGGGCGGCGTCGGTGCCTAGAGGTGGGCGGGGAGGATACACCGGCACGTAGAGGTGGGCGGCGAGGGCAGCGGTGGCGTGTAGAGGCCAAGGCTAGGGCGACGGGTAGCGTCTGCGTGCCATCCAACGCCGCTCGCGGCTTTAATTCCCACTGTTTTTTTTTCTTTTTCTTTTACCTAGAAAAACCTTCGAAAAGTATTTATTTGGTGAGGTAATATATATGCAACGCACCATTAACGATAAAATCCCTCGATTAATTCTTCAATACTAGTTAAATAGCTGAACATCTGCAGCATAGAAGCCAAAAGGTTTGTACGGTTTTGACCGAAACTGTGATTGAGCATCATACAAATTAAGAAAAGACTTTTTTTTAAACTGAAATTTCTTGTTTTTTATTTGGATAGATGACTTCTGAAATATGTTTACCGAATCTTATGTTATGACTTCAAAACCTGCATTTAGTGTCACTCTTTTGAGGGAAAATAATGCATCAATTAAGCTTTTTGGTAAACTAAATAAAAAAAGCTGAAATTTAGTTGACTTTTTTATGCGTTTGAACAGCATCTCTGTTTACCTCTGATATTACAGCTCTGAAAAATAAAGCTCTGAAGACTTGAGCTATTCGTTTCTATAAACAATGTTGGTATTTTTACAGAAATCCAGGTCAGAATGGAAGAAAACAAACATTTTTCCAGCTCTGTGTACAAACCAGCGTCTGCACGGCTGCAACCAAACATCAAACCTCCACGCTTCCAGCAGTAGACACTCCACACATCGGACACATACGTGCTAAAACAACAGTGTGGCACCCGGACCACCATGGCTGCGATAATGAGGGTGCCGTGCGGCGCCTGGGGCTGTCCCTCTGGCCTTGAGCAGGGGTGAGAAGGGGGGAGGCAGGCTGGGGAGGAGGGCGGGTGTCTGGCTATGCGTGGGTCTGCATCACTGGAATCGTTTAATTCATACCATAAACGTGACAGGGTTAATGAGTGCCAAAGAGAGCTTGGGGACCGCGGCGCTCTTTACTGGGTCGGTGGGTATAATATTTGCACATGCGTTTGTTGTTGGAACAGCGTGAAGCTGACAGACTGAGACCAGAACGCCGTACCCTGTGGTCACAACTAAGGCTGTTCATTTCTGAGTTAGGATGTCACGGTTTGTAGAGAAACTCCTGGAAGAAGGTGGACTGCTAGTTCCAGCGGGATCATAAAAAAGTGAGTCTGATTGTGTGCAGGCAGGAGGAAGACAGAGATGGAGGCAGATCAGGAGTATCAGATTCAGGAGGAAACAGATGGTCCAGCTTTGATTGAGCTCATCAATTATTCTCCTGGTTTCTAAAAAGGATTTCTACGGTGGCCCTGAAGTGCAAATCACACCATTCAATGCAAAAACGACAATTAAAAAAGCAACAACTACTAATAAAAAAAACAACATTACATTTCAGAAATCAAAACAAAAATCCAGAAATTAAAATGAAACAGCATAAGAAACCGGACAATGTAGGTATTTTAGGACATTACTCACCGAACAACAACACTTTGAAGAGTTTTGAAGAAAAGGGAAAGCAGAAGGATGTTTGTCCCCAAACTGTGGTAAAGAGTGAATTACCAAACTTTTGCAGTGGCTGTGACCACTCTATTCATCTTTTAATCTATTGTAAAAGCGTTCCCAGTAATCTTTTAAGTATGATTATGTCATTTTTACCCAAAATCAACATACCTGTAGTTTCTAGAACATAGTTTCTGCATGCGGCAGGAGTTCATTAGAAATTGGCCTCTTTGAGTTGTGGGTGGATCAACCCTGCCCCCATAACTGAGAGCTCTCTGTTTACATGCTCTTTCACGAGCTTACAGCCCCTCACACCCCCAACCAAATATTACCGGTGCAACAAAAATGGAAAGTGTTGTTGGTGCTATCCAGCTGTCCAGTTTTGATCCAGATGCCAGCTCAGATGAGGAAAACAAAGACGTACACGGATCTATTGGTCTGCAGGTGGATGCATCAGAATGGAGCAGAGCAGGGAGCTTATGACCCGCCAGCGAATTTTCCTCATTACAAATATGATCTTTTTAAACTGCCTTTTTTCATCTGCTCCTGATTCACAATGATTTGAATAAATACTCAGAAATGCAATTTTAAGCTTAATTTTCTGAATAAATGTTTAGAAAAATGCTGCAAGAACATGTTAAAAACACCATTCTCATCAGACTGGGTCTGTAAAGAAATATCTTCTGTCAGAATAAATATACAAAGAACTTCCAGCTAAGAATGTAAACAAATGTCCTCCTCACAGTATTAGCCTGAGCGTTTCCCTCTATTTTATGTTCTTTTTTTGATTGTTGTTGCTTTTAATGGATTGTGTTTTATGAGTTTTTATTGCATTGACTTATGCACATCTATTATATCAAGCACCTTTTGTTCTACTGCATGTTGGTGAAAGGTGCTCTATTAGTGATATCCCATAATACCAACCTTTTCTTATATATTTTTAACATTTTACTTTGATTTCTGAAACATTTCCTTTTTTTGTTTTTACTAAATTGTGTTTTTTTTTTATTTTGATTTCTAATCGTTTTATTATTTGTTCTGTTGTTTTATTTGTTGTTGTGATCTTTAACGTGTTTTTGCGTTGAGTGATTTGCACTTCTGGGCCACCGTAGTTTTCCCTTTTGCCAAATCAGACGCAGGAGGCACAAACACTTTTATAATGAAATAAATGAAAGGGAAACAGACTGAAAGCTAATTTACTCACGCGCTAAGCTGTCATTGGGGCCCCCCTCCCCAACAACTGGCCACACCAAATTTGTAGGAAGCAGGTGAGGGGAGAAAGCGGTGAAAGGGACAAAAGCACGTCGCTTTGCGGAGGAAAGGAATGAGTGAAGACTAAATTGGCTGGGTGGAGTGATGGAAGACGAAGGCGGCTGGGGAGGGGGCGATGGTGATGGATGAGCGAATGGTGGCTGCGTGATTTGGGGAGGGAGGAGGCAGAGCAGGGGAGGAGGTGATGTGATTTACGGGTTGGAAGCCCCCCCTTCCACCCTGCCAGTGTCTCCATTAACACACCACGGAGCCCGGTAACACTCGCACTTATTGTCTGTGAGGCGTGCAGTTTACACTCTCCTTTGCCCCACACAATTAAATCTGGCATCAACACGGCAGACTTTTTTCAGTGCCGAGGTGATGCTTCTTCCTCTCCTGAAGCATCTCCACCGCTGCGGGGGTGTGCGCCCCCCGATGGGCAAGATTCCTAAATAAAAGAACAAAGGAGTGGAGCCGCAGACTCACAACGACCTGCCGCTGCACACAAAGCCGGCATGAGCCCATCTGTAATTAAGTTTTTACCCTCTGAGCATCAAAACCCTGTCGCCAGCGCACGTGCTCGAGCTGGGCTGAAAAAAGAAAAAACTTCTCCATCAAAGCTCCTGCTTTAGTTAGAAAAACACCCCCCACCCCCACCCCAAGCCCTCCATCCCCACCCTCCCTGGGGATCCTATCAGAACATGCAAAGGTCAGGGGTCTGCCGGCAGCAACCAAACTGAAGGTCACACACACCTACCTGCCCACACAAAGCACCTGCAGACAAAAACAATGATCACCGATCGAGTTCAAGGATCAATTAAAAGGCCTTCGCTGAGCTCAGGCAGACTCATCTATAAGTCAGCCCGACCTTTAAAAACACGTTTTTTCTGTATTCCTCTATTCAAACTGTCGAGTTTCATCTTATTTTTTTCTACTGAATAAAACCAACAAACAAACAAAAACCACTTTTTTAATGCGGGTTTTAGGTTTTAAATAGAGTTGAAAGAGACATTTCAATGTGATGTTTCAGGTCTCTTGTGCCTCTTCTCATTCTGCACCGGCTGCCTGTCAGCTTCAGGTTTGATTTGAAGAATCACCCTCTAGGTTTTAAATTTCATCAAGGATTGGGACCTTCTTTTTTAATTCCTCCGTCTTTACAAAGCCTCCAGTGCTCTCAGATCTTCAGGTTCTGCTCTCTTGAGAACCCGGACTCGGGCCGAGGCGTCTGTTCAGTACCGCGGTCCTCATCGGTGGAATAACTAACTTACCTGAGGATCAGAGTTTCTGCACCGGTGAGGATTTTAAAATGAAAATAAAACTCAACTTTTACATAATTCATTCATTTAACTTCTTTATTTATTTGGCTCTTAAGTTTTTATGTTTTATCATTTGTACATTTATTACTATTCCTATATTTTTGTCCTTTGATTGTTGTTTTTAGTCTAATGTTTTGTTTTAATCTATGTATGTCAAGCACCTTATGTTCAAAGCATATTGATACAAGGTAATCTACAAATAAAGTGACTGATTTTGAAACTTTTTATTCTTTTCTCTAAATGTTGCTGCTGTTAAAACGAAGAGCTTTAATCAGAGTTTTCAGACAATCTTTAACATGACTCTGACTGCTGTGTGATGATATATGATCATTTTCAGAAATAATGGACGATGACACGGTCACTGATATCCAGCATGGTCACTGATGAAAGAAATTAATATAAATAAAATTTCAGTACTTTAATATTTTTAACATTTAAATTGGTATTTAAGCTAAACTTCTTAAGTGACTCAAAGCATCATTTCAGAGGGAAAAATCTTCCCGCTTGTTTTTATCCAGATGAAGAAAAAGTTCGTCTCAGAGAATCAAAATCCACACGTAGTTTCCTAGATCGCTTCGATTGAAGAAACTCGAGATTTTAATATGTTTCAACAAATGATTTATTTCATTAAATGAGAATAAAATGATATATAAACTCATGAACTTTTGTGATAAACTGTGGATTAACTTATGTTCATCTATGTCCAAGATTCAACTGCACAATCATAGATTAAACATTCAGGTTATGTGACCAGAACTTCTTTCTTAGGTGTTCATTTTCACAGTTTTACTGGAAAAAACAAAAATTTTTAAAAAGCGTTTTATGCAAATCATGTTGGATTTTTGCTATGCTAATGTTACCGCGGGGCTGTAAGCTAGAGGGAGAGAGAGTAAACAAAGGGCTGATGGGAAATTAGCCAAGCTAACTTCTGCGCCAACACTCCCTTTCACAACCCACAGGTGAATTTCTAATGAACTCCTATAGGAAGTGAGTTTTGTGTCACCACATTGCAAACAAAACTCACAGTTTTTAGATCAAAATGTTCGAAATTTCAAATAAAATGTAAAGTTTTAGAAATAAAACTTCATCATTTGCAACATTTTTTTTTGACAGTGCTTGGAGGAAGTCAGACAGACACGGACGCAGTAGGAGTCGGGGAGGAATTCAGATCCGGTCATCATGTTTATTCTTTATTTCTGTTTTGTATTTATCCATCACACCTTAAAAGTCAGATGAGGCTAAAGTTGGGGTTTGTTTTTTTAGCTTCCACTTGGACAGTTGTGGGTTAAAGGAAAATTTATGACATTTTAATGGCTCCTACATGAAACTCTAGTGCAGAAATAAAGCTTAAATTTAGTTCTGCAGATGTTTTCCAGAAGATGAAGTTAAACTTTACCCTCAAAACTTAAGGGAAAGCAGAAGCTGAAATAAATAAAATTTAAAAATCGAACATCCACTTCAGCTTTGCACAGACCGGTCTATCAAAAATAAGTCATAGACGATTTAACTGTTTAGATGGATTTTTTAAATTGTTATCTTTAGTGTAAGAAAAGCTTAGGTGAGATGAATAGTTTGGAGAAGCCCCCCCCCGTCTGATCTGAATAACACATCTCATTAAGTCTGCTGACTAATGAGCTGATTAACCACGGCTACCGATAACTACCGGTAGCTTAGTGTGGCGTTTTAGCCTCACGGATTGATACCGAATGGCTGGTATGTCCGGTGGTTGAAGCTTGTAATTGCCTGAAAGCTGTTAGAACTAATGTGAAGACACGTGAAGGACAAATGAGCTTAATTAGCGTGCGCTAATGTGTTTGCTCGCAGGAAAATGAGCAAATAACATCAACGGGGGGAGCGGTGAAAAAGTGAAAGAAAGGGGATGTTCGGTGGGGAGACTGCCTGGATTTGTGAGTGTGTGCACGTGTGCGTGCACGTCAGCTGTGTGGGGGGGGGGTTACAGCAGTGAAGTGTGCCACATCTATTTTTAGGCCCAGTTGATTGCAGATTTATTCTCCTGGGATGGAGCAAGCCTCAAGTGTGTGTGTGTGTGTGCGTGCGTTTGGGTTTTGGGGGGGGGGCATCATGGGTGAGTGCAGGTTATGAAGAAGACCCACTGCGGGAGGAACAGCTGTCTGTCAGGAGGAATCTGACAGTTAATTTCCTTTGGGGAAGACAGAATTTAAGATTCGGAGATAAAACGTGTGACAGAAAAATGCCGCTTGGCGAGTAAATTCACGCGCACCTTCATTTTGGTGGTAAAAAATAAAAACCAGGAAGTAATTTCTGCGTTTGATGATGATGTTCTTTAGTGAGTTTCAGGGAACAGAATGTTCTTTCTACAAACTGGAAGAACACCCCCCCCAACTAACTAAAAAACGAAAGAAGCCTGGCAAACAGCGGGATGAGGACATTTGATCCCGGTTTGGAATGCCGTGTTCCTCACGGATGTGCGTTTATGTCACGGTCGGGGCTGCATGTGGACTTCCACGAGGAGAGAAGACAGCAGCAGAGTAAACAAGGAGGCTGGGCCTGCTGTTTTGACAGGGGGATGGGAAATACTGAGGCCATGCCGTGAAGTGGATGAATTCCTGACTGCTGGCATTTACAGCACAGGCAGGAGAGATGGGAAAAGTGAAGCTAAACAAGCAACAGAGGAATCCATACCCAAACACACGCATTTATGAGCATCACTGTCAGGCTGTGTGCTGTCTCTTGTCCAGACAGCAGCCTCGCTGTTACTCTTCAAAGGAAATCACAGTTTACACAGACAAAAGGCCTCAGAAACGGTTGGCTCCTCGACTGACCACGTCTCAGGTTCAAACGAGTCTTTCCTGAATTCTGCAGGCTGAGCGGCAGACGGATGGTGCCAAGAAATGCGAACAATGCCGGTGAGCTCAGTGCTGGTGTAAATGAGCCATTCAGAAAAACAGATGCAGTTTAGGACCTTAGTGCGACTGAGAAAAGCTTTAACAGAAAAACTATGAAATACCTGCAAAAAGTAAAGGCAGAGGAAAAGATTTCTCTAATGCTACATTTGTGTTAGGATAAACAATTAGGATATTAGCATGAGGCTTGAGAGGCTCACAGAGTGGAGGGATGTTCCAGTCCAGCAGCTACCAACAAAGCCGGCATTACAAACGCCTCACATTAGAGGAATAATGTCTTTATGCGCCATCCAAACAGGCGTGGAGGCAAAAACAATGGATAGAGGGAGAGGCTGCTTCGGTTACAGTTAGCTGCATACTAATCTGTTCTCCTCCATCTTTTTTTTCGGTGCCCCACAGGCCTCAGCGAGCAACAACAGCAGCAGGATTGGCGTAAAAAAAAAAGAGAACAAAAGCGAACGGCTTCATGAAGAGGCATCAACGTGTGTTACAGAAGGACTGCAGGGGGCTGATGAGCTGATACAGACTCTCTGCATTTGTAATATCCCCAGGTATTGGAAACGTCTGGAGATTTTATCTTTTAAATCACAGGAACGCAGTATTTAATAACATGGACACACAGGATATCCATTCACAAACAAGTGCAGGCGAAGGTTTTTCACCTCCTCTCCTCTGTGAAACAAAGACCTGCTAGCTCTTCTAAAAAGCAATTTCCTGAAACAAGACACACAGACCAAATTGGACTGTGCTTTTTCCAGTTTTCACAGACTAATGCAGTTTGCAGGGCTCTGTGAAAGGCTTTTGGAAGCTCTTTGGCAACTATCAAGTGCATTTTCCTTTAGTGAGCAGGGAGGGAACGAGAAAGCAACACAGGAAATAAAAACAACAAAACAAAGAATCAGCTGACAGGTAAGGAAAAAAAAAAAAGATGCAAACAGATGTCCACACAGGTGTCCCATGGTCAGCAGGAGGCTGGCCTTTGCATTGCTGTCTTCAACCCCCCCCCCCCAGGGTAGATATTTGTCTGTCTGCGAGTCTGGGCCCTGGTGGGGGATCGAGATGGCGCTCCGACGAGAACGCACGACCTTTAACATTACAGCTTGCTCTCAGAGAACACGGCAAGTGAAAGCCCAGTGGACTCTTGTCGCCTGAAGAGCTTCTATTTTTGCACGCCAAATTAGGAAGTCCCAAAAAAAAAAAAAAAATGGTGGGAGGGGCAGTTATTATTGCCCCACTTTTCTTACAATAAGTTTGATCTTCGTCCTTTAAAGTTTTAAAAGGATCTTATGGTTCAAAGACCTTAAGTACCCGTCACTCCTCTTCATTAAGCTCCTCCTGCCGTGTTTCAAAACATACATTTAAGGAGGCAACCTGCAAAGAAATGAGCGGGAATCTGGCTCTACACTGTACGGCTGCATAGCTCCAATATTGCTCGCCGTTTTTGTTGCTCCGGTAATATTAGGTTGGAGGCGTGAGGGGCTGTAAGCTAGCGGAAGAGCACGTAAACAGATAGCTCTGTGATGGAAAGGGGGGCGGGGTTGCTCTGCACCAACAGTCAACACAATAACAACACAGTTTCTTTCACCTTCGCCTAAAAACGGCATTAATAATTAAAAGACCTTGAAAGCTAAAAATAAATGACAATAATCTTTTTCCAAATGTGTGTCAATTTAAGGACAATCGGGAGGGTTCAAGGAGGTAGAGAAATACAACCAAACTGCCAAAAAAAGGGAAAAGGTTTTTGCTGTGGAATTTTTTCAAATAAAAAAAATTAAATAAAAAAATAAAAAATAAAATGACTAAACTAAATGTGTAATTCATTTGCAATTACAGAGCTAAAGTTATGGATCTTCAGATGCACAAAGTCTATATTTGTATGAACCCCTTTTGTATTTTAAGCTAAACTTCATTAATATTAATTGTGTTTGGAGACTTTTTTTTGGACTGAACGGAAAACAGAAGACAAGAGTGGGATATTAAAGATTAGGGCTAAGGGTTTAAAAAAGGACAAAAATAAAGGAAGTCAAGAAGTCAAAGGATAAAAAAAAACTTAAAACAGGAAGGAGGAGGTAGATTTACGATGGTCAATAATCTTTACGTTCAAATGTAGATGTTTCTGCAGTATTTGTCCACAGACACACTCGTTGAAGTATTACAAATATACCCGTTAGCTCCAAAAACCTTCAAACATACATATCAACGTGTACACAATACAAATACAGATCAGCTCACACATGCACACAAACAAACACATGTCAATGTAATGCTTTGACTGCTTGCAAAAGACTTGTTATTGATTTGTACCATTATAAATAACTGGATTTGAGTGGATGGGGCTTCAGTTTCTTTTCTTCAAGATAACTATTTCCTTAACACTCGTACAAAGTCATCACTACTTTAACAGATATGAGACCACAGCTGTGATCTGCCGTCTCCGGATGAAATAAGGCCTCCAAGGCTCCCTCTGAAGGTGATTGACACTTTCCAAGATGCTGCAATTCATGAACCTCTTTGTCTATCGTCTGTCAGGGACTCCGCCTCTCAGTTCCTCCCTTCACATCAGAACCAACTTTCCAGCAGGTGGTGAACGGATGAGGGCTCGGCCACTTTCTTCACCCGAGTGTCAACAACACCGTGATGACGTCATCCATCTTCAGTCAGGGTGTCACGATGGCAGGTGAGCTCATGCGCGTCCTTCTGTTCCTGATTAACCAACACTGACGAGCACAGGAGACCAATTATACAGGGCAGGCAGGTTAACACCCTCTTATCTGCCGGGGAAACTTCAACATTGAAAGCTGAATCATGGCCTTCCACTGTTGACTATATATGACAACCGGAGCGAGTGAGTGTGACGTCACCCACAGAAAATGGCTTAGTTCCGGCTCCGACCAAATTAAGTCGATACAGTTGCTATTTTTTCGCAAGACAGATATTGGAGCTCAGTCCAGTTGTCATATACAGTCAATCCCTCCCACTTTGGACAATGTCAGAAAGATCGAAAGACTGAAACTTCTCAAGAAAATCCAATCAGAGACCGAAATGCAAATTAAAAATGGATTATACCTGTAGCTGCTAGTCTCCAGTCTAAAGAGTAACTCCAATGAAAATGGAGAGAATAAACTACGCTCTCCGTTTAAAATGCCAGAATTTATTAGGAAGTAAAATCAAATGAAGGAAAATATGTCTGAAGGGTGAAACAGCTCCTGACCCCCATTAAAATGCACGGCCAGAATGAAGAGTTTTTTTTAATGAAAAGCTGTAAAACGACAAAAGACATCAAGAATGAAGTCATAGATTGGATCACATTTTTCTATCTGGAGGCAGCGTTTTTCAGTGTTTACAAAGCTTTTTTTTTTTTATTATTATTCATAGAAAAGCTTTTCCCAACTGAATTCACGGACGGGACCACAGGGCTTTGTCCGACGCATGAAGAAGAGGCTGCAGTGACTTGAATGGCCGAAAGCCTCAAGTGGCTGACTAAATCAAGAGGAATGATGCTCTGCCAAGGCGAGCCATGAAACATGCTTTCACTGGTGGCGTTTTTTTTTTTTTGCTTCCATCAAAATAAAAGAAAAGGGAAAAACATTGAACTTTGGCAGAGAGCGGATGATTTGCTTTAATTTTGTGAAGCAGGGGTCTTGCTCCTGCAAGATAATTTAAAGACATTCCTTTTTTAAAGACCCACTTCAATGAAAAATGTGTTTTTGCTGCGTTTAGCGGGTTCTTGTGGCCTTGTTCGGAGGACGAGGACATATATATATAAGAAAAATTAAGCGCAAAATTGCATTTCTGAGTATTTCTTAATCAAATTGTGGTGAATCAGGAGCAGATGGAAAGAATGCTGTTGGAAAAAGCTTGCAGCAGTGACGTAGGGGATGCAATAAGGACCTCACCTCACCTCACCTCACTAACAGTCCCGCCCACATCTCAGAGCTGAATTTCTAATAAACTGCTGACGCTCTGCAGAAACTATGTCCTTAAAACATGACACTTTAAAAAAAATGTTGGCTAACAATGGCATAATCATCATAAGAAATACACTGGGAACATTTCTAAAATAGATCAAAAGATGATTAGAGAAGGACTTTAAGTCTTTGTCGTTTATTGCTTCTTCATGTTGGAGCTACAAGAGCCTCTGAGGTCACTTATGAATGCACCATGACTGATGACTTCAAGTTACATGAGTAGGGACATATTTAAGCCCCGATTCAGATCTTTTTGCAGCTCCCAGCTCTTTATCTGCCTCTGCATCGCTGCTCTGAGCCACATTTACAACAGGTGGAGCATCTCCAGTTAGCAGGATGCCCTCAGCTCACGTGACTGAGCCTCTCACTCACGTTTCGGTTTGGTCCGAGAGGCTTCATGGCAGCGTGTCTCATCTTTGTGTGATTTTTGGAGAAAAAAAAACCACGCCGTCGCATTGCTCAGAGGATGCTACAGCCTTTTTTTTCTGATTGTCAAGCCTATTTTTCACGGGTTTCTTCAAGACGCCTTTTATGCGTGCCATCTTTTAACAAGGAAAAATAGGATGTGACTGCCAGTTTCAGAGCAGCTCTCATCAGTCATGCTGTGAAAAGACAAAGGAGAGCTCCTCAGTGTCTGTCCTGTTGCGTTTTATTCATGGCTGCTATGCTGGAATTTACATGTCAGCTAAATAAACCAGGTTATTTACATGTGAGCGCCGCTGTCAAAAAGACACACATCATCTCTTTATGGGCTGGCTCAATGATTGACAGCAGCGCTAATGGTTTCAGTCTTTCTTAAAATGGAAAAGTCATTTTTTAACATCCACGAATGCAATGAATTAACATTTTAAAGCCTCCACAAGCAGCTGCTTTTTAAAATAAACATATTTTGTGAAGGCGTAGAACATGAACTCAATTTTCCGCCATTCTTCCATGCAACAATGACAACGTGACTCTTCTAGGGAAAACTGGAGAGAAGGTGTTGTCTCCTTCAATGAGGGCTGTTCTTTAGACCGTCCAACAGCCCTTTGCCCCTGAAATACTTTCTAAACGTTCTGAAAAGCATTTGAGCACGCTCAGTGAGAACGAGGGCCCCCGCTAACACCTCAAGCTCATGTTTAAACACACGCGGGCAGAAAAATCAAAACAAACCCAACGAATTCTTTCATCTGAAATAGAGATGTTTATTTTTTTACCCAATTATCTGTGCGCGGGAAAAAGATGGCGTCTTAAAGGCCGTTTCAAATGGACTGGCTGGCAGCTTCAAAGATGACCCCCGCCTCTCTGTTCGTCTCTGAGCCCGCGTTCCCCTGCGAGCGTGTTTGAATATGTGCGAGTTATGTCTACAGAGGTGGCGGCGGTGCATGTATGCATCAGAGGCGTGGGATGCAAAGAGCGCAGGAAAATATGGGAGAAAAAGATGAAGAGAGCATCGAGATGGGATGAGGAGAAGCGAGGGCAGAGAGGGAGGGATGGTGGCTTTTCTTTTGTCTTGAGCTGCAGCCCGTTTCATTAGCACACCAGCCAGCCCCCAGCTCTATCCCCATCCCCCTGCTCTTCCTCGCTGGCTCCCCAGCCACAGACGGAGAGCCTGGTTACTGTCCTAATGGCAGCTCTGTATTCATTATCACCTCCGCATACGCCTCCGCCCCCCAACTCTGCCCAGGATGGGGGGCTGCTGTAATTGATAATTAAAGAGCAATAACACAGCGGTCAATGCAATCTCGCCACAGGAGCGCCTGAGACCCCCACCTCTCAGTCAAACACACGCACGGGTCCCACGTGCACCGATCACGGCGGTTAACCCACAGACGACCTGCAAATGCAAAAAAAAAAAAAAGCAGAAAAATATGTCACCTCCTGATTCAAACAATGAACAGGGAACGACACAAATGCACAAGTTTGCGTCTAAATGCAAATAAATACACACCCACACACCTTGCTGCAATCACACAATCGCGGACAGGCCGTGAAAAACACACAAAGCGGAGCAGCAAGTGGGAAAGCAGTGAAGGACGAAGCCTTGGGAGGAGGAAGAAGCACATGTGCTCATTTAGCTCAGCAGGCGGATCAATTTATGGACATGGAAGCAAACCTGCAGCATTGATTCTGAACAGGCAGAGCGAGCGCATGACAGAAACCTGTCCGCCGCCGCAGATGACCGCCATTCATCCAGGACAGGAACACGCGCTAAACTGTACTTTTGTTGGACAATCAAAGCTCCGCTTTGATCCAAAGCGGCGTCTGAACACATCTGGCACTGAAGGTGTTGAGCAGTCTCGTCCTTTGCTTGATCAAGCTGTCGAATACGGACCTCATTCTGTCACGACGCCACAGACAGGAAGGCGACGGGGAGGAGAGACAGACAGGGTTCTGCTGAGACAGAGAGGATGAAGATTCAGGGCT
Source organism: Adrianichthys oophorus (assembly GCA_036245035.1). Classification (NCBI taxonomy): domain Eukaryota; kingdom Metazoa; phylum Chordata; class Actinopteri; order Beloniformes; family Adrianichthyidae; genus Adrianichthys; species Adrianichthys oophorus. The sequence continues at coordinate 20,226,904 of BSAI01000119.1, read as the reverse complement.
GATGCTGATGCTAACGTGGGATGTAATCACAGGAGGAAAGAATGGAGGAGAGCCGCTGCTGATTACAGAAAGCACTAATGACCACGTTCAGACCAGACTGTGTGTGTCTGTGAGCAAAAACAAAGAGGATTCTTAATCTGATCAGCATCACTCATCAAAAAATGAAAAATCAGCTGGAATCTCCACATGCTTCCTCCTCAGCCTCTCACCTTTCCCTTCAATTCAATCGTTGCTTTTGAGTTTACTTTAATTGGTCAATAATTAGTTTTAAATAACAATGGATAAATATAGACACGATTTCCTCAAGTCACCCATTTTGACCCATTAAAGCTTTTATTATCAGCATGTATGAGCTTGACCTTTCTACTTACAAAACAAATGGGTGCTCTGGTTAAACAGGAATAAAGAACAGAATTTTATTCAGAAATAAGCATAAAACAATTGTTGAAATAAACACGTGGACCTAATTCTTCATATGGTGTTTAAAAATCTTGGAGCTACCAATTTACCCGTATTTTGGTGCTAAAAGCAATCGATGAAACCCCAACAGAAAACAGACGAGTCTTTGCTATGTCACTATTTTGTCAAATGAACTACTTTTAAAAAATCCACTTTGAGTCATAAACATGTTAGTGTGGCATTTTTCTGACAACGGCAGACATATCTGAAGATAATTAAGCTCCAAATTGAATTTTTCAGTATTTCTTTATTCAAATTGTTGTGAATCAGGAGATGAAAAATGCTGTTTGAAAAAGATCATATATATGACCTAGAAAAGGTGGGCTCAAGCTCCATTCTATCATGATTAAATTTAACTGGAAACGCTTTGAAAATAGCTTAAAAGATGATCACAGCGGGTCTTTAAATGATGTTGAAATCTGCTTAAGAAATGATAAATCATCTCCTTAGTTAAACATACTAAGGGGAAGTCACCAAAATAAACCTCAGAATGTTAAATTCTAGTCGGGTTGTGGATCAGTGGACAGTAGAGACGCAACAGGAAGAGAAACGGACAGACGTTTGTCAGAAACCAGTTTTTCACGTCCTCATGGATTTGATACCTTTGTACAAACGTAATTTGGTTCAGATCTGTCATTTTTGACTGATACTGCTGTACTCCCAATACTTGATCGATTTTTCCATATGTATCTGGATCCCCCTGAATTAAAGATACATGGTGATGTACTGTGTTTTGTGAGGAGATTTACACACTTACAGGTGTTACATTTAGAACAAACAAACTTTTACCAAATATAGTTAATTACAGGTAATTGTTCTTTTGGTTAACTAACTATTAAAGCCTTCAGATGTCAAATTTGAGCTGCAATGACTTTCATGCTGTATAATGTCAGGTCTGGAACTCAGGTTTGGTTCAGAGGAGTTGTGCTTTGTTTGACTGAGCTGTACTCTGAGGACTCGCCCTCCCTGTGACAGAGATGACAGCATTGGAACAGGAATGGTCTCTGCTGACTGGGAGTCTAAAGCCTTTGACTAGGAGCCATCAGCACCCGCTCTGGGTGTTCCCTGTTGACTCTGGGTCTTTCATAGCAAACGTCTTCTGCTCATAAACACAATGTTTGAAAGGCTGGATTAAGCTGGATTAGGTGACTCCACCATCCAAAAACATTGGGCATTTCATCTATATAAAAATCCATCTTTTTTGTGGATTATTTACTGTATGAATGCATTCCTGAACAGAAAGAGGTTCTGGAAACACCTGTGAGTTCCTGCTGTTGCTTCTGCCAGCAGTGGAATCATTAAGAATTGCATTGTGCGAGTATGACAGGCTCGGCATGACAGGACCGTAGCCGTGTTTGGCAGACGAAGGGCTGTGCCATAAATCACTGACAGCTCCTTTTTATCTCCTCACTCTGCCACCTTCAGCTTGATAGGAGCAGATTTCTGTGACATCCTGTCGGTGGAATTCGGATTCTGAAGCCTTCCAGGGCGTTCGCATCAACGACCTGGCCTCCGTTTATTTATTCACTGCAACATGCGGAGACTCACTGCGAGTTTGTTGCTACAAAGTTGTTGAGCACTGACAGAACACGTCTTCGCCTCGCTGGCATTCCTGATGTGTTCTGGAGTCAAGAATACATTTTTACTCCGTCATACAATTTTGTTTCTTTAGCAAAGACTTGTCATGCTCAATTCTTTATGATTTTTGCCAGTTTTTCTCATGGTTCATGTCTTGTGAACATTGATGTGTTGCTTTGTTGAATTGATTTAAACCGATACCATGTTTTATTCCACATACATATTAATCCATTTTAACTGTTTTCCAACCATTAAACTAAAGGACTTCTTAATTCCAGCTCGTAATTGTAAAATGTCTGTCTTTTATCACTAAAGCAAAGGTTTAACTATTAAACTGGAGGTCTTCTCTACAAAATGAAAGAATTCGCTTTTTTAAATTCCTGTGGTTACCAAATGTCTTTGTTTTGTTTAACAAAAAGCCCATATTTAATTATTAAACTGGACTTCTCTATAAAAACTGAAAATATATATATTTTCAATTTCCTGTGGTTACCAAATGTCTTTGTTTTTTTTCACCAAAAAGCAAAAACGTAACTTTCAACTGATATTGTTATTTGATTTATCTGTTATGCATAATTTCTAAAAGATGGGCTGCAAAATATAAGTAAGATGGCTTTCTGTTATTATTATTATTATCATCAATAGAGTTGCGCACCTATGGACTGTCATTTTCTACAAAGGACAATTCAACTGCCAATTTTTCAGAACTTTGTCTCAGTTTGATGCTATTCTGAAGGACCTGGAAGTGAAATCATTAACAGTGTTGTTTTTTTAAGCTACTTTATAGTTTTAATTGTAAGAATGGTCTCAAATTGTGTTGTAATTTGTCTCTTGGACTCCATTCAAAAAGAGATCTGTGCATTCCTGGTTAAATGATAATAATAATAAATAGTAAAACATAAAAACTGGAAAACTTTTTTTAAATGTTGTCAATGTATTTGTATTTACTGCTAACACAGAATAAAAATAACGCAGACAAAACAATCTGAATCTTAAAAGAAAAACCAATCTTCACGGTAACGTAACTCACAGGAATAAAGCCTGAAGTTGGTTCAGTTGCTATGTTGGCTTTACTTCATCTCTGTCATCACAAAAATGGGCAAAACTGTTAAAATGAGTTCAATTTAGAAACTACAACATTTGGTACTTTCTAATTGACTTTAAATTTAGGAAAAAGATGGAGGTTCGGTTAACCCTTTAACACCAGAAATGTCGCCGCTGTTCTATAAATCCTTCCCACCCATGACATTTTCCTAGCAACACTGACTGCGCATGCGCAGACCAAAAATACATCGTAATTTTTAGTTTTGGCGGACCGCCCAGAAACCTGTGCTACCTCTTTAATCTTGTGTTATCATAAGCCTTCTTTACTTAATACTTAATTAAGAACTAAATAAAAGCAGTTTTTACATTGAAAAGTACAAGAAAGTATTTTGATTTGAAGTTTTAATGAATGGATTTCACAGTTTCCATGTAAATATCAATCTGTTATTATTGGAACCAGCTCTACATATAAAATATGCATAAAGATGAATAATTCTAACACAACAGAATTTTTTTAGTCACTGTTAGGTTAAGTAAGACATTTTTTGTACAAAAGATGTCATACTTAATGTTAATATAAGTACAGCATTATAAGATATTTGTTAAAGAGGCTCAGACAGATGATCCCCATCAGATATTTAGTAGGAAATGTAAACCGACAACCTCCTGCTTTCGTCGCAGTCACTGTTTCAAGCAGCCCGAGGTTCAACAGCTGAGCTTTGCAGCGCTTTCTGATGCAGATGTGTGCAAAAGACGTATTAGGAAGTCTATGTGAAATCAAGTCAGCTGTGGAGGATTTTCCATAATGAAGGAATGAGGCTCAGAATTTGACTGACAGACAAACTGACAAAGGGGATTAGAAACAAGGAAAGGCCGTTCCAGGAGCAGAGAACAGCTCCTTTTATTCTCTCTGATACAAAATCAGTAGCATGAGTAAATGCAAGCCTTGTGTGGGAGAGTCGCATGCTGCAAAACTGAAACCCAGAGGAGGTGAGAGACAGTTAGTCAGGACTAGAAACGGAGGAGGAGGCATTGGTGGGGGGACGTGGACATGAGGGGAACGACAGAAACAAAGAGAGGAGTGTGTGAAGAGCGAGACGGTTCTGAGACTATGGAATGAGAACAGCAGTGCTGTCAGGGAGCGGCGTGTCAGCCGGGGCAGATGAAACCTGACAGACTCCAGCTCTCGCCCACTCCTCCCTCCGTTGGGCCTCGCTCTGTGGTGGCGAGCATCCCTCTCAGCTCTTTTCTTGAGAGGAGTATTGACTGCGTTGGTTCGATGTTGGCAATTTCCATTTTCTCCTGCGGGAAAATGGGAGACAAAGCAGAGGGAAGTGGATTTCACTTTCACTGCAGTCCAGGCAGCAACACATTCGTCACAATGCCTTCCTCCATCTTTTTCGTTCTCCGTCAGTCAGCTATTTTGTGTAAAAGACGTGCAGTTTGTTTTACACATGAAACGAACAGAGTTGCCTCCGAAATGAGGCCCACACAGGCCCAGCGCAGCATTTATTCCCCAGGGAATAAACTGCAGATGAACAGATTAAAGGAGGGTGCAAACAAAGCCAGGTACAAAAAGCTCCAAGATGCACATAAACACCCATTTACATCCATACATTGCACACAAACAATTGTGCAAAGAAAATAGACCCATACAGACACACAGCTCTGAGCTCAGCTGTGTGGAATGAGGCCACTTTGAAGTGCTTTAAAACGTCCTCCCTGCATTTCCACCGCTGTCCACTCCCTGCGGGATATCCACTATGGCAACAAACAGCACACACCAGCGCTCCTCACACGGATACACACCAACCCCGGCATGCAGCTCACAGAGAACAGCAGCGTGACCGCAGACATTAAAAATTCACACTAACGTCCAAAGCCGTTTTCAGCCCCCAGAACATGATGGTGAAAATGCGCCATGAAGCACCGAAATGATAACAAGCTCCACTTTACATGTAAAGCAAGAAAGGTTCAAAGTAAAAAAAACAAAAAACAGATAACCTGAAAAAAAAAAAGGTTCTTGGAACATTCTGCCATATTTAGCATTAAAGAATAGCTTGTTCAAAACGACCACATTTCAGGTTGTCAGCATATTTCAACAATAAACTGGGACTTCACATATGAGCATTTCTCCTCCACATTTGTCTCCAAACCTAAATCTATGGTTTCTTTAATCATCTGCTTGTGCACAGGCCTCAATTTCGCTCCTGTTTTAATCAAATCATGATTAGACGGGGCTGTAAACTTGTCTTTGCATGTTGAAGGATTTTGCAGTCTCGATCAAAGTTTGGATCTTCTGTTTCATCTGAGCAGGCGTGAAAACTCATCAAAATCATGTGCGGAAAAAGCAAAGAAAAAAAACAAAGAACCATGTTTCCCCTAAAAAACCCCCCAAAAAGTCTTGTAAGTGAACCCTGTTGCAGTTCACAACAATATAAAAGCAAGCAGACTAAAGTAAGGAAGTAAAGCCTTGCAGCTGGTTTATACTTCAAAGGGATTTGTATTTGCTCGGGTCACATGGCCATTGGAGCGGAATCGCCCCGATCGCTAGGAAATGTCACACCTGCTGATGACATCATCAGTGACTTGAATTTTACACCCGTAGTGCAAAGAGTACCCGTTGACAGAGCAAACTCTGTCCAGAATAATGTCTTTTTAACACTGCTAATGATGCAAACTTATTTGAAGAGTGATTAGTATAAACGTCACTCAGAAGTTCATCGCAGTTATCACGGACAGTTCCAAGCAAAACCTTAGTATGAACTAGACTACGTGATTGTGGACACGATTGACGCGATGTGAAGTATAAACCAGACTTTAGACAGGTGTCTATACAGGTGCTGCAGGTTTTTGGTTGTCTGGTCTGTGCAGCATTGAAGAGAGGAGTGGCTGCATCTTAAAGGAAGCTCAGGTGTGCTTGCAGTTCCATTAAGGCTCATACAGCCACCTTAAGGGATGTCATGAAAATGGAATGTGCCAGTGTCTTGCGTTTGGAAAGTTTATTGTGAATTGTTTGTATTGTTAACGTAAGTTGCAAGCAGTAATGATGAACAGGTGATACTGTTATACGGTGCTCTTTCTTTACACTCCAGTCATTGGTAAGGTGCGAGTTCTGGCTCATTACTCATCGCACGAATGCCAAATGTATGGGGTCTGCAGGTCATACGTATGTGCCCACACAAACATTTTTACTACTTTTAAACCTTAATCAACATTAACCAAAAGGACTGGACTGAAGGATCATGCTTATTGAAGCCCATCCAAAAAAAAAAAACAAGGATATAATTTACACAGAAACAACATTTAAGGAAGGTTAACAGACAAACAAAATACATAAATACAAATACTACAAAAGTAGTGAGCATCGGGTCTGAATTACTTTTAAAATCCAGGGCAGTAGAATGTCCTGCACTATATAGTTTTTTTATGGCGTATACTTGTATAGCTTTTTTCTACCTTCCTTGAAGGCCCAAAGCACTTTACAGTCACAGTTCCATTCACCCATTCACACACACATTCACACCCTGACAACAGTTAAAGAATAAGGAGGGAATTCAACAATAGCCTTAGTGTCGAGATCTGCTCAGGCCAACCGTACAGTAATGTGTCCAATCGCACTCTTACACGTCATCAGGCCATTGTACAACCAATCAAATATTGTTGTTTTTAGTGAAAATCAAGAGAGAAAAAAAATGACGCGTCGACTATTTCATTAGTCGTAGACGATTTTAATAGTCTGCGTAGTCGTGACTAATCGACTATTTGTGGTAGCCCTCCTGGAAACTACTGGTATCCATACTTCTATCCAAACGTAAGAATAATATGTTTTTTTTTTATTGTAAAACTTGCAGGAGCCAGTTTCCGGAGAAACGCTGATCAAACTAGAAGCATGAGAATGGAAAGCGTTCTGGTTTTTTTTTTAGTTAGTTAACTTCGTCATTTTGAAAAAATTAGGTTGCCAGGACGGTAAAGATTATTACTAAAGCTGCAATATGTAGACAGAGATACACATGCACCTACAAATACATGTACATTTTACTAGTTATCTGACATTTTACCAATAACCTAAATATTTTTGCAGTATTAACTAATTTAAAAAAATTCCAAAGTTTTGTTCCAAGAACAAAAGATATCTCCATTTGACATTAGTTCTGCTTTGCGTGATTCAAACATAGAATGACCTCTCTAATAATAGTGTTCCACTCTTCTTTTAAAAAAAGGACTGCACACTCAAGGGATAACTACTTTTAAGGCACAAAACTAATTTTCCAACATTCTTTCATGCACAATTTCAACAAATGTTAATGTATTAACTCAACGAGTCTCAATACTTCATGTTTTGGCTCAACGAGCAACCTTCGTACGTCCTGCTGGTCACCTGCGCACAGGTTTGTCCACTTTTTGCCCTCAAACATCCCGTATCCACCCTTAAGGGCAGTTGGGACCAAGGCTTTACTTGCAAAACTTATAAAAATAGAGGTTCTAAATGGAGAGTCTCTGTGTAAATGTGTTTCTGTATGTCTGAACACAGTCCTGTAAAAGAATTGTGACCTGTACATACTGGCTTCATTCAAAGACAGCTGGAATAGGCTCCTGCATGCCCTGTGACCCTAACTAACAAAAGCAGGTGTGAAACTGCGTGGATGGAAACTAAGAAACAAGAAACTCTTAGGGAACCCCCCCGAGACCTCATATTTAAACTCCTGCGACCGTGCAGAGCGTTTGATCCGGATCATTTGTACTGTGATCTGCCCTCAAAACTCACATTCCCATCTAACAAGTGGAGGTTGATACTCCATCATTTAATGCTAGCCTAAAGGCACAGACCACACCCGGTCCTAAATCTAATTTTGCCCCTGGCTTTGTTTTTTTTTTTCTTGTAGGAGGAGGGACATGTCTGTCAAAGGAGGAAGCTCATTGCCTCCATTTCACAGGTAGCCTGTCCTGCATTGACTTTGATGGGTTCAGCCTCTGTAATAGAGGTCATTTAGTACAATGGCTTAGTGCTGGGAACTATTATGGACCAAAGTGGGGCTTACCAATCCTAAAGTTGCATTTTAGCTGCAATTTGGGGGCATTTACGCTCTTCCTTCAATCTGCAACCCCCCACCCCCACCCCCAAAACCCCTGGAGCAGCACTCAAACAGCCCCTCGAGACCGCAGATTTACAGGATCATCTTCTTTTGCGTGGATGTGTGCGTGCAGGGCGGTTTGTAGATGAACGGAAATATGGATTGATTTGGTTTTGTTAGGCAGAGGATTTGCACCGTGACAAAGCTCTGGCTCTTGAAAAATCTCTCCCTCTGTAAATATGTCTCCCCACTCTTCTTTTTTTTCAGCGGGGACAGGGGAGTAATTAACAGCTACTTAAATTCTCTCAATGGATTTTGTGGACTGCAGAGAAAGGGGAAGGGGGCAGAGTACTAAAAGATGGGCTCTATCCTTTGAGGCTTAATGCTACCATTTTGCAGAGGGTAATTTTGGCTTGCAGATTTTTCTGACATTGGTCTGGAAAAAAAGAACGTACACACATATTACTGGTGTAGTATTTTTCAGTAATGAAGCAGAATAATACAAGAGTCTACTAATGCATTATGAAAACCTCTTTGCATTTATGCTGCTGCCATTGATTGCGTAAAATCTCAACCCACTTTTGTCTAAGAGTGGCACAGAGCAGAGCTCACACACACAAAACCACCACCATGTTCCACAACCTTTCAGTTTCTCCCTTTCCTGCTACCCGGCGAAGGCGTTAGTGCTGACTCTCCACATCCTGTAACAATCGAAATCAATTCCTAACACGTTTTAATGATTTCCGCTGCAAGCGTGCCCTCACGTGTCAACAAAAAGCCAATAGGGTCTTCATTAATGTCCACCACCTTTTTTTTTAACAAGTCAATCACAGATGGGGTTTTTTTTCCACCGATCAAACAGCAGCACTTCCTGTCAGCATGATTCAGTTTCCTCTTTGGTGCTCCTCGCACCAACGGCTGTGTCAAGTGTGTCAGGGCTGCCAGATCAGATGTCCCATGTCCTGCCTGGATATCAAACCAGACAATGGACCTCCTGCTGCAGGCTGAGAGAGCGCCGTCTCTCCAGAAAGCATCCATTTCCCCTGTAGAGCTAATCCTCTATCCCTGGAGAGATGAGCGGGTGGCTAATGAATACAGAGGGGGTAATCTGAGTCTGCATGTTGCATGCAATCAAATGCTCCCCATCACTGTACAGATTTTCCGTACTTGGATCCAAATGATGCATCTTAGTTTTGATAAGATTTTTGCCACAAAAAAAAAAAAAATTTAACAAGTTTTAATTCTGTGTCAAACCTGGTTAAACAGTCAGGTAAGCAGGCCTCATTGTCTGATTTAAACTGGTGCGTCTGCAGTGCGTCTCAACATTCAATACTTTGACAGCCAGACCCCATGCCCTTTGCTTCCTCACTGAATCCTTGAAAAATGGCTTATTTTGTGTCATACACAATGATGTGTTTTTGTGTTATCCGCTTTGTTAACGTGTGGGCACATCATCGTAACCACATACTATTTTATAAAGTTCTATTCTGCAAGTACAACAGAAGTTTTTATTTTGAAACCTGACCCTGTTTCCTATTTCTCCAGCTTTTTGCTGTGAAATCAACGGACTGGATTTAGAACTCCTGCGTAATGCTGAGTGGAGAGATGAGCTCTAAATGCAGACATGATGTTAACCTTCCAATTGGTTAATGAACGCTCTCATTTTTTGGGTCAACGAAGCGCAATGGAGACGCGCTGCAGACAGACCAGTATTAGTCAGCCTTCAGTCACAACTGCCCTTATGGATACGGGCTGTGTGGGCAAATAACGGGCATATTTATACGGGACACGCATGGAAATATCAAAGTCATAGGCCGCTCGGTGAGCCAGCAAAGCCGAGCGAGAGTTCATGCACATTTTTTTCAACGGACATGCTGTGAGCAACAGAAAACGTTGCGCCCTCAAACCGTGTGCACTGCTCAAGGAACCAGTTTATGCTGCTTAAGTGAAAAGTGCGCTCTGTGCGTGCAGCATTCCTGTTAGAAATGAGGAAATTAGACCATCAGAGTGCATTTTGTGTGATCCTACAGCCATCCTATGGGCACATAAGTATCAGCTGCTCATCCTGTGCGTGCAGCGTTTCCTCGCGGTCAGTAAGGGTCCTGTACACGTACCTTACTAACAACTAGAGTGTGGCGTCAAGGTACATTATAGATTAATGCAAGTTAAGCCTCATTTCCAGTGAGCGGTCCAGTCTGGTACAGTAAGGAGAGGTACTGAAGTATTAGCTTTACAAATACTTCACGAAACACTTTCAACAGGCATGACAGTGTTCCGTTCCCCCCCCCATTTCCCTTGAGGTGGCCGGAGGAGCCACGGGAGCACAAGACACACCCGCGCCGCCTTTAAGATGCAACCACTCGTCTCTACGAGTGATGATGGAACAAACATGACCCAGCTTCCAAACATGCTGATGAAAAAGTCACCTTGTTTTTAGGCAACATGCTGCTATACAAGCAGAATGAACACACTGCTATTTGTGGTTATGAATTTTGTCTTCCATTTGTTGAATTTAATAACCACCTATTTGACCGAGATGCAGCTTGGCATCCTAAATGTCCTTTCCAGAATATCTTCTTTGCATTACAAAAAATGCGTCTAATGCATTTGGGCTGACTTGGACAAATTATGAATCAGGCAAAACGACATTTTGGCCACACATGGACCAATTTAAATGAACTGGGTGCAACTGTGTCGTGTTTGTTTGCATTGGATGTAGCCTAGGCCTGTGTCATAAGCTGTTTTTGATGCAGCGCCCTGCAGGAATGTTGTAAGAACCTGGTGGTATGAAGAAAATGACAGTTCAGATCAAATGTGAGGGTGTCAGCGGCCACATTTAGACAGCTTCTCATCTTGCTGCAATCGTGGACCTTCTGGCATCAATATCTGGCCTCACGAACTTTGTTCAAATGTCGTTTGTGCATGTTTTATTCAAGAGAAAACAAATAATAAAAATAATCTCCTGTAATTGAATAAAAACTTAAAAAAAAAAAAAAGGAAAACTTCCAAATAGCACATGACTTATCTTTAGTCCAAACTGAACAAATGATGCGCAGTTTCCGTCCCATCCAGCAAGATCTAAAATAAAGTGGTTAAATTGAGGCCACATGCAGACATATTTATTCTTAAATCATCAATTTATGGCAGCATTTCAGGGACTTGAAGTTGATATTTCTGCAGTCTTAAACATTATTCTGTTCCTCTCCACATATATATCCTAGACAGCTTCAGTAATCTAATAATTTCATAATCGAACTTAATTTTAACAATATGTAATTTTCTATGTTCTGGGATGTTTCACTTCAAACAGAAGTAAATAGGATGACCATCACTACCTGCAGATTTCTTTCAGAGCTTTGATGTTCTGCGGCTTCTCATATTCTGTTTTCTGTAGCCTTAAAGTGCTGTGCTGTAATAAACCAGCGAACATTTTAACGTGGGCCCCATATGGTTTACCTGTGGGCTGAGTTCATGGGCCCCCATGAGGGTTTGTCCGCGGGTTCCATGGTGGCCCCACCTGTGTTTGCCCACATTGGCTTCAGTGGGCACTCAGGGGTCTGGCTCGCTACGCTAGCCAGCCGCCCGGTGGTCACTGCCCAGGGACCGGCCACCCACAATGAAATATTCGCTGGGAAAATCAGACTAATACATGTTTTTTTACGTCTACCTTTACCATCACCAACTTTTGTATCTGTATTGCTAGCATCATTGTTTCACATTGGGAGAAGCTTCAAGCTAGCGGAGCTGCGACTAATGTTAATGCTCGTTTCGTTTTGTACACTTGACCACTAAGATACCTCTGACATCTTCAGAAGGGTTTTCAAACGACTTCTGAAAGGGTTACCATAAAGGTAACAGAGAAACTATCAAACCAATGACCCAGGCACTAATTGTCAGAATTTTCTCCTTTTTTTCAAGTAGGTGGCCTTGAAGCATTTAACTGACAGATTCTGCTGAGCTCGCTTTCAGCGGAAGGGGTGTGGCCTTCCAACATACTCACTACTGGTTGGAAAGAGTGGTTGCTATAGAAATGTAGACTCAGATCAACACGGACCAATCATGGCTTACTGTGGACGTCTGGTTCCAACATATTCTATGGGTGACATCTCACTCGCTCTGTCCAGTTCTGTACATATAGTCAATGTCTACAATACAAAAAATCTCAATAACATTGTCAAGGTATTTTCTAAAGCAGCGGTGCCCAAATCCAGGCTTGTTTTCCATCCAACCTGCCATTGAAGTGGCTTAATGGCTAAACACACCTGATCCATGGAATCAACAGCAGATAAGGCAGGGTTTCTGGAAAACCAGCAGGAGGCTGGCCCTCAAGGCCTGGATTTGGGCACCCCTGCTTTAGAACATACCTTGAAAATGATATTGAGAGATTTTTTGTGTTGTATCCAAGTCACAGGTATCAAACAAAAAAATCTGACTTCGTTGTGGGAGCGGCAGGTGGTGCAAAAAGCAAAAATATATTATTTTAGCACATAAACACATTGTGTCGTCCAGTTATTTTAAGATTGGGTCGCCGTTTTAAGGAAAACTGACAGGTTCTCCACATCTTTGATCCCAAATGCCATAAAGCTCTTCAATCAAAGTTGACATACCCATGTGTAGAAAGTACCTGTTTCTAACTTTTTATCCTTCAACTGTGTTTTTTTATTTATTTTACCTTCTTTTAACATGTTTCTAATACAGCTGTTTTTATTGCTTTGTTGTTTATCTGAAAAGGGTTACCACATGCCGGAGAACTGTTTTAACTGAATTGAATCGGGGGACTAATAAAGTTATTCTATTCTATTCTATTCTATTCTGATGTACTGTAAAACAAATACTTTTGTGAAGCGGTTGTGATTTTATTTCGAAATTGGGACATTATCTTGTGCTTCAGAAATTTCTGCTACGCTGCTCAGAAGATCTAAAAAACCTTTTAATGACACAGCAAAACATGGCATTGGCTTTAATATCAAGGGCTTATATACTCCTGACAAAGCATCTGGTTGTAACCGTCGGTTTTACTTCTTTGGCTAAAAAAAAAGTTGCCGTTATTTTTTAAAACACAATTAGTTTTAAATAAGTTAGCATTTGGTTTATATTTAATCAGATTAGAACATTCTTCATGGCTTTAAGAACTGCAAACATAGGAATTGCATGACTACGTGTTGTGATTCAACTGCAAATAAGAAAATAACTAAAGCCAGAAAATATAATAGAATCAAAGTTAACATTTAAATCAGTTAACTGATAAATATTTTCAAATCATTACCCTCTATACATCTTCTTCATCTCATGAGTAATAATCCATAATTTTTTCTACCAGAAATGTGACACACACGTACATCTATCCCTATATTTATTTATACCTGAAAAATAACTTCGGTTTGGTGACACCCACAGCTATAATTTGAGGTGGCAGAAAGAGGAAAGAGCTTTGATTCCCTGAAAGTGAGGTTGTCACCGTTATAGCTACCTGTCCAAGCCTGTAATCTGCCTCCATCAGGAGTCTGAATGCTCTGGATATAAATACCCACCATTACCGAAAGGTTGTCAAGGGACAGATCCAATTGAGGCCTCCTTACCCCCCACCCCCACGACTCAAAAATAGCCCCTCTTCAACTGACAACTACCAAATATGTTCTCAAAACAGAGGTGATAACTTTAACTCCGAGCCAATATATGGATTGGATGGGGTGTAAAGGGCCTTGGTAATGCTTTCAGGTGTTAACTGAAGGCCGTGCTTGCGTGTATTAGACGAACACATGAATCACGCCGGGGCCATCTCAAGCTGAGGGACAGGTGCCTCCCTGCTGCCCTTCCCCGGATCGATGGCCCTCGTTGGAGGTTTTAATTAGCTAATCAGTAGAACATGGGCTTTTAAGATCGGTGAGAGAATGTAGCTAAAACCTGCCGTCAATACCCATTAAAAACGGTTGCCTTAGGAGACGCAGCTTTTTATGAAACTGTGACCAGCTTTTGCTGTAATGAAACAGAGCTTGAAAACAAAATTCCAGAGGAGCGTCTGTTACCTGGTCTTCTTGGTTAAAAAAAATAGTAAAATCAAATGAATGCCATAGTCACCTACTTTGATTTGAGGATTTGGTATTGTCCAGGCCCATGGTGGGTCGTAGAGTGATGCGGCTGCATCTTCAAGGGAGCGCAGGCGTGTCTTGCAGTTCCCTCGTGGCTCGTGCAGCCACCTCGAGGAAACGTACCATTGTCATACGTGTGGTAAGTGTATCAATAAATACACCCCCTTATGGCACACGGGTGATGCTGTCGTACGGTATTTCTTTACAAACCACTCCAGCTGTGTGTAAGGTGATAAGTAAGTGCTTGTAAGATGTCCACACAAACTACACTTTGATTGTCTAATTCCTAATTTCTAACAGTTCGGATGCATGCATCCATTTTAAAACCCAGGTTTGACACAGATTGTTTTAAATGTGAAGCCAGGGGGCCCAATTCCATTGTGGTGGGGACACAGGAGGTGCTTGGGCAAAACACCATCACTTCTGTTTTCTTGTCCAGCCAGACAATCGTTGATGTCTTTTGAGCAAGACAGAAGTGGTGTGACGGAGCAACCTTTCCTAAATGGCAAATATATCAGACTATCGTCATCATAGCAGTAAAAGACAACTTTGCGTTTTCTTGGGATGGAGACCAGATAAAAGAAAAGAAGTCCTAAGATAAAGCCTTGTGGAACCCCCCCCAAAAAAGTGGAGCAGTTGGAAAATAGGACCTGGACATGCTCACCCAACCAAATAGAATAGAAGTCAGTTGAGTTCAGTAGCATAAACCCCAACCGAACATTTTAATCTAGACAGTAGAAGTTTGTTATTGACGGTGTCAAATGCCGCTGACAAGTCTAGCAAAAGGACAACAAAGTTGCCATCATCAGTTGCCCAGAAGATATCAATAAAAACCCTCAGCAGTGCAGAATCTTTGCTGTGCAGAAAACATGAAACGGTTTGAGTGTTTCAGCCAGAGTTAAAACTTTGGCGAAGACGACACGTTGCGTCAACTAATCAGGGACTCGGCTTTGAGCACATGACGTGTTTAATGAGGCGATCAGGTAGTGGAGTCCAAATCCAACACAGGGAGAAGCTGATTGCTCTCGTTCTGAACTTAATATTTTTCCAATTTTGAAGAGACAACAATAAAGGGATCCTCTAATTTGATCTTCACTTTTACTTTTTCCTCTTCAGACTAATGCAGGACAGCAAGCCGACAAACTAGAGCTCTTCCAAATAAATAAATCTAATCTCTCGAACCGTGTCTTCCATGTATTTTAAATGAGACGTACACAGCTATCACTCCATGTAGCAAACAGGAAAAAAAAAATTGGCAGTAGCCCCTTCCCCATCCGTCTGGGGCGTCAGCTTTTTGGGGCAAGCATCGAGTTGGGCGTCCAAATAGACCCGGCCGACGTGAATCAAACGTGCCAATTGTGCATCGTGAACGTAGCATTAGACATAAAGATGCCACAACTCTTTCACACCTCATATTCAAACTATATTCTATGGTTTTCTCAGACAATCATGAAGTAAAAAAAAGAAAAAAAAACAATGTAACCATAAACACAAGTATAAATATATATGCAGTTTCATTGCAGAGAGTCTATTGTGTAAATGTGTCACATGCTGTAAAAAAAATGGAAAGAATTAGATTAGAAACGCTCAGCCGAGACACAAGCCCAGTGCCCAGCCGCCGGGGTAAGCTGTTATGTAAATATAAGGAGTGTGTGTGTGAGCGTAGGAGACAACAGCTGGATGTGTGTGAGTGAGTAAACAGGTTAGTGCGACATGTTTACTTCATCTTATGTCCTCGCTCTGTATCTTTTATGTCAAACACATAATCAACAATATGATGGCAGCAGCTCCCAGTCAGCTGATGTATATCGCACCGCTTCTTGTTTTAGATATTTTCTTACTGTACTGATTGTGCTGCTGGTTCTACCTGTATTTTCTGGAACTTGAACCCAAAGGAGGTTCTAAGGACAAAGAAACTGTTCTTTTAAGGATAACTGTTGCCATTGTGGCATGCATTAGTGACACACTCAAACAGATTGTGGGTTGCAGCTTAAAGTCAAGCTACAAGTCAAGAACAAGTTACCTGTTTGACCGTATTTTCTCTGTTTCAGAGCAAACTGTCAACTGTCTCAGGGACAACTCCCACGCAGGCATGAGTGGCCTGTAATCAAGACTTCAGTTTGATTTAGGTTCTCAGTGATGATATGGCACGGCAGAAGAAAACCATACCTGACGCAACCCAGAGAAACTGTTTAGTCTCTCCCTGTTCAGACAGTAAGCACACAGGAAGACTAAAGCCTTCTGTGCTTTTTGACACAGCTCGATGTGAAATGTACATGTGGGTAATCAAGTTACTCGTGGCTTGTGCAGTTTTCCAAGACACACAGGAACTCATGTGGTCCTCGCACTGCAGATGATCATATGAAAGAGTGAAATTTTCCTCCTCACATGTGTGCTTGGATAATTGGAATGTTTTGGAATTGGTTTATTTTCAAGCAATCAAAAAATATTTATATATCCAACTTGAGATAATTATTCATGATCTTACTGAAAAATACAACATTAAAAAATATACACATTTCTCTGTCTATTCAGTGGAATTGAAAGTTTGGGTACCCCAGGTAAAATGCTATATTATTGTGCATAAAGAACCCAAGGAAAGATTGAAAAAACTTCTATAGACATCAGTTTACAGATGAGATACCCTGTTAATATGTAAAAAAAAAAAAAGGCTTTATTTCCGTAATTTACCCTTTTAAAATAACAGAAAACAAATTAATGGTGTGTGTGCAAAAGTTTGGGCACCCTGCTGAGTTAGTACCATGTACTGCCCCCCTTCTTCTTTCCAAAAGTCTTCCAGTTCTTTGAAATTTCTGGGATGTCTGTTACACACTGCTCTTTTCAGGTCTATCCATTGATTTTCAATGATGTTGAGGTCAGGTGACTGGGAAGGCCACTGCAAAACCTTTAGTTTCTGCCTCTTAATGTAAGTCTTCATTATATAAGTCTATATTAAGACTGTCAACAATAACGTGTTAACACACGCGGTTAGTTTTTAAAAAAATAGCGCTTTAATATATACTGAGGATGATTAATTACACTCCGCGAAGCAACTGTCTTCCGTCGGTTCAAGCTTCCGCGGCGTGCATCAAATTCTGAATGACACTGTAGAAGAGCAACATGTGCTGCCAGCCAATCAGAGAAGGGTTGAGAATGAATTTCTTTTCTTTTTTGATTTTAAATTAAATCTTTCAAGGTTTTTTTTTTGGTTATACAAGGCTATACTGTTAGACTGAAAGAGACATGAAAATATTCTAACAACTTAACAAAAATGTTCTCTACACTGTTAATGTTCTTGTTTTAATTCAAATTGTTCTGGCGGATCTGGAAATCAATGACCAGTTTCATGCCACAGAACATGGAGGACTTTCGGTCAAACATAGAATCCTCTGTGTGCGGCCATCTGTCTGACATCTAAAGATTAGCCTGAATTGGGTCACGCAGCAAAAACCTTTGGGAAAGACAAGAACCAAGATTCACTACCACGCAGATGTTATCCCCCAAAATATGTCTGATAAGCTGCTGCTGTTCCTGTTTGGCTGTTCACACAGACCAAATCTAGCTTCTCAGAATCAGCTGAGAGACAGCCAGTACTTTTATCCATGGAATAAATGCACAGAACACTGCTTTCTCTTAGGGGACGGTCCAATTCCTTTCATAAATCAAGACCAACTATTCACAGATTGAACCACAATTCTTACTATTAAATATATTATTTTAAAGTCTTTTACCTGGATGTGTAGCAGTTAAAATATGTATTTAACCATCAAAATATAACAGAAAAAGAAACAAAGATTTTGAAAAAAGAAACAGGCATTTGTCACTTTAAGCAATCTCACACTCAAAGTTTCAACTTCCTGGTTAACTTTAGCAAATAAACAAGACATGAGCATCACTGCTCCAATATTGGTCACCATTTTTGTGGCACCGCTGATGCACCATTTTATTTTCAATTGTTAGAATTATTTTTTTGATTAGTCAACAATTATTGTTTACGTAAGCTGATGTGCAATTTTTTTTTTTTTTTTTTATAAAAGTTAACAGTTCTGGTACTCAGTTGGTGGAGGTTTGCGTCATGTAAGGTACTGCTAATGTACGGCGTGTGGTTTGTTCACAGAAACTAACATTTTACATGTATGGTTCATGAATTTCAATTTAACCTTAAACAAGATAAAAAAGTTTAAGGTTCCAGGTAAGCTTTATGATAGCACAAAAAAGCTATAATTGGCAATGTCTTTTTACTGGATGTGTTCAATTAAAATGAAATGTATTAAATCACCATCATGTATACTTTTATTTAGAACAAGAGTTTAAAAAAACTGATAAAAACACAAAGATTTAGACAAAAAGAAAAGGTGTTTGTCACTTTAAACAAGTTGGTTTTTTTGGGTCAACTTTCTGGTTAACTTCAGCAGTAAATAAATCTAAACATCACTGCTGTTTTGGGTCATTTAATAACAAATCCTGAAAATGTTCTCCACAGCTTTTCTATCCTCACAGTTCTGCAACACATAACGCTCTAAAGCTTTTTCATTTCAGTGCAACACCGTCATGAAAAGCCGCTTTTCTCCATGGCAGAATCAGCTGATTCATGTTGATTATGTAATCACTTCAATGTGTAGTGCTGCACATAAGCGTGACACTGTTTTTTTTTCCGCATCAGAATCCGCCAGCATTACGTTAATTATGTTAATTGCATAAACTGGTGAAAAGTTACCAGAATCAAAAGAATGTAAACATTTGAGTTAGGAAATTAGTTTTCTCAGAACTTATGTCAGTAAATAGAACTCCAGTCCCTTTTTTTCCCCAACTACAAAAACACACTTGCTAGTTTTACTTTGAAAATGGGAAGCTTCACCGACACTTTATTTTGAAGATTTGTTTACTTCCAGTGATAGTAGTGCCACACATTCGGCTTATTTTTAGTTTATAAACTTAAAATCCACCATTATTTTGCATTTCAGAGCAAAAACGAAATTTTTCTCAAATTGTATTTTTACTACACTCAACAATTTTTAGAAAGATCGCAAATCAGGGATCTAATATTCATACTCAAATTTTGGGGAGCTGATCATGAGTATCAGAGTACTCAGATACTCGTTACAGTCCAATAATAGCACGATGATAGAACCCATTACACCTATTCTCTAATAATAAGATGTGAGTACAAACTACCTTGACAAAGATGTCGAGGGCAGTGAGGAAGACGGCAAGACCGCAAGACGCTTCCTTCACGTGCTCGTATTTCAGCTGTTGTAAAATGTAAGTTTGTATCTATCTTCTTCTTCTATGGTTGAGGAACAGCCTCCAAAACTTCCTGTTGTGTTTTGCGATCTAAATTACTTTTTTATACATAGAATAAATGCTCATAACATTGCTTTCTCTTAGGGGACGATCCAGTTCCCCTCACAAATCAAGAGCAATTTTTTTAGTTGTTTTATTTAAAAGGATTTTTAAAAAAGATGCGTCGACAATACCACATTAGCGTCGATAATTTTTTATAGTTGATTAGACAATGACGTTGACTAATCTTTGACTGCCCTACTTGATAGAATAGTTAAAACCAAAAGTGGTGATGTGTGGGTATCTATATATCAATACCCTGGTATTGATGCTCCCATCACTACTGTAAGCAAGCAAGACAGTGTGTAAACAGAGAGTTCTCAGTAATGGGGAGGGAAAGGGGGGCAGAGTTGCTTTGCGCTAATGGTCCTGTCTACAACTCAGAGGCAAATTTCTAATGAACTCCTCCTGCTTTACAGAAACTATTCCTAGCAAATGACGCCGTCTTTTTAAATGGCTAAAAACAGCATAATCACAATTAAAAGACCACTAGGAACACATTTAAAATAGATTTGAGTTTTTTCACTACTTAGAGGTTAAGCTTTTTCAAAGCCAATAATAAAACCTCAATGAACTAAAGCAACATAATATAGTCAATCAAAAGACAAAAAAAAAATCCTTTACAACAATTCAAACTAGCACACAGAGAACAACTACTTTAAAGCCACTAAACCAGTTATCGTGAACTAAAGGGTTTTGTAAAACCATTATATAGGCTCTAACACAAGATAATTTCTATTGGGTCAATTTTTCTGTAATTATAGGGAACGTATTCTTTCTACTAATAGAAAATACGCTTTTGAATGTTTCCAGAGAGGCACTTTACCAGGTATAAAATCACTGGAAAATCTACAAAACATGAATGAGGTGTCTTAAGTGAGTTTTATTAATTTTGATTTTATTCTAACAAAAACAGAAAAAAAAGAAGCAGGACAAATGAAGGCGCAGGGGAAAAAAACGTCTTTAACAAAGTGTGACTGCTTGACCTGAAGAACTAAATGAAACTCAATGACTTTCGTGCGGCATTACGCACTTCGGTTTGTGGCAATAAAAGAATGAACAACAAAGGTGTCAATTTTCTGTGGAATGGAGCACGGCTTGAAAAAGATGAGGAAACGGGAGAGAGATGGAGAACGCCGCGCTCGGGGATGGGTAATGGGGGGGGTTCAGTGCTTTAATATGATGACACCAGGTCGGCCGTGGCCATTATCGGCCCTGCAGACTTCTCCAACACAGACGGGGCCACGGGAGGAGAAAGCACCCCCACTTTAATAAAAGAAGACGTTTGCTGTGCTCTGGTTAGAAATATCATTTCCTGACGCCCGTCTTTTCCTTTCCATTAAACCAGTCAGTCCTGCGCATGGATTCACTGTTTATAATAAGCTGTGTGTGTTAGTGTGTGTGTGTGGGGGGGGGCACTGTAAAATAAGTGAGGAGACAGACAGGCTAACAGAGGAGGACTCACTCACGTATAATGACTACAAATAAGCAAAACCTTTGAGGTGCTAGCTCTTTTACTCTAACCTCCTAAACTCTAAATTGACCTCTACAGGATAAAGTGTAGAAAAAAAGATTAACAGATGAACGTTTTCAAAATAATGAAATAGTTTGAATGATTCAGGGTTTTGCTGTTTTTTTGGTTTTGCTGCACAGTTGTCCCTCGCTACTTTGCAGTCTCACTGGTGGATTTTTTGGGTGCAATTTGAGTGTTTTTACAACTACTTTGTGGATTTTGTCTTTTGCATGATGAACAGGGGACTTGGATTAATGCTTTTCAGCATTATTATTTGTGTTATTGAACACCGAGCCTCCTCACATACCCGCAAAAATCAAGTAACGGTAATTGGAAATGCAATCATCAGAAAATCCAGGTTTATGTGAAATATTTCGGAGGCTGTATATATAAAACTCTCAGGGCTCTGTTCTTGGTGAACATAGTGGCACAGATAGTCACAACATTAGTTTTGCTAAAGCGCATTGCTGCTGCACCTTCCGTGAACTGCCACCTTAACCAGGAGCTAAACTGTCCAGGGGTTATGCCCCTGGTTAGGCTTCCCATGGTAGACAGGTTCTTGTAAGGAGCCAGACAAAGAGCGGTTCAGAACTCTTTTATGACAAAAAACGCCTTCAAGCGAGGAATGGATATCTGACTGTGGTTTTGGCTTACCGGCCAAGCAGAAGTTCAGAGTACCCGATTTTCTTGGTGTCTCTTGGAGGGGTACTACCGTCCAAGTAAGCAACGACATCTAGATGGGTGTGGTTGAAAGGAATGTGAGGGTGCATTCAGACTGGGAAAGTCCGTTGGTTCAGACCGAGATGATGGGTAGATGGGTCTACCCAGTAGATGGGTCGGAGAGCGGTTCAAGGTCCCGAACCACGGTTCCCTTGCAGACTGAATTATTCAGACTGTACATTTGTTCTGGATTATTGGGGGAAACACTCTGGTTCACTTTAAGCAAACTAAATGTGTCCCGTGCGAAATCAGATCAGAACACTCTGCTTACACGGTCACTTGAAAGAAATCATAATTCAAGAAACAAGATAGTGATCAGATATTTATTGAGCATGTGAAAAGGCTGATTTAACAGCTATGAAAGGATTCATCTGGGAGTTTTGTGACAGAATTGTGTCGGGTAAATGGGGAGGTAATAAATAGCCTGATGATGCCATGAGCAGCGTGCAGACACTCTGTTTTCTCTCAGTCTGTTAGTTCCCTGTGGCCAAAAAGGCATCTGCTGCTCACACTGATGTCATCTGGAGCTAATAACCAGGCCCAGTATGGCACCAGGCCACAGCCAGCACCTCGGAGCCCCTCCAAGCTGCATGAGCCCACTATGATGTGGCAACCTGCATCTGAGGGGGGCGGGACTGAGGGTCTGGCAGCCTACAGCTGGTGGAGACGAGGGACAGACATGTAACGCATGGCTGCTGGGCGAAGGTGCACCAGCAGTGAGCAATTCACAAGTCAGGATGGGTGAATTTAAGGTCTGGCAGCAACTGGAATGGATGTTCGGTTTCCGCTGTTGATGCCAACCAGAGAGTGTCCGGGAGGCGGGACCTGCACTGCCTGCAGTAGAAATCCCAAACAAAAACATGCAAGTGCTGCATCTGGGCAAAAATCTGTGCCAGGTTGTCTGAGGTGTGTTTCAGTAATCTGGGACATACATGTTTGCAACCTTTAATCTTCCTGGAAGTGCAATTCATGAATTTTAAATTATTTAGGAGCATAAATGTTGCCATAATTGCAAATGACCTACATTTTCCTGGAGGTAATAACAAATACATATATGTATGGCAGCATAAATCATACTTAAGAACTACACAACAAGAAAAAGTAAAAACTAAAGCTAATAATCACATTTCAAGTCAACTCAAATGGTCATAATCCAGTTTTATACTTTTAATGTCAAATTGTACTAATATAAAATAAAGCAAAAAATGATTACTTTAATAATTTGTATACATTTCTACATAGACGGAATAATCACAAAATCCCTCTTAGACATAATAACTTAGAGTATTTACACACTTGTTTGGTGAGTATTTGACATGTTTCAGATTTATAAACTACATTAGGGTCTTCAAAAACTCTGTGCTCCTTTTTGATGCCATTTAACCAAATCCTTTTGTTGAAATTGATTAAACCATTTTTTTTTAGTCTTTTAGTCTTTAGTTCTGCTTTAAATGAAGGCAGTTTTAATTGGACTGACTTGATTGTGTAGCACTTGTAGACTGATCTGGTTCTAATGACTTCTGATGTCAAACCAGTTCCACAGAGTAAGTCTCATCCTTTGGTTCTTACAGATACTCCATCTAAGCCTTCAGCACCAGAGCCTTAGCTCCAGAGTTGACATTCTTTCAATTGCTATAACTTTAACTGTTTACGACCTTATTTCCAACGGATTCTGAAGTAGAGAAAAGCAGCTTTACTCAGCTTTGCAGCACTTTACTGTACAGTAGTGATGGAACCCATTGATAAGGTAAATGGCTGAACAGTTACGGTACGTCAAATAACGTGTTATTTAGGTGTTGCCGGCAACAGCTTTGTGCTAAAGGGTTAAAAGAAGTCTTACAAAGAGAAAAAATTGCTTAAAATGTAAAAAAGATACTCATCAAACACAATAATAGTTTTATTGTTGCATTACAGCCATAAATGACTTGTTTCCAAAAGGTTTTTACAACTACATCAAACCCGCAGCGCAGCATCAACAGACACCACCTAAACTGACAATGCTCTGGCGAGACGTCAGCCACCCTCACCACAATTCATCTCACTTGAGTGCTTTGTGGGTCAGTAAATCTATCGTTTTGCGCGATGGCACAGAGGTCTGCTTACCACCACGGCGCTCTGAAAGGGGCTGAAACAGGAGAGCAGGCCAGAGGAATTGAGTTAGTCTCCACAGAACAGCTTCTTCTCTGCTGCCCACCTCTACTGCCATCTATTATTGAGGCTATTAAAGGAGCTAAGAGGCGTCAATCATCCCATTTGGACAGCAGCTAGTGGGTGGACTATTAAGTAGCTGCCTATATGGCCCGCTATTGTCTTCCACAGTTTCTCTCACATTGATTTACATAACCCTTTCACTGCTCAGTTATTTTTTCGTTTCTAGTCAGTCTTTTAGCTTTTTTTTCCTTAATTACCTTTTTTCTTTTATGCTCCAAACTCAACTTTCATCTCCTTTCCTGTCTGGCTCCCTCTGCCTCACGATGTGTCTGTTTATCCTCCCTGAGCTATGCTGTTTCTTCTTGGCTCTCCGTGGAGGATGAGAAAGCCTGGAAGACTAAGAAATCAAATTGTCTGCTGGTGTATAATTCCCATCGACATCCACTTCAGGCTGGTTGTCTTCCCTCCCATGCTGGAGGAGCAGAGCAGGGCGGGAGGCATCATAAATGTAGGGGTAAAAGTGTGTGTGTGAGCGGGAGATTGTGCACCGGGGTGGGGGGTATTTGACTGCAGGAAGGATCTGACTCTGTGCTTGTCAGCTCAACCCTGAATCAACCTGAGGCGCAGAATCTCACCTCAGCTGCAATTTACAAACACACACTGGCATCCACAGCTAAACCTGAACTCACAAATTTAAGTGAACTTCAAGGTTTCCAATATTTCAAGATCAAACGTGCAATTTACTTTCAACACATTTACACAAATGCCACATTCACTTTTTTCCAATGGGAGGGGCTAAACAAACTGGTCAGGCCTCCGTTATTAAGCTCCCCCTCTCTTTTTGATCGGTTTTCAAAGCATTTCCAGTGGTCTTTTAATTAGTAATATACAGGTTTTAGGCAAAATAACAAAACCTGTGTCGTTTTCCAGGACATAGTTTCTGCAGAGCGGCAGGAATTCATTAGAAATTCTCCTCTGGGTGGTTGACATAAAGTATGCGTTCTCTTATTTCCCATCATCCCTTTGTTTACCTTCCATTTCGTCCCCTCTCACATTTACACCACTGATTAATTTAGAACAGAAGAAGAAACTCAGCTGGCTCCTTTCTGTGATGCCTATAAATGCACACTCTTCCATTTTAAAGAATAGCTAACAGCTCATTTATTTTTGTGATCCGGAGGTCCTTCCACCACAGTCATCTAGAAGCACTTCCTAAATCATGCTGAAGCTAAACAGCAGTTGCAGCAGCTGCCATGGCTTCATTTGGTTAAGGTGGAAGATGTGCTGATTCACTGAAGGAACTCTGCTCAGCTCACAGAGGACGCTTGCATTGAGTAGATCACAGAGGTCTGAATTTACAGGGAGGTGTCAAACTACAAAAAACAAACATTTTCATCTGGATCAGACAGAGGTCAGGCCTCAGATGAACAGGGACAGATTTCTTGGAACCAAACCATTGACCGTATATAGAAAACTGGACTGAATGACCCATCCCCCCATGCGTTCCAAACAGGAAGTACTCCCTGGTCCCAAGAAGCCAAAATCCCAAAGACTTCTATGGAGATATTAAACAGATCTTACCTTTTCTATTTGGAAAGACCATTATTTCTCTGATACTTTTTTAACATGTCCTTGATAATCCTCTTTTCTTTTTTTATTCAGGATTTTCTTTTTGTGCAAAAAAATGTGTGACAAAATGACGACAAAATGGACTTGATCGTTGGTGCAGAGCAACCCTCCCGTACTTGTTGCTGAGAGATTTCTGTTTACACACTTTTCCTCTAGCTTACAGTCCCTCATACTCCAAACCTAACCTTATTGGTGCAAACAAATGTTGAGCAATATTGGATCTATCCAGCCGTTCAGATGTGAGCCAGATTCCAGCTGAGTCGAAGAAAACAAAGACATCCACGGATCTATTGGTCTACAAGTGGATACATCGGAATAGAGCAGAGCGGGGAGCTGTTGGCCCGCGAGAAGAGTCAAAGAGTCAAAACTCAAGGAGCGTCTGCTTCTGACTCATCATGGTTTGAATAAAGAAATATTACGATAAGCAATTTGAACTTTTTTTTATGTATGTCCTCCATTATGGGAAAAATGCCACAAGAACATGTTAAAAATCACAATTTTCATTGGAGTGAGTCTTTAAATTGAGAATTTGAAAAGCTTCTGCTACAGACTGTAAACAGCAGCAAAAGACAAAGTATGGAACAAAGATGCAAAGGAAAATGGTGGTGTAAAATCAGAGACACAAACCTACAGACAGACACAATCCCCAAACAGGATGCTTGCAGCTTAATGTATACTTCCATGTAAGGACAGGTCTGCAAATATGACTGAATGTAATTTGTACCATTCAAAAAATGTTGCCATGCTTGTGCTTCATGTACATTTATACTTTCACATTCATTCTTCGCTTCCTCCTACTACCCCCTTTCAAGCAGTCTATCTTCTGATGCCTAGTTATCCTATGTTTGACATGACTACTGATGCAAATCTTTGTTGTTGTTGATTGTGTTAAATGTGTCTTATATAGCTTGTCTGCTTGAAATAAACCATTTCAATAAAATTTAAATTCAAATTCTTGATGTTTTTAAATGTACATGTATTTTTTCCTCTAACAATACAGTTTGGTAGCATTTTTACGAATAAAAAGACTGAACTTTATAGTCTAAACATTTCATTCATGCGTTCATTCAGAGTAGGAAGCATCTGAATGTTCTTATGCACTTATCAGAATGTTACTAAAGCTCTGTGAAGGCCTCAAACCATGAGGTGAAACCTGTTTGTGAGCAACAAAGAAGCCGCAAATGAGACACAGGCATGAGAAGAGGCCAGACCTCCAGTCTCGTCATTATCTGTGATGCACTCTGAGTCAATGGCTTCATTATCAGCGGGTATTGATCGCTGTGTGGTCGAGTGACAGCAGGTCACTTAATAGATGGTGTTTTTTTCTTTTATGAATGTCCTGAGAGTTCTTTGGTTGGGGACATTACTGCTCTGAAAATGGACAATTAACCTCGAGACACGGTAATCAAGCCTGATATTTCAGCTGTAAACTGGGACTTCCTCCACGCTGATTCACACAAATCTGAGTGTTCTCGATCTGAATTTTGACCAAATGAAGAAGAAAATCAAAATAAAAATGTTTTAGAAAACATTTGAACAATTCCAGCTTTAAGCTTCCAAATCAGGGAGACATCTCCAGGCCTCTATGCTCTGGCATCTTCTGATTTGGGCACACCTGAACCAGGTAATCAGTCACATGTAAGGCTTGGATATCTGGAAATCATGCACACTGCGGCCCTCGAGGCCTGGGGTTGCCTCTGTGTGTTCCAAATTGTTCGTTGTTTCTTCTAAAAAATGTGACCCACAATGAATCACATCTCCTTCTTTGATGGAGTCAGAAACCAGTAAGAGCTGTCACGCCTTCATTACAAAGTTGACTTCTTTCTCGTGAGTTTCATAACTAGAATACAGAAAGAAATTAGCAATAAAGCAAGTTTTCTTCTAGCTGTCTGCATTCCTACAAACATTTTTAAAATTCTTTTTGTTATTACTGACTCACTCTTCTCACAGAAAATTGGCTTTCAGACAAAAATTTTAGATTCAGAAATTAGGCCTGTGGTTATTTGAAAACACATGTCCAACTCTTCAAGAATGTGTTAAGAAGAGGATTACCCAAACAAACCAGCATGTAACCCACAAATCCGCCACTAAATGTTCTGGTTGCGGTTGAATGGCATGTCTCAGTAAACGATGAATCAACCAGAGATACTTTTGACACGTGACGTTACAGCTGACGTGACGTTTCTGAAGCTATGTTCTGAAAAGTCTATGCAAATGCACATACATACGTGTTACAGGCTTCTGCGTTCAAAACTCTGGCGTTCATGGACTGCTACGCGAGTTTTGAAGCCAGTTTTTGTACAATGATATGACTCCATGTTCCATTATATATTGGAATTGAGCTTGGAATGAAAATTGAAACGAGATTCGTGAGATTTCCGTTGCATTTCGCACCACTTCCACCTGTTGATGGTGGACATGCATTTCCATCGAGTAGTGACAGTCCAGTGTAAGCACCCGTGACGTACCAGGTACAGCGGTTTGACAATTGCTGCAGAGGCCACGGAGTTCTGCACATCTGGCTCTACTTCACCTCCAAACACCAGGAACACAGCCTGCAGTCTTCTTCGGTCTGTTGCAGTCAGAGAATAGCAGGGGAGAGCAGTATTTCTTCATTTACTGCCCCTTCAGCTTCATTCTACAAATACAACTCCTTAAAGTTCCTCCACTTGGAGTTTTCCAGTCTACCAGTTTACCATTTTGGCCTCTTCGCCTTGGTGAAAAAGATTTTGATCTCAGAAGGTTTTATTTTGAAAGACAAAAAAAAATTCAAAGCTCATTTTCTTCTACGTGAATGTTTTTGACGTTATCAGAAACAGCTGACAGTGTAGTGATGTTAGTGAAGCAGGAAGCAGCACTTTAGAAAGACGTGACAGACTCGCTGAGAAGTATTGTCTGACACTCATGATGAACAACTCAAGATTCCCTCACATCTCGTTTTTCTGGTTCTGGCTTGACATTGTCTTTTTCACGAACCCATTTTAACTGGGACAAGTTTTTCTTCATCTTTAACCGGATTTCTGTCGACAGTTTTGAGTTCTTTATTCGGTTCTCTCTTTTAACTGTTTTCTATATGGATTTTCTTTCTGTATTTCCTGCACTGCACACAAGCAAGATGGCCGCCAGCTGCTTTTGTCTGTGCTGATCAGCTCTCTTTTAATCCATCAAAAATCTGAAGAATAGAAGCATCTTTCAGTCCAATTGACTTCATTGTGTAAGGATTACAGTGATGTCTAATAGTACTAACTTATTTTTGGAAACCAGACAACTTTAAATACTTTGTAGGCTCATGTTGAAAGTGAGGCCTTTATTTATTTTAACTAAAAGTTTAAAATTAAAGGACATTGTTTTTTTGTGAAAGTTTTAGAACTTGTTTATGGATTTCAACATAATTTCCTTCCAAAAACTATGCAGAGAGTATTTACTTTAGGAGTTAGTATAATATAAGAGGTCTTTTTTAATCTGAACAGGTTAAAGCTCGAACCAATGTTAAGGCAAGATGTGTTTCAGTTCTTGGTGTGAAATTAGGGAATGAATTGAGTGATGAATTCAAATGAAGTACATCATTTTTGCTGTTTAAAAAAAGTTTTAAATGTAAATGTTTAAATGACTTCAAAAGAGAATCTGCATTCAGCTTCTATGCTCCACAGATCTGGAACAGACTTCCAGAAAGCCTTAGATCAGCTGAAACACTAGCACAGTGTATTTGAATCCAGGTTAAAGACCCATCTATTTTCAGCTGCATTTGATTCATTTGTATTTAAAAGTTTACATCAGCACTGTTTATCTATGTATGTTTTAAATTCACTTTAACTTTCTTCGTATTTTAGTGTAATGATCACACTTTTGATATTTGGATCGTTCTTGATTTTCTTTCATGTTTTATGTAAAGCACTTTGACTTGTCTTTGTACATGAAATGTGCGAAACAAATAAACTTGCCTTATCAATATCTTAGACTAAAACTGAATGGATCCGGATTAGCATATTTTCAATCCACATTTTATTTGCAGCAAACAGGCCTGGCAATAAACTTTTCTTACTCCTCTACAGACACACCTGGAATGTGACACACATTCAGGAACACGCTGAACGTGGTTCCTTGAACACGTTTTTAGCCCATGGAAATGCAGGGAAGGGGCTTCATCTTCTTTTAATTCGACTGTTCACTAGTGCAGGTCCGCCACCTGCACTTGGAAGAGGCTTGGTGCGACATGTCAAAGTGGTGGGAAACTCGTGAAGTCATTGTTTTTAACACCTCTATTCCGATGTATGACACACTTGGTGTCATGTAATTCCGGTTGGGCACAAACCACATTTAATAATTTCTCCCCCCTGATCAGTTTTCAAACGGTTGGCACTTCAGTGTATTAAAAGGGGCGTCGTCTGTACATCACTACCAAACTGGAGTCCCTGATTGGTGAGGTTCATCTGGTTTGACTATCAACGCGCGTTCAATAGCCGAAAAACGATCTGGCAAAGTGAACTCGGAAGCCTGAAACGCTCATTTACGTGCCATTACGTAGACTTTTCATTGTAAGTGGTCATTCGAACAAGCGTTGCCGAGGGCAGTGGGATCTGAATTTGGGCTTGAAACCACAATCTCCCAGGCAGACACTCTACCACTGGTTCACTGAGCTACAACTGACTTTCAGAGAAGACATTCAGCACACGGGAAATAAAGAGGAAAACACAAAGTAAACAAAACAAATAAGGAAAAGGTGGAAGTAATCTGCGAAGCACACAAGGAGGAATCATTTTTGCTTAATAAAATATGAGGAAGGAAGCATTTTGCTTCACATCGAAAAAGAACAGAGAAAATTAACCAAAACGTAAAAATAACCCAGGAAAATGTGCTTTAATTTGACTTTTAATATGATTAAACTTGAATGTGAGGCTGTGAAAAGCCATCCTTCTTTTTGCTCTGCAAGTCCTTTTAGGTTTTTTATTAATTACACTCATTTTCCACATAAAACTCTCACAGCAGGCGACCGCATTTTTGTTTTGTGACGTGCTTTTGTCTTTGTTCATCTTTTTTTCTAGATCGTGAACCACATTTAATGATTTTCAGAGTTGTAACAAATTGCAGATCCACGCATGATGTGAAAAAAAAGTCATTTATCGAGGTTATGCGACAGTGACGCACACGTGTATCATGTTCCATCCACGTGGAAATAAACCAAAAAACACAGCAGGACTTTCTGTGGACCTAATCATGGATTTAAAAAAATCATCTTCAGGTCTTTATGCTTTTTTCCTTTCTCTCTGTCACAGTCTGTTGATCTGTTCCCGCCGTCCTCCCTTGACGATGCTGAACATGCGCGATCAGAAAGCAGGTGAAGGGATTTTGAGAGGCAAAGCTGGACGGTGCTTGAACACAGATTCACAAAGACTGATTTTACACAACAGAGGCTTTTGTTGTG
This sequence comes from Adrianichthys oophorus, assembly GCA_036245035.1. Taxonomy (NCBI): domain Eukaryota; kingdom Metazoa; phylum Chordata; class Actinopteri; order Beloniformes; family Adrianichthyidae; genus Adrianichthys; species Adrianichthys oophorus. Next base: position 20,195,881 of record BSAI01000119.1, on the reverse strand, counting down.
TCCCAGTCAGGCTGCGAAGCGTTCAAACCAGTAAAACCGGCCTCAGCCATGTCTCAGATAATGACTGCGCACAACTGGAACGGCTATCTTAACAAAATCTCGATGTGGGAGAACCGATTCCTTTGTTTAATCAGGTCTGAACCTCAACCTGGAAAACTGAGAATCCTTAACTGACCATGACACCTCCACCGCAGTCTGCATTTGAGACACGACTGATAATCCCTTTGCGCTGAAATAGAGGATCTCTAATAATCCTTTGTCTGCTGAACCCAGGTCCAATCTTTGTGCTCCTTAATGAACTGAACTTTACAGAGCGTGCACATTCTCATGGCAGACATATTAAGGCCTGTGCTTCAATTTAAATAAACAGGAACAAACACGAGATCATCTCAGGTTCCCTGTTTCCATGTTTGGAACTCAGAAGAAGCAGCAAGCAAGCAGAAAGAAAAGCCTTTTTCATCTGAAAGCAAGACTCAAGCAAAGGAACTGAAACCATTTTTGTTTTGTGTCTCAGCTTCGGACTGACAGAAGATTAACTGCTGACTGTACGAAGGAAACTTCAGAATTTAGATGAGAGTAAGCGGCAGAGGCGACGGTACAAAACTGAAAAACAGAATCAGAACTTTCAGGTTTGGTTGTCTTTGTGCTCCACTCAAGTTTGAATGCCCACAAAAGTATGTATTTATTATCTAAAGACTGCAGAGAGATGTTCATCTCACACCCTTACTGACATGTTTTTCATATTTAAAAAGAAACCACAGAGAAAGATGCCGGATTTGTAATAAAAAGCTGATGACAGATCGCAGATGAAAGCTACATCCAGGAAGATTTGCCTTCGAGGAGAGGTGTGATGTGTTTGTGTGTAGCACAAAGCCTGGAGAGACTTACACTGGAGGGTGCAGTCGGTCCCGTGTGACACGTTTGAAGCCGTGTCAGGTCATCAGACGGTCAGTTATCCGTCCCTGAAGAAAACGACAGAAAAACAACTTTTATGTTTCTTTATTTAAAACAACCCATTCCCCCCCCCCCCGATTTCAGAGCTTAAACAAACAAATGATAAAAAAAGGTTCATGCAACCATCAAATGTATTCCAAAGTATGTTCAATCAGATGTGAAATAAAGAGAATTTGGGGATTTGAGGTACGGTGACAGAACTGTTGGCTTGTTGTAGCTGAAGCTACAGAAACACCAGAGGAGTACAACATCTGTACTGCTTTGTGACTCCAAAACCCCAACCTGTTCTTCATTAAAGAAAAAGGTTCAAACAGAATTATTTCGTGAATCAAAAGTGATTGCAAATCACATCAACAAATCACTTTAACATGTTAACGCTTTGGATTTGGAAATAGATTATTCCAAACAATCAAAACAAGAATAAAACTAGAGACAAACAATATCAATTCAGAGATATATCAAACTTTAAAAAATACAACACTAAAAAAAGAAGATGACATTTTAGAATTAAAAACAAATTCCAGAAACCAAAACGTAAAAAAAAAAAAACATTTCGGAAATTGGTCATTTCCAGAAATTAAATTGAAATGAAACAAAATAAGAAATTGAAAAGAAGGTTTTATGGGATGTTACTGACTGGATGATGATGTTTAAGTTTTGAAGAAGAGTAAAAATAGATGGATGTTTAGCCTGACCTGTGGTAAAGACTGGCTTGATCAATCACCAAACTTTTACAGTGGCTGTGGCCAGAAATACCTTCTGTTGGAAGACGACATCATTCATCCAATCAGTCATGTCCCATAATACCTTTTCCTGTTTCCTTTTTTTAACATTTCATTTTGATATATGGAAATTATTTTTGTTTGTTTTTTATTTGTTACCGTTTTCGTTCAAATGTTTTTGCATTGATTTACACTTCGGAGCTGCAGTGCAAAAGCGCTTCTAAGTATTTTTCATAATAAAAATGATTCATTATTTAGAACGAAGCAGAGCTATCATCAATTGAAATAAAAATTTTGTTTACTTTTTTGTATTGACATATTGAGAAATAATCTCCAATGTTTTCTTTTTGTTTGTTTTACAGGAAGGTGCAGTCAGGTCTCCTCAAGCTGTCATTCTGTACTCGTTCATCTTCAACATCTTCTTCATAAAACGAAAAGCTTATTTCACTTTTGACAGCCAACAGTTTGGTTTTTTCTGGAATAGGATTCAAAGTCACTAAAAAACAACTCCTGGAAACATAAACATCAAAGCAAACATTTGGTTTACTGCAAATAAAATGCTTCTCTAGTTAGTAATACACAAAAAACATATGCTCTTCATTTGCTATATTCATAAAGATCAATGAAGACAAAAGCAGACAGACGACAGGAGAGGGTTTCATTGTGGTGAACAGCTCCTGGTGACAAACAGCCAGTAAAGACGAGCTCCTTTTGGATTCTGAATTTGTCCACTTCCTTCCTTCATCACTTTCTGCTACTCTCTGCAGCCGAGGTTCCTCTCCTCTTGCTCACGTCACCGTCTATAATGCATTCTGACAACACACAAATCACTGGAGTGGTTTCCTGGCAACACGGGGGGAGGGTTTGGGGTTTGTTGATGGAGCCGACGGTGTCTTCATCCACAGGAAATTGATTCAGAGGCAGATTTAATGCCTCAGATTTAGTCAATAATTACCACTATGTAAAAATAAATACACGAGGAGGGTAAATGTGGAGCGGAGGGCGTGGCTTATCTTTATTCAGGGGAGGCGATGAAAGCGGAGAAAAACAACACTACAGAACGATGAAGCATGTGTGGCAAAAAATCCTAAGAGCATCTTCTCTTCTGCATCTTTAGAAAAAGGAATTTAAACCACTCCCTGCACACATTTGCTTCTCTCTGCCTCCCTCCAGTGGTCATGTTGTGTAACAGCAGGTTTCAGACTGTAAAAATAAACTAATTTTTATCCAATATTTCCTAGAAGCAAAACTTTACACTAAATTACCAACTCAACCATGATAACTCCTAAAAGAATACGTCAGTAAATGCACTGAAGCAGGAATAAAAACAGAGATGTGTAAGGTTTTTTGAAGGAGTATTTTTAAATTTTAAATAAGAATATTATCCAAATAGAGAACTATGTTTCTCTCATAAAAACAAGAACATTAATAAATGTCTAATTCAAAAACAGACAGTCTTGTTGACTGTTCAATGGGACAGAAATCTGTCACTTAACACAACTATATAAGTTCTTTAATTCTAGGTACCCACAGTTAAAAATAAAATACAAACCTGTCTACAAACTGTTGGCGTTTTTCTGAGTGGAATGATTTGATGCAAACAAACCGTCATATGGGACAGAAAACTAAGTTATGGCGGCGAGCTAGCCAGGACGCTAGCGAGAGAAGCTCGTGCACATCAACTTCTATATTTTCAAAGGAAGACTGCTCACACATCAATTGATACTAAACAGAAAAAAAAACAAATGTACAACTTGAAACATGTGGAGCTAGCAAAAAAACTCAAAAAGGAAAACTTTCTCCGTGTTTGAACAAGCTAGCCGCCGCTAGCGATGTAGCTTTGCAGGCGACTTTACGCTACCTATCTCCGCGCTGAACTGGAGAAGAACCGCGAAGCAAACCTCACTGAAATGAATGCCTCGTTGGCACCCATCAACTCAGCTTTGGATGTCGTCTGGAAAAAGCTTGAAGCTTTTGAGCCGCGGATCACAGAGATGGAAATTTGAACAGAAACCAGTTGGACAGGTAGAGTTAGCTTTGCTTACTTTAGTGGTGTGGAAGCTCTGTCGACGTTTGGGACTGGATGATGATGGTTATGCCGTTGTGGTGAGGCCTTCTGGGATGACCCTGCCCACTCCAGTCGAGGGAGCGAGCTTGTGGGTGAGGGAAGAGGGTTACCGTATAAGATAAGGACAAAGTTGTTTGATGTGTTTTTTTCCCCTGTTATTTTATTATTATGATTTTCTTTTTTTTTTTTATTCCCTCACATGGATTATGCTAGCTTAGCGTGTGGCTAACAGAGATGGGATAAATCGAATGGGACTCACAATAAGGGTGACAACCTGGAATGTAAATATACACTATATACAGATCATTATATACATCATGTATATAATGATAGGCCCTCTGCTGAAAATTGTGTTTTTGGTGATCTTGTGGTATTTTTCTGATGAAAGAGGACATATTGTCCATAAAGAAAATTTAACTTAAAATTGAATTTCTACGTATTTCTTTATTCAAATTGTTGTGATCAGGAGAAGACAAAAAAATGCTAAAGGTTGTATCTGTGATGTAGAAACTACGATGGGCGAGCCACAAGTTCCCTTTTCTCCCAGCTGAAGCTGTGGTTATACCGAACACGAATCACGCGGCAGATCCACATACAGACGCGATCAGGAGTCCTGCAGTGCGATTTAAGCGTCGAGAAGGTCCGGCAACAGCGGGTTTCGGGAGGCATGACAAGGCATTGAAAATTCTGGCAAGTGGCGAACATTTGGCTGTGCCACACGAGTTTAGATATCTGAAATTTAACACACACACAATCAGTGGGTCCAAAACCAACACGGAGGAAGCTGATCACTCTCCTCCTGAACTTTAGGATCGTTTTCTTATTTGTTTTGAGGCAAGAATCAGAAGTTACTCTAACTTATCAATAATTTATCTTTAGTTTTCCCTTCTTGGACGAAAGTTGAAAGCGTCCGTCATTCAGACGCAGCTCCTGCAGTAGATGGTGAACCTCGCCGTCCCAGAAGAGCCTCTGAATGATCTCATGAACCCAGACATGGAGCCGTGCTTACCAATGCTTTACAAGATAGGATTTCGCCTAAAAACTGCAAAAGACCACTGGGAAAACTTTGAAAATCGTTTACAAGATGATCGGAGTGGGACTTCAGGTGTTTATTATTCACACACATCACAAACAAAGTGAATCCTCCATAGTGAGAAACTGTTTGCTATAAAAACAATAACAAAAACACTGAGTTTTCCATGATCACACACAGGTACCAACAAAACAGAAAATATTTCTATACACCTCTGCATCACAGCTGCATACTCACTATAAGGTATTTGATTCTTTCTTTAAAGTATCATAGATACATACCCATGTTTACAGAAAACATTTCTTGTAAAACGTATTTCTTTAAAAAAATACACGTACGGTACAATGCATGAAACGCGAAAAACCTCAAGAAAAGGTCCTGTTTCACCACAGCTCAGGCTCCACCCACACGATCTTCCTCTGCTCCTCCCAGATGATGGTGCGCAGAGAGGTCAGCAGCGAGCTCTGGTCGCACCACGAGTCTGGAGCCACGCTGTGATACAAGCATGACAGCTTGTCCAGCAGCGGCTCCTCGCTTCTTGAGCACGCCAACAGCTGCTCCTCTGATTGGCTGTGGCGCTGCAGCTTTGACCTGTTAAAACAAGCAAACACTACCCATATTCATCCAAAAATTTAGTTTTTCCTTTTTTTTATGAAGGAAAACTCCATGTAAGAACTTATGCTATGACAAAAAAAAAAAGCAAAATCAATCTTTATTTGCTCTTACACAGAAATTCCAGGGATAGGGAACATTTTCAGATGGATCTACCTGAGCTTCCGTGCGCTGCGTGCAGTCTGGCCAATGAAGATGATGATGGGGAAGATCTGGAAGCGGTGCAGGCGACGCACACAGTCCAAGCCCAACGGCAGCACGCAGTGAGTTCCCTGTTAGACGTACAGAAAATATCAACATTAGTTAAAAAAAACAAACAAACCTGACATAATTCAGTTTTTTAGAACTAAACCACTGTTGAGATCAACACAAAACAGATCAAACCACCCCTCTGTTCATCGATGAATCGATTTATATTCCTACAAACATACCAGATGGATCCGTCTGAGACAAGTTGTTAATCAAATCGACCTTTTCCATTTTAAAATAGTTTCAAAATGACGTGGGAAAGCACTGTCTGGGTTGAGAAATGGTAGGTTTATTATACAATAACGTAAAAATGACAAAGTGCATCACAACATACATGTGATGCGGCAAAAACTGATCAACCATCATTCCAGTCCAATGTGTGGAAACACTGAATTTTACAAAGACATGTGACCATACAGTGTGCTAGAATGTTCTGATAAGGTTCCCTTTGGATTACACTAAAACGTGAATGGATGTGACATTCATTCTTGTTTACTTGTTTGTTTGTACACATTTAATTTGCACCCAAAAATCTGAAAATACTTTAAAAATATAAGACCTTTTCAATGGGACACGTGAGGCCCATCCCTACCTGTAGTCCAACCAGCATTCAACCACAAACGATGACAAAAGATGTTTCTCTAAAGGAGAAGCTTTGCTCACCAAACCAAAAGGAGAAGCTAAATTATTTTCTGGTTTATTTTTTATGAGATCCTTCCTAGGAACTAGAGACACAAACCATCACAATTTTGATAAATATGTTTAAAGCCGAATAAAACAGCAGAAAGTATTGAAACGCGGTTCTGCCTCAGAGGTGATCTAAACTAGTTGTTGGTTAGATTTAGTTACAAACTCTGCCTGTGCTTTGTGTTTTTTATGCGCACAATGCTAATACTAAATTAGTCTTTTTTTTTTTCTAGTTCTTTGGATTCTTGTGAACTCGATGAGAATCCACTCAAACGTGAGAACTTTTTCGGAACTCTCTGCCAGTCAAACCATCAGAAATGTTCCGATCACGGCAGTCACGTCCTGACCTTTTTCATGACCTTCTCCACACTCTGCAGGGTGTAGCAGCGGTTCCCGCCCTGCTCGCTCTCCTCCAGGATCTCGGACCTCTGGAGCCGGGCAGTGTGCTCGCTGGACGTCAGCACCTCTGAGGACCAACAGCAGACAGGAATATATTGATTCTCTTTAGTGAAGCCCTTTTTTTCCCTCATTGTTTCTGGCTGCACGTGTGATCACAAGTGAGCAAAAGTCCCCTCATGGCTTATTGCTGCAGGGAACTCCGGCACACATTTGCTGTTTGCAGCATTCTGGATTTTTTCAGCTATGTACTCATGGAGTTTATTTCCTTCCTTGTAATCATCAACAAACTGACCATAAAATATTCAACACAGTGGAGGAGGCTGGATGTTTGCAAAGCTAACAAAAACACTTTAGTTGAGCCAATAATAAAATGAAAAGGGAAATAATTTCAGGAAGAATTCCTTCTAAAATCCTCATCAGGAGTCTGAGCAGACGGGGTTCTTACCGGGCTCACAGAGCTCAAAGCCCTGCCAGCCGGCCAGCTTCTTGTCTAGGATCCGCCCCAATATGGAGGGCAGGAGCAGCACCGGCCTGCAAATGGGTGGGTAATGAGGGGTGACCAGAGTGTAAGGCATGAGGGTCACACAACATTTGGAGGAACAGGGGGTTCCTGTGGAGACAAACAGTGGAGAGGATGTTTAGTACAGTAAAGTACCTTTATTTACTCAGTTACAGGATATTTAAAGACCCACTCCAATTGTGTTTTTAACATGCTCTTGTAGCATTTTTCTCATGATGGAGGGTACATATAAAACAATTTAAGATAAAACCTGCATTTCTGTGTATTTCTTTCTAACTGGGATGAATAAGAAGCAGATAAAAACCAAAAAAAGATCTCCATTGTGTAAGTGAAATGGGCAGGCCAAAGTCTCCCTGCTCCGTTCCATTCTCGTGGATCCACTTGCAGATAAATAGACCCTTTAACATCTTCATTGTTCTCGTTTGAGCTGGTATCTGACTCAAAACTGTACAGGTGGATAGCTCCTATATTGCTGGCCATTTTTGTTGCATTGCTAATCTTAGCTTGGGGTTTAAGGGGCTGTAAGCTAGCGGGAGAGCGTGTAAGCAAAGGGATGATGGGATGTCAGTGGAGGCTTACTTCCACACCAACAGTCCCACCCAAAACTCAGAGGCGATTTCTGATGAACTCCTGCCGCTCCGTACAAACTTTGACCTAGAAAACGACACAGGCTTTTTAATTGTGCCTAAAAACAGCATCATCATAACTAAAAGACCACTGGAACATTTTAAAATAGATCAAAATATGAATGGAGTAGGACTTTATGGACTGGTATTTACTTATTACAAATATGATCTGACCAAAAGGTTCGTACAGCATAGATGTAAATAGTATAAAACAGAGAAGATGTACAAGATTCACAGAACAGTTATAGAGAAATACACTAAATAACACAGTTGGCTTGTTTGGCAGGACCAAGAATCAGCAATGACCTGATGACGTCTCTGTTAGTGATGAACCTTTGACTGTGGTTTGAAATGTATTGCACTCATTTGATGAATTTTCCTGGTGTGAGTTTTGAGGCAGATGCAGCTCAGACAAGTAAAGCAGAGCACACGCACATGGACAGTTGTCTACAAGTGGATGCATCAGAATGGAGCACAGTATGGACCTTTTGCCCCGCCCATTTTTTTACATAGCATATAACCTCTTTTTCCAAATGCATTGTTTTGCTTGCTCCTGTTTTACAATATTTTATAAAAAGAAACACTCACAAAATTATTTTTCTTTATATATGTCCTCCATCATCAGAAAAACACCACAAGAACACGCAGAAACGCTATTTTCTTCTGAGTGGGTCTTTAAGGACAAAGTTATTTTTTTGGAGGGCAATGCTTGGTGTCATGTTTTAGACGATGTCACTATAGTCAAGAACAGGAAGTATGATCGCTTTGACCAACTTGGAGGATACTGATAATGAAAGATGAATATATTTGTAGGATTTAACATATTCTAAGGCCAGTGATTATTGGAGGGAGGCAACATCAGGCCTCCAACTGAAGAAAATGCATGTTGTTTACTGACATTAAGGCGGAGGCATTAATTGTGTATAGAGAACTGGACAGAGCGGGTGTGACATCACCCGAAATGAACACGGTCGTTTGAGTCAACGTTTCTATGGCAACTACTGCTGCCAATCAGGAGTGAGCTTGTTCAAAGTCCACACCCCTTCCACTGAAAGTGGACTCAATCAAATGTTCGCGGTGGGGGCAGTGGGCATCACATGCTTTTACTGAGGCATCTGATTAATCAGTTTATACCTTGAAAAACTTGCAATAAAGGAAAATGTAATGGAAAAAAATTTGGATTAGCAAGAAGATGTTAATAAAAATGCATCAGAGCAAGAATGGTTATTCTGACAAATAGAATGTCTGAGTAATAGCTGTTTGTTTATCTATAGAAGTCTATGGGATTTTTGCTTCTTGAAGCCAGCACATACTTTCTATTTGGAACATGAGGGGGGAGGGGTCACTAAGTCCAGTTGTCTATATACAGTCAATGGGTGGAGGCTGTGAAGTGAATCTTTATATATACTATGGTGTCATCAGCGTAAAGACGGATCTGTGAGTGTTCTTGGAGAACAATTCGATTTAAAAATAAACCAGACAGTATGTTAGCGTCTTTCTTTGGTTTGGTGATCATACCTGACTCTGTGCTCTCACTGTTTTTGTCCTCCACACTGACCCACATTGGGTTCCTCCCCTGGCGGCCCGTGCTGACAATCCTCACCGCCTTCTCTTCACTCCAGCAAACTTCACGTCCAACCTGGTGCCAAAAGATCCAACAAATGACTGAACAAACCAGAGCTCTGCATCTTTTCACCAAGTCTTACAAAAATTTGAGTACCTTTTGACACTTCTTTGTCTGAAAGTTGATCTCTTCAATCGTTCGAATTAGAAGTCGCTGTGCTCTGTAACAAAACACAAACATGGTAAAAATAGGAAATCCCTTCCAAAGTTCAGGATGGAGTATTAATGTTCTGATCTAGAAATAGATGGCAGTCCACAGACCTGTAATAGTTGGGTATGGTTCCACTCTGCAGGTCCAGCAGTTGGCAGGGGTGCACCTGGCAGGCGTGCCATTGGTCTTCAGCGCCGTTCGGCCGCGTGTTTGTCACATGCAGGATGTCATTGCAGGTCACGGCCAGAGTTCCAGCCGAGCCAGCGGGCAGAGACACATTGACCCGGATGTAGAAGGAGTCTCCGGACGATGTGTTGCTCTTCTGGAGCTGCTGCAGCAGCGCCTCGTACTCTGAGTGAGCAAAGCCAACGGAGTCATAAAATCAAGACACTTTTCAAGGATGCTTGCTTCATCTCTGTGTTTCAAATAGTTTCAAAGAGAAAAAGATAAATGCCGGCTAAAAGACAAGTCACCCGCCTGAACTTTCTGCTCATAAAGTTCGACAGAAAAGAGAAAAATGTGGATCAAGTAAAGCATGAGGAACAACTGGGCATGCCGGTTTTGCAATGAAAATCTTCAGCTGCTCTGAGCGTGTTTGGTTTCTTTACATGCCAGTTCACTTATCAGTAGCAAAACCACCATCATGCTCATTGATCCACGAGAAAACCAGGGTTGTCATCACAATGCAGGAGATGTATTCTACTTTTCTGACAGTTTGAGTTTCATCTGGAACAACCTGATGATGATGCAAAGAAATGTTCTTTACTCAGAAGGGACTTTACAGTGAATTCTGCTCAAAGTTCTGTTCCCACTGGGTGGTGTTTAAGTGTGTTTTTACAGATCAGACTTCTCTGAAACCCTTTTGACTGTGTCTGCTTTAGCTTCATCTTCATCCTTTTTATTTAGACTTCTACTAAACAATGTGCTTCTATTCTGGTTTAATAATAAATCATTTTAAATGATTTTTCATTGTTTATTAGGTTTTGGTTTTTAAAGTCCTACTGCGATCATCTTTGTATCTATTTTAAAAGCGTTCCCAGCGATTTTTTAAAATTAGGATGATGCTGTTTTTAGGCAAAAACAACGTCTTCTAGGACGTAGTTTTTGCAGAGCGGCAGTAGTTTATCAAGATTTCCTATCTGATTTTTGGGCGGGACAATGCAAGCAACCCCTTTCATTTGCTTAGAGCTCTCTGTTTATGTGCTCTCCTGAATCAAGAAATATTCAGAAATGGAATTTTGAGCTTAATTTTATACTTCCATACTATGCTATTATAGAATAAATGTTGAAATCCTTGAGTGTTTTTACAGTTTTCTAATCTTTAAGGACATTGTTCTCCTTTATAATTAAATTTCTTTCACATTTATTAGTTTTGGTCCCTTTTAGTGTTATTTGTTTTAAAATTTTTCCTAAATTGCCTTAAATTTCCAAAATGTTCTATTAGTTTTTAACTGTTTTAACTGCTGCAAAGTGCATAAAGAGTGTGAAATGATTTAGGTCTCTATGGGAAAAAAAGCCAGAAACTATCAAGTTCTGGATCAAACTCCTTGGTTTCTTTCTGCTCATTTAAAAAAATTGACATTTAAAACAAATATTTTTCCTGAAAACATTTCTGTGACAAAGTGACTGGGCTTCCGGAAGGTTATTTTTGATTCATCAGCAATGTTCTTGTTTTGCTTTACACTTCAGATAACCCTTCAGGCCAGCTGAGCAAACTGACGTCCGTCCTCATAAACGCAGCGGTTCAAAGAAACGTTTGTTTTTTTTCCTCCTGTGACGGACAAGCCTCACACGGCCGCTGCCAATTAGTTTAATCTGCAGAAAAAACAGTCAGCTTCCTGTTTGCTTCTGCCACAGCCATAAACCTCTGTGTTCCACTAGTCCAGGGGAGTTGAATGAACGGCAGCACATCCGCATGTTGATGGTTCATGAAGGGCTAATTTTAGAAAGTGGACTTTTATTTATGAGTTGTGGGGCGTACCATCTGGTCTGGGCCGCAGGGAGAGGTGACAGAAACCTGTGACTTGGCTCAAAGCCCACATGGCTTCCTCCAAGGTGGAGTCCTCCAGCACCATCCTCAGAGCCCTCTGGTTGTGCTCATAACTCACCTGCAGAGGAACCACACAGTGAGGAACACCTGGAGGCAGAACATCAGCTGCTTCCCAACGCTCACACATACCTGGACGATCTGCGCCCCAGGGCTGATGCCCACCCCCTGGGCGGCGCTGCCCTCAGTCACCTGGTGCACAAACACGCCGGTCTTGTTGCCCCCCACGATTGTCAGCTGACTCAGCAGCGCCTCACCCAGGAAGGAGATGTTGATGACCCGGCCGATGACCCGGATGGCTTTGGGGCGAGAACGCACCAGGAAAGGCGGGACGGATTTTCTTGAAATACTAACGAAAGATGCAGAGGAAGTTTTAACAAACATTTAAAGGTTTTTATTTCAGCAGCTTAAAAAAACTAAAACACCACTAATGCAAAATGTAATATCCATTTTTCCCCCCATTGTCCCCGACTGCTTTTACAAAGACAATCGTTTTAGCGATTTCCTGTTCCTTATATTTCAAATTCACATTGATTTTAAGAATCTTCTTTCAGGCATCAAGTATCTCAATGGTCTTCATATTGAACAGATTTCTTCAAGATTCCTCAGATCTTCACCTTTTGGCCTTTTTTTTTTTGGAGCAACCAACTAGACCAAACCTCGTCTGTGGATGGTCTTCCATAAGAAGCTGAGAGCTTCAGCCTCCGTGGAAGTTCTTAAAACTCAACTAAAGACACATCTTTTAGCTTTGCTTTTCATCAATCATTTAACAAAAGTTAAACGAGATAAAACATCAAGTAAAAACAGATACAATGCATGTTTTTCCAAAACCTCTTGCAGAAAATGCGAGTAGCTTTTTGATTATGTTATGATTTTTATTTGCTTGATGTTTCCTTTTATGAGTTCATTTTCTCTTAATAGCTGTGTGTACACATTTGATCTCACTGTGATTTGAGTATCATCAATTTGATTAATTTTGTGTATTTTTATAGCATTTTTTTACTAAGGTTTTGTGTTTTAAAATTACATTTTTAACTTTTTTAAGTCACTTTGCGTTATTGCAGAGTGAAAAGTGATTTATAAAGTTTGGATCTTTCACTTGTTTTTACTTGGGAAAAGCACTGCAAGCTAATCCAAGAAGAGCAACACTTGGCCTTAAAAATACACCATAATTACACCACACACACTCACTGATGGAGCTGCTTACCCAGAGGAGTTAGAGTCACTGAGGGAAGAAGTTTCGAGTTCATTCTTGTCTTCACTTCCTGCAAAAACGAGGGTATTTTAGCATCATGAGTGCTTTCAGGAAACCATCGTATGAGGATCGATGCCGAAAAAATTAAAGCTTTGGTTTTACGCACCATCACTCAGCAGCACAAAGTCGTCCAAAAGAGAATCTGTCTCTGCACTTTCTGTGCTGTGAGGAACAAAAAATAGAATAAAATAAACACTTCAGTCACTTTTTTTTCCATTTTTCATCCATGGTTCTTTATGTGAAGTTCATGGAGAAGGCAGAGCTAAAGGAGAGTTCATGATGTGAAGTCTTTAAAGACAAACCAATGAAAATAATCAAGTTAAAAGCAAATCAAACATCTGCTTAAATCAAAGTGTAGCACTTCCTGCTAGAAGATGTTTTATGATTAACTCTCGATCAACGATTTCCTCCTTCATTTCAATCACAAACTTGTCCTTCTGTCATTAGTAAATCAACAATCCACATGACAACAGCAGAAAGGAATGCAGAAATCATTTGCCATGAATCCCTGGTGGTGGAGCCTATTTAAAACTGCACATACCCTACTGAGCTATTCTAACATATTTCACACTCAGGAACACACAATGGCTGCCCGTGACAACACACAGACGCACACACCTGGTGTCTGCGTACAAGATTTTCTCTCTTCGGCGGAGAGACTCTGGGCAAGGCGGCTCTGCATTTCTGGATCGCAGGCTGTTGATGATGACGGCGTCCTCTTCCTAAATGCAAATAAAGACTTTAGAATCCACGAAATGAGAGAGATGTCATCATCAGATGGCCTTAAGAACCTTTTGGGATAGTAAAACACACAACACACCTTCTAAAAACATTGTTCTCTGAGAGGTATTGAGGATTTTCAAAGCACAAAAGAAAAAAAAATAATAAAAAAAGTTACCTTAAAGATTGCAAAACACCATATCATTTTAAAATGAGAGGAAAATCCTGATTTTAGTCATCCTAAAGAAGTGTAAAATGTTTTTATCTTTGTAGTTTTTAATATTTCTGTAAAAAAATTCTGTATTCTAAAATGATGCTTATTGAATGAATTGTTAATGCTGGATTATCTCTTCTTGCTGTTAAATATAACGGCTCCACCTAAAAACTCTGGTTTATGCCGTCTCAAAATGAGGAAGTATTCCTCCAAGTTTCATTGCTTTTTACTGATTGCCTACAGTACTTTAAAATGTGGAGTCCCACAAGGTTCAGTCTTTGGATTCCATTGAATGAGCTGTAAAAGCAACAGCACTGATCAGCTCCATGCACATTGAGGCACATTCTTGAATTTGCTGAAAGTGCAAATGTTTTCAAAACATGTTTTTAGGCCTTCATTTCTCCTCCATGATCAGTTTTGAAATGATTGGCACTTCAGGGACCTCATCAGTACCTCACTACCAAATCAATGTCTCTGATTGGTCAAAGTTCGACCTGGTTTAACTGGCAACACGTGTTCAATGGCTGCATGTTTTTATGTAGAACCGGAAAATGGTGGTAAAAACTTGCGTTGCGATGAATGAATACAAGAGTTCTGAACACGAAAGCCTGAAATGTGCATTTACATAAACTTTCCATTGGAAGTGGCTACTTGAATGCTTGTTATCGAAGGTAAAATAATGTATTCTCTTTGAAGTTTGTAGTGTAGCCCAGCTGCTCTGCTGATCTTTGGGAAACCAAACTGGGATGGCACACCTCTGATTTGCAGAAAGTCTCGGGACGCAGCGCATCCATGCGACAGAGCTTTTGCCGCTCTGGACGTGGACACTCATCACTGCTAGATGCTGGGTTCTCCCATCTCACGTCCTTTACCTTCCAAAATAAAAAAAGAAGCAAACTGTGAGCTTTGTTGCTGCATGTTGTGCGTTCCTTTGTTGCTGTGTTTTAATCACTTTGGAAACCCGTGTGACGTTTCTGCTGCGTCTCGCCTGCAAGGTGAACACAGACTCCTGCATCTCCACCAGCTGGCTCCTCAGGGCATCCTTCTCCGCCAAGATCCGGGCTATTGTGGCCTGAGCCTCTTCTCTGGAAAGGTACGCCTAAAAGTTTCGAAAGAGCTGATATCCATGAAACAAAGAATGTTTAGAACCGCCTTGGCAGGATAAAGGCATGCCCTGGTTCTGTCTGATCAGACTCTTGAGTCACATACAACAGGAAATAAAGTCCTGACAATCATATTGTCAAAACACGCCATGCTTTGTGCGCAGCTGGAAAGGCAAGGCAAGGAGGTGGCGGTATAGTGATGTGGTGTACGTGCAAGCTACCACTGAGGCTGCAGTTAGAAAATAATCATGGACATTCCTTAGCGTGCCCGTGAGGACTAATGGAAACTTAGAATAGAAAAGAATTTCAGTCAGGCAGTAAAGTATGTGGATTGAGTTACTAAAGAGCTATTAAAAGGATAACGCTGTGTACACAAACAGAACAGCCTCAAGGTCCTGTGCTGTTATTTCTATTTTTCTGAAGTTTGTTTTCTCAACCGAAAAACGCCCAACAACTTTGGAGGCAATAAATAAAGAACGTGAGAAAAGGAAAATCTGATTCTAAATATAATTAGAACCTTTCAAAACTGTTGGGAAAACAACATCCAGTAATTAAAGACATGAAAGTTTTTAAAAATCGATTTTTTTAACTCACTGACAAAATACATCAAACTTTTAAATGTTTCTCCAGTGATCATAACCCTCCGTGTCATCGTACTTTCATCCAGTATGTGACGCATTGTGTGAAACAAACAAAATATTGACGGGATGATCCTATTTTTAAGCGTACATTTATTTGAAACAGCACAACTCTGATGAAACGGGTGTTTTCTGATGATGTAGGCCATATGTTAAGAAAATGAGGCTTCAAATGGCATTTCTGCGTATGTCTTTATTAAAATAGTTGTGAATTAGGAGCTGCAGATCCATCTGCTTATTATAGCAAATGAATCCCAGTCCTGTTTCGTGGCTTTTCTGCGAAGCTTCAGTGAAGCGGCGAGCGCCTCCGTGCCACCTGACAGTCTCTAGGGTGTGGAAGCTTGAACCTGATCCTACATTTCTCAAGGGAGTGTAAAGCGGAACAGTGTTGGACTTTTACAGAAACAAAGAAAGGACCACAAAAGACTTGGAGGTAATCTGCGG
Organism: Adrianichthys oophorus; assembly: GCA_036245035.1. Classification (NCBI taxonomy): domain Eukaryota; kingdom Metazoa; phylum Chordata; class Actinopteri; order Beloniformes; family Adrianichthyidae; genus Adrianichthys; species Adrianichthys oophorus. The sequence continues at coordinate 20,179,816 of BSAI01000119.1, read as the reverse complement.
TAATCTGAGGTAAATACAGATGCGCACGTGACAGGAAGTAGGGATTGAGAGTCTGAAGGGATGGTTAACGGCAGACTGATGGGAGGGGACGTTTTAATCTACAATTGAGATTGACTCATAGCGACTGGACTTAAAAAATGTCTTCCTTTATTAAAAACGTTTCGCCGCTTGATCGTACACATCCCTTTCCTCAAAAAGTAAAGTGAGCTCTCCCTGACCTGGTCTCTCTCGGCCTGCAGCTCCTTGATCTGGCTCTGGATCAGCGTGCTCTTCTGCCGGAGCATTTTGCAGTCCAGAGCGAGCTGCTGCACCTGCAGGTTCAGACTCTCTTTCTGTTCCAAAAGCTGCAAAACACAAACACGTTTTGGGGATTTCCATCACAATGAAGTGCAGCACAGGTGTGACGCAATCTTCACACAATTGCATGATGGTATGAGGAAGAAAATGGTGCTGTGAGTGTATGTGTCCTGGTTTCGTACCCCTTGTTTGTCTCTCTGCAGCATTTCGCTCTCCTCCCTGTAGCACCGAAGCCGCTCTGCCAGCTGCACCTGACTGTCGATGGCCTCCGCCAAGTCCTGGGCAAGGATGTCCTGACGGGCCTGGAGGGTGCAAGAAAAAGCATGAAGCCGCAAACGCCCAAGCAGCCCCATCAATCAGACTTAGGAGTTCCTCTCACCGGGTCGAGGGTTTGAGCCTTCGTCAGCTGACTGCGCAGCGTCTGCACCTCCTCCTGCAGCTGTGGACTCCCGGGAGCGGAAACAAACCTGAGCGAGTGCCGTTTGACGTCCACCTGGACATTCTGCAGCTCTGTCTGCAGCTGATAGACCTGCGACAAGACGTTTTAAGTTCATTTATGTAAAAAAAAAAACATTTATCCCATCACAAGCTGAATGTAGTGGCCTTGTGGTGGAGTGTGTGCCCTGAGACTGGAAGGGAAGGTTCAAATGCAAAAAACAAATTTCACACACCTGGGTGTGCGACAGCTAATAGAACTTTTTCATATAGATCTGCATATTTCATTTAAACAAGAAACAACCGTTTTTAACGTAACAGCGTTTAAATCCAGAATTAGCTGCTTGAGTTTTCCCCAGACGAGCTTTTGTGTTTAGTGTCATCTGAGCTCCATTCAACCACAGGAGGGCTTTCTTTTCCAGTGAATGGTTATAAAAAGCTTGCAGCAGCTAGATTACATGTTTTAATCACACAGGTAGTAAAAGAACACTTTAAAAACACGCAGAATAAATGTTATGTAATCTGATATGGATTTTTGCTCCAGATCAAAACAAGAAAACCTCTGTAAAAGCATTCTTCTGAACTTGTACGCCTTGTCACACTTCTCTTTAAAGTCAGTTGAATTGTGTTGCATTATTTTTCTTAAATTGGATGATGACTTACAGTTTTCTTTTTAATATTTTGTTGAAGTGACACAAAGGTCGCCTTAGTTTGAGAAAGTCATGGAGGACGGATGAGTTTGTCCGTCGCTGACTGACCTGCAGGTTTAGGTCGTGAAGGCGCTCGTTCATGGCTGACCTCTCCTCAATGGCTGCTGTGTATCGTATGTAAAAATCACACTTCTCGTCCTTCAGCTTGGTGACTTCCCGCTGCAGAGAGCTCAGGTGTCTCTGCAGCCGATTGTTCTCAGACTGAAGGCGTCCGTATTTCTCCTCCTGCTCCATCATCTGTCCGATCTCCGACTCCATGGAGGCACAGCGAGCGCTCATCCTGCCCGCCTCGCTGCGGGCCTCCTGCAGCTCCTTCTGCATCCCTGTCACCGCTCTGATCAGGTACTCGGTCAGCTCGGAGTATTTGATCAGGCCTGTGAGGAGGGTGATGCAGTTCAGACAAGCTGTACATGGAAAAGAGGTGCAGAATGATGCAAAGAGACATGCTGACCGCTGAAGGTTGAGGGTTCTGTGCTGGGTTTGCGTCCTGTGACTTGGGTGTAGAGAGTTGGGTAATGTATCATCAAACCCTCCAGGAAAGCAATTGCTCCATTTCTTCCCTGAGCTCTCAGAAGATCTAGCATGTAGCCTAAACAGACAAACATTTTCAAATCAGATTCCTGGGAGCAAAGCTCTCATCTAAGGCCTGAAAACGGGAGCACACGACTGCAGCCTTTAAGTTCATGAAGAGGATCTGTTTCCCTGTCTGCTTAAAGTCCCACTCCGATCATCTTTTGATCTATCTTCAAAGCGTTCCCAGCGTTTGTTTTGGTTATGACGATACCGTTTTTTGCCAAAATCCAAAAAGCTGTGTTGTTTTCAGGGACATAGTTTCTGCAGAGCAGCAGGAGGTGGTTAGACATTCACCTCTGAGTTGTGGGCGGGTCTGTTGGCACGAAGCAAACTGCCATTCCCATCATTCCCAGAGCTCTTTCTCCCGCTAGCTTTCAGCCCCTCACACCCCTAACCTAACATTACCGCTGCTACAAAACGGCGAGCAATATTGGAGCCATCCAGCCGTACAGATTTGAGTCAGATTTCAACTCAGATGAGGAAAATGAAGACGTGCACGGATCTATTGGTGGATGCATCAAAATGTGGCGTGCTGACTTCATCACAGCTACAGGTTTTTTCAAACTTAATTTTTTCCATCTGCTCCTGCTTCACTACAGTTTGAATAAAGAAATCATCCGAAATGCAATTTTAAGTTTAACTTTCTTCATATGTGTCCTCCATCATGAGGAAAAATGCCACAAGAACATGTTAGAAACACCAAAAATGCCATTTTCATTGGAGTGGGTCCTTCACTAAAGTGGCTGCTTACTGGTTCTCATGCAGCGGTTGGTGAGGTTGTGGCAGGAGACGATCTCGTCCTCATCCAAATCTGTGAGGACCCTGGCCTGCCGCAGGTACGGGATCAAGATGCACGGCCGAACTCCCAAGGAGATTCTGTGGCGGTTGTTGTTTATCATCTCCCACAGTTCCTCCTCACTCATTTCGTTCAGGTCCTGGCTCTCAGGAATGCAGTTCCCAGCCATTCTGAGAGCGCTGACCCGTGCCGCCAAAAGGACGAGCCCAGCAGCAAGCGATGGAACAGCCGCGCGCCTCAGCTGGTCAGCAGATAGAGCGGAGGAGCGAAAGCGGCTCTATAAGAAAAAAGAAAGCAGGAGCGCTTTCCACGCCCTGTGGGAGTTTATTCCAAAGCATGCATCTGTGACGGGGCGTGGAGGAAAACCTGTCAAACAAGACCTTAATAGTCAGACCGGCACAAACATTTACAGAAAAGGTTTTTACAAACAATCCCACGTCACAGACTCAACACCAGCACCCAACCAGCTCAGAGGGTCCTTCCATAACATTGGTCACATTTATTATGTTTATTATATGTGATCTGACCACACATAATAAACCCGTGCGCATGCTTTTTAATGAGAGGCGCGCAGCGCGTCTGTGTTCAACGCAGAAACGTCAAACAAACACGCAGACTGGAGCAAACACTGAGGTGCAAAGTCCTGTCTGACACACCGCCAGCAATGCTCAGGTGAAGGTTAACCCGCCACGGAAAGGTCAAAGACCTCCGTGTGAGGATCTGCTGTTTACTGTAAATGTTCATTGTGAACGTTGTTCATTCAAACACATTCATAACGACGCCTGCAAAGCAGCGTGAAGACTGTCAACTCAAAAAGCCTGAAACTCCAACACGGAGCTGTAGGCGCAGAGAAACATCTTTCCTTTTTTTCCTCAGCACAAATAAAACATTCAAACGACAAGTTTATTTGTACGACACACTTTGTGTACAAAGAGAATTCATTGTATTTTTATGTGCTTTACATAAAACATTAAAAGAAACATTTAAAGGAAATGTAAGTGATCCGTAAAGATATTCTTGAAATATTTTCAAAAGGTACAGCAGAACCTGTATTTTTGAAGGTTAAAAGCTTGTGATGCAGTTCTTACATTTAAACATTAAAAACCCTTAATACTGTAAAGGTATGTCAGCTATTTCCACAAGTTACAGTTTAAACTGGGCGCTAAAACGACACGCTTAAACTTTAACCAAAGTGTTTCAAAAGCAACCGAAACCACCAGCGCTAATTATAGCTTACATAGTTACAAACTCACCGTTTTAATGCAACACCATGAACCTTCACTGACATTTACAACTTAGAAAGATTAGAACTGAAAAGTCTTTTAACGGAGGGAATGTGTTTACAAAGAAAACGATGTGGATGAAGCACGTTAAAGAATGATAAAAACGGCCCAATTCAGGTATACAGAAGTCAAACTGAACATGCAAGGCTCTTATGGATTACTAAAGGATTCAAAAATGCCTGTAAGAAAAAAATAATTTATGCAAAAATGTGTAAAGCGCAGAAGTGAAGAGGCTGAGAGGAGATATGAGACATACAAAAACAAATACAAAAGGATTATGAGGAAGTGTGAAATGGAATCCTACAATAAATCACTAGAGAATAATAAAAATAATACAAAAAGAATGTGAATCATATTAAATATGGTAATTAGGAATTCTCCAAAATACACAAACTATCCCAAGTTTTTCTGGATGGGGAAAACTTACGTAAAAATCAGAAAGATTTAGCAAATCAATTCAATAACTTCTTTGCTAAACTTGGATCGAGTCTAGCTAAGGATATTCCAACAATAAGCAAAAGTCCTCATTTAACAGTAAGTAACATCAATACTATGTTTCTCAAAGAAGTGAAAGAAAAAGAAGTAATTCAAGTCACTAAGCAGTGTAATAAGACATCTACAGACTGCTATGATGTTGACAGGATGTTAAAAGAAAGTCATTGAAGACATTTCTGAACCCATAGCTCATATATGTAATCTATCATTTCAGAATGGTAAATTCCCTTTGAAAATGAAAACTGCAAACATAATCCTATTGAACAAAGCTGGAGATAAACATCATTTCACAAATTACAGGTCTGTCTCCCCCCATTTTCTGAGATCCTGGAAACACTTTTTAAACATAGACTTTGCAAATTAATTAATAAACCTGATAAACTTGCAGAGAGCCAAACGGTTTTAGAGAGAACAGATCGTCATCACTGCCCTAATGGAACTAACTGAAGAAATAACTAATGTCATGGATGAGAAAAATGTATGCAGTTGGTTTTTTAATAGATTTAAAAAAAGCATTTGATACAATAAATCATAATATTCTAATTGATCAATTTGGAGTGCGAGGACCAGCTTTAGATTGGGTGAAAAGGAATTTGAGAGACCATAGCTCAACGGTCTTAGATATTGTGTGTGGCGTCCCTCAAGGTTCAGTACTCGGACCAGTTTTATTTCATCTTTACATTAATGTTATTGTCAAAGCATCAGATGAAATGACATTTATTTTATTTGCTGATGATACAAATGTTTTGTTTTCTGATAAAAGCATCCGTGAACTCTGAAAAGTTTTCTGCACATTAGCTCTGGACAGGCAAAAATATAAAAAAACACTTCAGTTATGGCCAAAGTGAAACACATTCTAACCCAGAGAGCACGCCACGTACTGTAGAATTCTGTTGTGTTACCATACTTAACCCACTGCTTAGAAATCTGGGGACGTACATACAAAACCTCTTTAAAACTGTTGTGCATTTTACAAAAAAGAGCAGTAAGAATAATACATAATGTAAATTATCGACAGCACACTGATCAGTTATTTCTATAAAGATTCTGAAACCTTTTGATCGAACAGAACACAGAACATTTCAGCTGATGTACAAAGCAAGACATCATTTAGTACCAGTACATTAACAATCACTGTTTTATGGGTTTTATTGGGTTGCTATAGTTTGAGAAAAAGAATATTTTTAGAGTACTCAAGGCATGCAACTAAAAAGAGCTTTTGTATGAAAATATATGGAGTTAAGTTCTGGAACAGTCTAAATGATGAGCTGCGATTGAGCAACAATACAAACCATTTTAAGCAAAAACACAGGATCCTCAGTAAAAATGGTCATGAAGAAGGAGAAATGCAATTTACTGTGCATTTTTTTCCTTTTTTCTTATTCCGTCTTGTTGTTTTATTTTTTATTACTTTCTATGTATTGTAGAAATATTACAAAGAATGAAATCAAACCTTATTTTAACGACATTTTTTATTACATTTTAATTAAAGTTAAAATTATCATTATGAGCAGCTTTTATTGTGAAATTGAACTTTTCTCTTTATCCAAATCCTGCTCTTAAAGCTTTCCATGACCCAGCAGATGCAAATGAAGCCGAATCATTGACCTCATGGGATGTCGTTCCGCTGTGTAATGAAACAAACCTATAAAAACCTCCCCTAATATTCAAATGTAATACCCGGTTGGGTGAAACAAACTTAAGTGAGAGTTTATCCTGCTGTTAATCCAAAAAAAAGCTTTTGCGACCAGGCAGCACATCAGGTTACATGGAAGTTTTTAACATGAATGTTGAGTGGTTAGCGCTCCTGCCTCACAGCAAGAAGGTTCCCGGTTCAAGTCCTGGCTGGGGGACCTTTCTGTGTGGAGTTTGCATGTTCTCCCCGTGCATGCGTGGGTTTTCTCCGGGTACTCCGGCTTCCTCCCACCGTCCAAAAACATGCTTCATAGGTTAATTGGTTACTCTAAATTGTCCCTAGGTGTGAATATGGGTGTGTGATTGTGGCCCCTGCGACAGACTGGCGACCAGTCCAGGGGTGTACCCTGCCTTCGCCCATGAGTAGCCGGGTTAGGCTCCGGCAACCCCATGACCCCGAAAGGGATAAAGCGGATTGGAAAATGAATGAATGAATGAATGAATGTTGACGGGTGAATGATCCCTTCTGAAACCAGCAGTGAAACTCCGCATTCACATTCAGAATCTCATGCGTGGCCTTGGTTCTGGTCCACTTCAAACTCTGGACACCTTTCTAGCGACCATAGCGAGTGTTTATGCTTTCTCTTCAGGTGGAAAGAATTTTTCTAACGAAAATTCTTAGAAGCCAGTTCTACCACGAGTGCTGAAATTCTTTGAGCGTGTTCACCACGTCCTCGCGGTTCTCGTGACTTTCCCTGTCTGAGCCAGAAAAAGCGTCACGTATGAAATGTCTGCTTGAGTTGGAAAGCTGTCGTTTACATCTGAGGTTGTCTCCAGGAGCTTCACAGAAAGCAAACTAATAAACAAATGGAACTAGAGTTTTTAGAATTGTTATAATAATCCAAATAATTACAAGCATTCAAGATTGTAATGATACGGTTCAGTCCAGGTCATTAGGCCAGACAGCAACAATAGCATCTTATGGGTTACATAACAATCCCAGACTTATCAATCACAACTACAGGTTGACATCTGTTTGGTTTCAAATTCAGGTCATGCTTAGAAACATCATAAAGTGGTATTTTCATGGCACATCCTGCTGCACTAAACAGGCCAGGAAGGAAAAATCCACATTTATGTTAAACAAACGTGTTGGAACGTATGAAAATAGAAAGAGGTCAAAGGTCTTGCATTCAACAACCACGTCATCCATCGGAGTCTGGAGGGTTCAGGAGAGATCGCTCATCCAGTTTGTGCGTTTCTGGATTTGGAGAAGGCTTCATCCTTGAGGTCTCGTTCTCAAGTGAGGGAAGATCGTAGCGTGAGATCGACAGACGGTATGGAGTGGCGTCCGCCATTATGCTGTAGCTGTACTGGTCTGTCGTGGTGACGACGTGAGAGATGAGCCAGAAAGCAAAGCACTGAATTTACCGGTCGACTTTCGCTCCAATACTCATCTATGGTCATGAGCTCTGGGTCATGACTGAAAGAACGAGGTCCCGGATGCAAGCGGCTGAAATGAGCTTCCTCCGTAGGGTGGCTGGGCGCTCCCTTAGAGATAGGGAGAGAAGCTTGGTTACCTGGGGAGAACTCGGAGTAGAGCCGCTGATCCTCCGCATCCAGAGGAGCCAGTTGACATGGTTCAGGTATCTGGTCTGGAGGCCTACTGGTCTCCTCACTGGTGAGGTGTTCCATGCATGTCCCACCAAACAGGGACCCTGGGAAAGATCCAGAACACGTTGGAGAGACTACTCCTCTCAGCTGGCCTGGATACACCTGGGGGTCCCCCCAGAGAGGCTGGAGAAGGAGGCCGGGGAGAAGGAAGTCTGGGCATCTGTTCCCCGGATGAGCAGAAGATTACGGATGAATGGAAAGGATGGAAATGCCATTATAAAGCTTGCAAAAATAAAAACTCCACACATATTTGTATGGAAGCATCTGAGACCATTTTTATTTTGTCCTTCAGTTTAAAAGTCTTTTACCTTCAAAGACTAAAAACACTCAAGTAAATATCTTTTCATACTTCTCAGTCATAACTAGGAAGAATTCCCTTCTGTGTGCACGGCCAGCACTCGGGACACCTTCCAAAGCGCTGCCTGGTGCTGAGGAGACGCCTGACAGACGTTGCTCAAGATGTTGCTGACGTCCTGCACAGCCGTCATCTGATCCTGCAGAGCGGTCTCCACTGTTGGGCTGGAAGATGACGCTTTGTAACTTCCCTCAGAAACCAACTGCAGCTTCTTGTTCCGACTCTGCAGAACAACTAAGTGAGCGGAGCTCTGCAGACAGAGCAGAACAAACGCTGAACAAGTGCTGAGCACTGATCGCTGGAAAAGTCAGCAATGTGGACAAATCTGCAGGAAGCATGGAAACAAAGCTGCTGGAAAGAGTCATGTCAGTATGAAGCAGGAATAAGCTTTACAGTAAACACAGACTGCAAACAAAACTATATTTTAGTCATTCAAATCAACATAATTTACCAGAACTAAATAAAGCAATGTATGAAAAGGAAATGATTGCACGTTTGTCAGACTATTTAGGGAGACTTTAGCTGTTGAACAAATCGCCTGACTGCAAGGACCAGATTGTTTGTTCTGGAATGACGTTTTTTTTTTTTGCACTAACAGACCTGGAGGGGAAGATGCTGGGACCGCCTCTCGGCAGGGAAAAGGAGAATCTATTTTTAGATGAACTTTTAGTGAAAGTACAGCTGGGTTCTGACATGGATGGAATTCATACCCTGTCTTTGGTGTCCTGGATGTTCACCAGCTCAGAGTCCAGGATGTTGCTGGTGCACAGCAGTTGTGTTAGCTGCAGCCTCTCCTGCACAAGTCTGTCAGTCAGGCCGACTTTGTTCTCCTGCAGCTCCCTGACCGTTTGCTCGAACTCCACCAAATACTGAAGACACAAAAGATGGGTGCATCCTCCTCACACTTCCGCAGATGTGTGCAGACCACGCCTTGTACCTTTTGCGCTTCCTGGCACTTGCGGCACAGGACTCTGACGGCGCGCTGGAGCTCGCCCTCTGTGCACTGTTTAGGTGGGGCGTGGGCCATGGCCTCTCTGCGTAGGACCATGTTCTCCCTTTTGTCTACGATGACCTCACTTTCTCTTATCAGACGCTCCTGCTGCTTCTTCAGCTGGGTGGCTCGCAGCTGCACACGTGGATAGAAAATGAAGCTCCATAAATCGGAGTTCAGGAAAGTCATTCAAATGTGAAATAAATCAGTCAAGATGCAAACAGGAAGGTGAGGGTTTGACGTCCCCTGTGCTGCCTCTGCCTCTGAGCAGATTTACCTCCAGAAGATGGATGTCGTCTTTGGTCTTTTGGATTTCTTCATCCTTCATCAATGAGTCCACAGCTGAACGGGTCTCTTTCAAAATCTGGGTTTTCTTGTCCCACAGTAAAATGCGCCGCCTGGAGGTCACATCGTGAGGAAACAGCCAGACTGTTAAATAAAACGCTCAACTTCCAGCTTGAATGCTTGCATAACTTTGATGAACCCTCTGGAGTTCACTACACTGAGGTTGTTATGGAGGTAAAACAATAAGCAAGTATGCGACTGACTCCGCCTCCAGCAGACTGTGAATCAGCGCTTCAGTTTCCTCCTGCGCCTCCTCGAGCATCATCTGCGTGCTGATTGACTCCCGCTCTGCTTCCTGGAAGCATTGTTTCGTTTGAGTCATTGTCTGTTTTAAAACACGGAAACAGAGTGAAACCAGGCACACCTTCAGCGCGTGGATGAAGTCGGCCTCCATCAGTGAGTTCTCGTACTCCACAGCCTGGCTGAGGTGTTGGTTTCGGCCCAGCAGGCAGACGAGGCTCAGCAGGTCCCTCCTCAGAGAGGTCAGGTGTTCCTCCTGCTCTGCCACCTCCTGTTCACCGACGTTCACCTGACCTAACAGGATCACAGCCAAGCCGGTCAGAGCTTGTTATTAGTGCACAATTCTGTTTTAGCACTTCAAAAAACACTACACAAAATCAACATGTTGTGTGTCAAAGGACTGCAGATAAAAATAAGTACAGTCATCCGGGTAACATTTGTGCTGAAACCGTAAAGGAGAAACTAAATTCACATCGTGACCGAATTGTAGAAACGAGGAGTGGTTTGTTTCTTTAAGGTTTCTTTTGTAAACAAGCAAACTGTTTTACATCAACATCTTCTTTTGTCAGACTAAACAGTGAACTATGTAAAGTTTAAAAAAGTTTTTTCTGTCCTATTCTTCGAGATACACATAGAGAAAGTAAAATAATTGAAGATTTAATTTGTGTTTGTGAGTACAGGGGGGGACTTGGCAGTTTGGGGTCCCAAGAGACGAATAAAATGGGGCCCCCTGCAGCGGTTGTATTCATCATTTAAAACAAATAAATAAATAACCACATTAATACGTCAAATAACTCCTTCATTGTTCCACTATTAGACAGAATCAATGCTAAGAATCCCAAAATTTTGATAACCATTTAAAAACGGAAATCCTTTCAAAACTCACGGGCAGCAGACCTCACAACCTGCGCTTGACTGAACAGGAAATATGCTAAATACAACATTTTGTGAATAAAAATGAAATGATTAGGATCAAATCATTAAAATTGCGTATATGGAACAAGTTAGTGGACATTTATTTTATTATTTGTAGGCTATACATCTCATGATGGCCTCCCCTGACCACACGTTCCTGGTTGAAACATATTTCAAAAAGGAACTAAAAGCTGTCACACCGATCCCAAACCTGACTCAGCTTTTGTCCACCCACCCAAAACTATTTTTGCCGGTAAAGTCAGAATTAAAACTGCTCAACTGGGCAAAAAAAAAAAAAAAACTGCCCAAACTGGGAAAACGCAATTCTCTGCTTGCTAACTTGCTGTTGACTGGAATATTCCATTGCTGCACAAGGACGGGGGAGGACTGAACGCTTTCAAATGGCATTTCAGAGGTTTGGGGTGGGTTTGAGTTCAATAATAAAAGGGATAAAATGTATTTTAATCACTTTTATTAAATGTTCAGATTGGTGCCTCAGAGTGTTGGGGGGCCCAGACAATCGCCCACCTATGTCTTTTGGTAAATCCACCCCTGCCTGTGTATTTCTTTATTCAAATCCTGATGGATCAGAAGTAGATGAAGTCCCGCGGTTTGAAAAAGCTCATGTTTGTGACGCAGCAACTACCATACCTGCCAAAACTGCATAATCATCCCACTGGGAACGATTTTAGCATACATAAAAAATATAGTTGAAGTGGGATTTTAGGTTTTAACAGCAAAAAAAGAAAAATATGCTTTTATCATGACACTGACTGAAATCAAAATAAATTCTATCTACCAGAAAAAGTAATTAATGCCTGGAAACATTTCTGCAAGCATTTGATTAAAGGTGCTAGGGAACTATCTAAAACCATTATGAAACTTATTGTGTAGCCTCCAGAGCTCCATGACATTGGAATAAAGTGTTTAGTTTATAGATTTCCCAAAATAAAATCAATTTATCCAGTAAATTATTCATTGGTGTCAATCATGATCCACAAAGTGGCAGGAACTGGACTTTGAAAGGCAGAAAATGGTTTCAAGAAACATTAATGTTCTCATGGAGCCACATTTATTTCAGTATCTCTGCACTAACACAAGACCCTTGTTTCAATAAAAATGGTCTCATATTCTGGTAAGAAAAAAGATCGTTTCAGGAAAGTGTTTTAATAGCAAAACTATATGAGTTTGAAAAAAATATTTCTTACTAACTAGAAAAATTCTGGGACAACCATTTTTCTGTTCATTCAAAGAAAATCTGCAGATGGAGTGAAAATTCATGACTTATTTCTAGGGGCCTGCTTTTGCAGCGTAAGTGTGCTCTGAAAGGTTTCCTACTCTGTAAGCGAATCCTCCTCTGCTCCAGTCCCGTCTGCTCTGTCTGCAGCTTCCGGATCTCCCTGGCTTTGGCTTCGTTCTCTTGGATCATCTCCAGGAACGTCCTCTGCTGCTTCATCCAGAGCTGCTTCCCATCCCGGATGTGTTCTGCAATCTGTTCAATCTCAGATTGGACGTCTTTGACTTTCACTTGCAGAGGACTCAGATCTTCACCCTACGGAGCAAACAAAAACGAAGTTTTAAGTCCAATAGAAACCGTTCCAAACCCTGTTCTCCCACCGTGGCTTACCTTGGTGTTGGTCATCATCTGAGCTATCTTGCGGTTGTAGTGGTTGATTTCACCCAACTTTTGCTCGATGTCTCGAAGAAGTGAAGACAGCAGGGACTGCTTTAAATTTAGTCCCTTGTCATAATCTGCAGTCTTGTCATTAAGAGCCTTTTGGGTGAGGACCAAGCTGGTCAGTTGTTCCTCCAAGTTTTGGCTCTCGATTTTCACAGCCAGCAACTCATTGTCCAGCAGATGAACCTGATGCATCTGAGACGGAGAGAGAACCAGTGATAACAAGGCTTCAAAAAGAGCGACGAGTCATCAAAAAAGTTGTTTTTTGTGATGTTCTCCATCATCAGAAAAATGCCACGTTAAAAACCCCACTGAGTTGACTGAAGTTGTGGCATCATGAGGTTCAGCTCTGACGACGAAAACAAAGAGACCCAAGAAACTTTTGTTCTGTAGACCAACAGGTCTGCAAATATGTCAGAATGTAATCTGAGAAATGTTGCCTTGCTTGTGCTTCAAGTCCATTTAGACTTTCACATTCTTTTGTCATGACTTATTGAAATGTATTTACATTTTTTTCACTCTAACAACACAGTTTTGAGCCAGATGTCAGCTCAGACGAGGAGCACCAAGACGCACATGGATCTATTTGTCTGCAAGCGGCTTGCCGTAGCAACACACTTTTTCTAACAGGAATATTTTTTGTCTGTTCCTGAGTCACGATTTGAATAAAAAAAACAGTCAGAAAAACGATAAAAAAAAAAAAAAAAAGTCTCTATATATGTCCTCCATCGTGAGAAAAATGCATCCTAATAATTGTCCTTAATAACCACTTATAAGACATTAACAAGTGTTAGGAAAGGGTTATTAAGCTGCTTTTTAATACATTAATTAGCATTTGTAAATGTCTTAAAAATTACTTGCGAGTTTAAACAAATTGCTTATAAAGACATTAAAATATTTTTTAAAAAACTACTTATAAGACATTAAGCATGAAGCTCCTTTAGAACTCAAAAATAAAAACAAGATATGATACACTAAAAACTTCCCTTTTGTATCTGTAGTTCATGTATTCACGTTTTCTTCAGGAAGATTGGATTAACGGATCAGAAGAAATTCTTGTAATTTTTGCACAAAACATCTGACCAAACCCCAGGATTTCATTATTTATAGAGCAAAGAAACAAAAGTAAAGTAACAACATTGTTGGTGAAGCCAAACAGGAAATTGATTTTAAAGAAGAATCACTTCCTCCTTACTTTATTACGTTTAATCAATTTGCAAGTGTTTGGTCGCATTTCTTTTTTTTTTGCCTTAACATTTTTTTTAATCTGCAACATTTTTTAATCGCTTTCATTTCATTTCCTGAGTTTTCTTACTTTCAGACCATTTTCTTTGAGCAAACGCAGGTATCACTGATAAGACAAGATGATTGATGATGAAAAATGAATCTTATTTTAATCAAATGTGACCATTTTATTCAACGAACTTTCAAATTGATCCTTTTCCAGGTTAATTTATCACTTCATATTTTAATTAAAACCTGTTTTCATGAGCACATTAATCAGCTCACTGGATCTTTACTTTATACTCATCATTTCACTTCACTGGAGCATGACGGCTTCAGGGTAAAAACAAAGGTTTGGGGCAAATAAGTGTGCTGTAACTGCCTACGGAGAGATGGAGAGAGTTTGCTGTGGCATTGAAATGAATGACTGAGAATGAAAAAAAAACATGCTCTTATTTTGAAATGTTTCTAGAAGAAAACGTTTCAGGTTAATTCAAACAGTAAAATCAGCGCTGAAGCTGACCAACATTAACAGAAACTCAATAAAAATGGACTCAGACATTTTACGCTGCGGTATTCATTCTTTAACCTGCCAGAAAAAAAAAACGGAGAACCTGAAGGAAGATTGAGCCAAACATCATAGTTAAAAATAGAGAACATTTCTCAGATGATGTTTGTGTTTTCTGCGTAAAATCTGTTGATTAAAAGGTTCCAAATTGGTGCATCTTATCTGACATGTCTTTTATTGTACCTGAAAACCTCCATGGGGCCAGTAAATTCATGTCTTTGGTTATACGGAGCTTTGGCTCTTCCCCGTTTATTTAAACCAGGGATGCCCAAACTTTTTGCAAAGAGGGTCAGATTTGGTGAGGTGTAAATGCGTGAGAGCCCTTTGGGACCTTATGAAAACACTGAATGTACATAAACTACTTAATGAACTTTTATTTGCAATGGGAAACTTTTCATTTCTCCTCATAGAACATATCTAAAGACATTTTTGCCAAAATTACCGTGCCTTTCATATTTGAAGACTAGAAATTAAATAAAGCAAAAGTCTGCTTCTGCATCCAACTGTGTGTCCTTCAGTTGTGAACATCAACATTTAGAGAACAAAGATGAGGGGAAAACAAAAACAGAACTCGTTTTTTTGCTGTATGTTTTGGACAGATAACCAATTTGAAGTTGGTTTGGGTAAAGATTAGATGTAGAATTGTTGTGGAGCTATCCATGCATGACATTGTAATAAGTTTATTCATTTGTAGAGAAACTCAAATGATCTCAAAAGATTTCTCGGTACTTTGGTGCATGAAGCCTTTTACCTTTTCCTTCTGCAGAGCTGTCATCTTGGCATTGACTTGCTGGTAGTGCTTTGCAGTTCTGTCGTTTGTGAGCTTCTGCTGCATTTTAGTCATGACTTGGTCCTCCAACTCCAGACGCAGAGCGCTCTGTTTTTCCTGCTGCTTCCTCTGGTCATTCAGGTCGCTCTGACATAAATGACTTTCCTTGAATGATAAAGAGACAGAGGTGAAGGCAGAATTAAAACAGTGAGGTGATGGCATGGCGTTTGCTTCTACCTTTGTGAGCACGTCAAGGGTCCGGCTCGTTTCCTCGAGGGTCCGCAGGCAGGCGCTGTAGTGGGCCTGAATGGCCTCCTTTCTCTCTTGTTTCTGATTGATCTGTTTTTCAGAGGTGGTGCAGTCTGTTTCCAACCAGTTCAGCTGCACGGTCAGCTTCTCGTTTTTCTCCTGCTCTTCATTGTTGGACTTCTTATAAGCTTCGATTTCTCTCTTCATCACAATTATCTCATTCTTGACCGAACTGAAAGCAAAGCAGGAAAAGTTGGAATTATCTTTCAAAATATCAACAAGCACAACGAACCGCTGGTGCAGACAACACTTTGAAGACTTTTGGATTTCTGATAACAAAAATGCGGCCCATTCTTGGCCTGGTTCTCACCGCACTGCCTCCTGCATGGCGCAGAGGGCCTCACCCTGCCTCATGACGGTCATGAGGCTGCTGCTCCACTGCTGCAGCAGCTGCTTGTGCTTCATCAGCAGCAGCTCCATGTCTGCCTCGGCCTGCACAAACACACACACACACAACAGCACAAACTCCAACAGCAATGAAGGAAGCGCGTTTAAAAAAAAATGGAAACAATTACTGTAGCCAGGTCGGTTCACCAAGTGACCACTAGGGGGCTTTTTACACATGTGGGTCTGTTCAGTTTTATGGAAAATGGTCCAACATTACAATAGAAATAAATGCACTTACAGTCTGAACTGTTTCTCCTGGCGGTTTGACTGAATGTCCATGAAAATGCAAAGTGGTGATTGTTATAAACCACATTATTTTATATGTGACAAGGAAAGTTTGCTCACACAGAGGGGGTTGGTCTTTGGACTGACCCTTACTAAAACTCTTCTCAGTTTGATCGGACAGTTTCATCAGAAAAGTCGAGGTTTGCTGAAATCAAAGATGTTTATGAGCATGGAGCAGAGATACTGGCTTAAACTTTGACCTCTTTCATGTCTAATGCCCTTTTAGTCACTGAGACTACGGTCACATATCCCAAAATGCCACCGTGCCGACCTAAATGCAAGTTTTTCAGCAACCTGGGCATGCTAACAGAAGGGTCTCCAAGGTCCCAAAAATCATCTGATGACCCGACGATGACCAGACGTCAATCTGGCAATCCCAAATGGGGAGGCACTGATGCAGAAAACTCCTCATGGCGTTGATGGCACCACAGCGACTCTGAGACCTGCCTATTGACAAACTGTGATTGATGCTGAGAAGGATATGAAGAAGACAGAACATCGTGCTCGATGCACTACTCATAGAAGAAGAGCAACGCGCACAAGAAGGGCGAAGAAGAAGAAAACGTTGTTGGGTGAGGCCATGGTTGCGGCACAGAGGTGCTCAGACACCGCTCACAACTGGAGTTGCAATGACCAGTACTGCAGAATGGCCGGCTTTTTATTCCCGGGGGACCGGGCGGCTGCCAAACAGTCACGCTTGAGATGGACGGCCCATCGTCCATTCAGAGCTGCTGCCAGCTGGCGATCCGCCTACCACCACCCTGTGGCCGCCAAGGCTGTCTCCCGATTTTCTAATGGCATCATTCCCACTTGACTCCTACCATCTATTCTCGACCGCGCCAGATAATTTTCAAAAAACTTGAGCGAAGGCATTAAAACTGAAAGATTTTGCCGATGCCTAACCATGGAGGCTGTGGCTGTATTTGTGACTAAAGCATAAGACAAATGAATGGCTGCTCCAGTGTGTTACTTTAAATCCTGACCAATAATTCTATTTTTATAGAGGGATTTTGAAATGAAAATACGGCTTCCACTGACATTCAACTGGGGAAACATTTTCTTTGTGAAGGTAAACCGTACAGAACACACAACTTTTTTCAGAAACGTTTTTTTATGAAGTCTGAAGTTTTTCCTTAAAGTTGCTTTAGTGATTTGTCAGTGTTGAAAGGGAGCAGCAGCTACCTCACAGAAAGCTTCTCTGACTGTCAGCGTCTCCTCTGCTTGAGCTTTGGCGTACAGCTGGTGCATGGTGCTGCGCTCCGTCAGTCTGTACATCTCTTTTGTCAGTCGATCTATGTATAAATCCTACAGAGAGGATGAAGAGTTCATTCTCCAGTTAAAACATTGAAAGTGTGTGTCTCCTGATGCCGGCTTGCAGCCACCTGCTTCAGCAGCTCTTCCTCTGCATGAGCCTTCTTGGCTCCTGCTTTGTGTCGGATGTTGTTCATGGTTTTGACTTTGGAGTACAGCTCCCCGCTGACTCCTTGTGTGAAAACGAGGTCCTGCATCACTTTGTCGAACTCTGTTTGCAGTTTGGACACTGAGAGAAAAGGAAGACATGAATAAAAAGCAGACTGAGGCTAAGGATCACAGAAACACAGCAACAGCTGTCAGAATGAAATCTGAGTTTATACAAGAACAATCCTGGTATTTCTCCATGTTGCAGCTTAAAAAAATGTCTTTTTTTTCACTAAGCAGTGCATTTCCCAACAAATCAGAGACGATTCTCACATGACACCTTTAACAGAGTGGACCGCGACACTTCGTTGTGATCATTTCCCACCTTTGGCTGCGGCCAGACTGTTCAGGCTGCTCACGTTCGAGTATCTACTCTGAGTCTCTTGAAGGTGATCTTGTGCCTGCAGACGTTTGGCTTCAGCCTCTGCCCTCGCCTGGTGACCAGTTTCCAGCCTGTTCTGCCCCCGGGCCAGCTGCTCCTGAATCTTGTACATGTGAATGCAGACTTCATTTTTGCCGTTGTCCTGCTCCTTCTCAGCTGACACCTGAAGAAGCAACAGTTCCACCTCAATGCAACCAATCGTGCATCATGTGAGATTTGCTGCAATTTTATGCATAAAATTCAATACAGGATGACAGGGCAATGTGAAATTAAAACACGATTATTGAACAATATACCTACCAGATGGTTTTTAGACCACTAACCTTTTCATTGAGCGTCAAGTTGATTCTCTCCAGCTGATTTCTGAGCTGTCTGCTCAGAGCAGCTGCATACCTGCTGATCAGAGGCTGCAAACAAATGACATGAAATGACTGAGGGCTGTGCAACATTTATGAACAACCTGAGTTACATTAGTGTGACTCTTGATTTCATTTGGGAAAATCCAGATCCAAACTACAGACGTGTTTGTAGTCGAGGATGAGAAACTCCTCCTGTGGTGATTCGGAGTCCGTCGTGTCTTCGGATGCGTTAAGATCTGACAGGTGAGGTGAGAGCGGCAAAGGAGAAACATTTTCTTGAACTGTATCAAAGAGACAAATGAAGAAGTTATAGAATCAGGCAATGCAAAATTATATTTTTGAATTACTATAGAAGTATCCTCAAAGCTCTCACAATTTGATACATTTTGTGTTTATTTAAGTGACACTCCAACATAAATATAGCTTAAAATGTTCATGTTTTACTGTATGTCTGATTAAAATAAAACTCCTGGTGTTCAGGACCTCTGTAATATAACTGCCTGATTTGCAGATAAGAAAAGCTGCTGAGTCGTGTGATTGTTCAGCACTTTTCAACTAGTTCTGTTCACCTGCAGAGGAATCTGGCTGAGGGACGATGTCTTCCAGCTGTACTGCCAATGAATCCTATGAAAAAACCCCAAAAAGGAGAACTGCATGATGCCTTTACGTACACTTTTTTTTTTACAGTAAGAACAAAGTTAAAATTGAATCACAGTTGCAAAAGCCAAACTTGTTGGGCATTTTGGATGTTTGTCCACATAATTTCATATGTGGTTTAAAAACTGAAACATTTCAGACAAAAAGAGTGTATTTCTGGAGTGGGAATAACCTCTGAAGACGGGCCAGCAGTCGCCCCATCGCTCTCTGATGACGCAGGACCGCCGCCCGCCTCACTTGGATGACAGCTCTCCTCCATCTATGTCTGAAGTAATTACACACTTAGAAGAAGTCACAATTTTATGTTTCTTTTTCTCTATAACTGAACTATGACACCAACAATGTAAGATATGGATAAACTTTTTTTCGAGACACTTTATATATACATATATATATACATATGTATCTAAAAATACCAAGATGTGGCTGGTATTTTTAGATGACGAAAAGCAACAAGAACAATGCAAGTGAACGTTTAAATAATATCTTAAGTGAACTACGGATAGCAATGGGAACACAAATTGTATTTAAATAGAAACACATCATTAGTTACAGTTTGTTTCCACTCGATCTAACTCCAGCTGTACCTACCTGTGGAACTGCTGTTTCATGGAGTGTCGTTACTAGGCAACCGCAAACTTCCTTTGGCGGAGTGATCGTATCACATAGAAAGGGCTGGTAAATTTTGGCCCGAGATTATTATTTGATTGTTTTAAGTTAATCTTAACAATAAGTATAAAATACATTTGATTTTTTTTTATCATTATTGATAAATGTTCACATTGTTCAATTTACTGATTTGGCGGTCAAAATGAAAATACTACGCTGGCACGCGCTGACCTAGACCACAAGCTTAGAGGGTTTTAAGCTTTGCTTTTTTCGCATAAAATGTTGGTGTTGATTGTTATAATTTAACACAAACAAATACAACATTTATAAAGCAGTATGGCGCCTGCAGCACCGCTGCCAGATCTAGTTTTCCGAGGCGGAAGGAGTGATCACGCGATTGGATGTTGCGCAGAAGTTTCTAGCTGAAAGCTTCATTTTCAAAAGGACGTTTTCCCTTCTCTTTTAACATTTTCCCACGTTAAAAAAATATGTTAAAATATAAAACAAAGTTTATTTTTTTAAATGTTTGGTTTCTTATCAAGCTGGCTGCTCTTAAACATACCTCGCTGGTCATCCAGTAATTTCCGGTGTGTTTACAAAGCATCTAGGATCAGGTAAGAGAATAAAAAACATTCTTTAATCCCCTTAAACTACACGATAGTTGGGGAGTAAAGAGCACAACACCTTTCTTCATCTGTCATTAAAAATAGTTTGTCTAACATAGGCCTCACAATTTCTCCTCCAAACAGAAATCACTTAAACAGAAAACAATAACGAAACAGATCATATTTTTTTAATAACAAGGCTAACAGGTTTATTGTGCTTTATAAATAAGGCAGGTTTTTAATCACTGAATTTGGCCTTAAAATTATATGTGATAAAGGAAAAAAACTCGCTCAGATGTAATTATACAAATCATATTCTTCATTTTTTGCTCAAAAAAAAAACACCTTCATTCTGGGTTAAGAACCAGACCAAAAAAAAAAAAAAAAAAAAAAAAAAAAAAAAAATTTTCATTATGGAATAAGAAAAAAAAAAAAAAAAAAAAAAAACACAAAATCAACTTCTACATTGTCATTAGGAAATACTTCACAAAAAAATAAACAAAGGCATAAAGGAAAATAAGGCAATTATGCAGACAAAAATCAACTTGTTACAGTGCTTTACTATAGCAAACATGTTAAAAAGGTTAGAATTCTGTAAACAAGAGTGATGTATGTAATCTAGTAAATGAGCCCACATTGCTTTAGGAAGGAAGTTGTGTACCTTCAGGCACAGGAGAACAACCCTGCACTCACAAACTTTGGCTAAGATTGGAAACATGGTTAAAAGGTTAAGTTTAAACAAGAAAACCTGTAGATAAGGCAGTACATTCTTGGCAATAGATGCTATTTGTACCTCAACTTCAGATGTTGCTCACCACATCAAGGCTTCTTCCACATTCAGTATGGTATTTAGGGTCATTTTAAAGCACTAGCACATTTAAAGTTTGTCGTTTTGATGAACTCCCAGGATTAATGCCAATAAAAGTGACACATTTCCCAAACACAGCACTTACCCTCCCCTCATTGACACACTGTGCTCATCAGATCAAGGAAATGGAAAATTGTACTGTGCAATCATTTGCAAACTCCAGTCAAACACAGGTAAGAACTGCTTTCACACAGCAACTTGATCAAAAACATCTATCCATCCATTCGGTGAACATTTTCCCACCTGCACACTCTCCATTATGGTTTCTACACATGATCCTACTGCGCATCCTTCATTGCACTTAAACAGTTTGTGCACTTGTTCCTTAATGTGGACGTACATTTGTCTGCCCACTCCTCCGTTTAGGATCATGCAATCAGTGGCACACACAAAAAAATAAACCAAAAACACATGGGGGGAATGGTGCGTTCAAAGTCTGATCACAGCAAAAAATACTTTTTATGAACACTTGCATTTACACAGAAAGGCCTTAAACAAAGGAGACGTCGGCTCCTCTTTCACACTCTGGTCCGTGCAGCATTAAAGCCATTCAAACTGCAAAAATCAGGATGTTAAGCTCTTGTGCAACATTTTTCCATCATCTGCAGACCATAAGCTATCTGGTGATTGAATCCACTTCTAACAACTTCACCTTCAAATATCTGTTGCTGTGCACGAAGGCGTTTATTGGTGTGTAGTATTTAACATAGCAGCGAGCAGAAGTTTGTCTTAGTGTCTACTTGGTTGACCAAACTTTCTTCCTGTAAAATTCAAAGTTTAAGCGGCGAGGAAACTCCGGAGGAGACAGAGTTTGTGTTATAGCAGAGTCAAAAGTAAAGACTTTGGTTCCAGTTCCCATTTTAAAACTTCATGAACTTCAGGTAATACTGTAAACAATCTTTATGGCTGACTGGAGTCGTCTCTCCCAGTTAGGAGGCGTCTGCTGAGGGGCTGACTAAGGGTCCGCCAGCTGTGCGTGAGTCCATGGCAGAGTGCATTATGGTCAGCCACACATCATCCATGTTTGGCATTACAAGGATTTTCTGAGAAAATAGAGAGGAAGTTGGTTATCAAAAGGCTTTTATGGGTTTGATGAACAAACTGCTGCCGAAAGGCGCTTAGAAAGTTAGTATCTGTCTTTTCAAATATGCTGGACGTCTTTTGCTGGTATAAACGACTAGTTTGTATGACAATGAAACAGTAACTGCTTAGGCTGCAGCTTCACTTCAGTTTTAGCGACAGAACAAACTGGGCTTTTGTTTTTGTGGTTGCAGCAGATGGTGCAAATAATTAACACAAATTGTTGACAACCTGGAATTCTTCGTAAAGTTTCTTCTCAATCCAGTCGGTGACATGAGCCAGAGTCACTTCTCTTTCTCCAAGTTTGGGTCTTGCCTTCAGATCAAGGCGAGGGGGAGTCTTAAAACCGTACCTGTAATGAAAAGAACACACATTATTTTAACTCGTGTGTCTCTCTAATACTGTTCATGCAATTAATGTAATTCCAACAGATTCCGACACGGAGACACGCGGCTTTGCATTGATATGCAATCTTTATTTTAGTGTTTGCTAATGTACTTCCAATACTTTACTAACTTTAAGTAAAAAAAAAAGAACTCCAGACAGACAGGAGGAACGTGGAGAACATAAGTCGTATTCTTGTTTGTGTGGGAAAATGAGCCCGCCGTTCAGACAAACATGGACCAATACTCTGCTCAGCATTCCTCTGATTATATAGGGACAATGCGTCTTTTACAAACCAGATCCTGTCTGTGGGGGGAGGCGGAATGTTGACAGCCAGCGTTCCTTGGAGGTGCTGCACCTCCACGGTGAGCAGCAGGGGGGTGTTGGACACCTCCTCCATCTTCTTTTTGATGAACTCCGTCTCTGTAGCTTTCTGGAAGTATTTCGATTTGGTGATCTTGTCCACAAAGCGCATGATTTTGCTGGCTTTGTGTCCGCCCACGAAGCTGGATTTATCAAACAGAAAAAAAACAGAGCTTCTCAACAAAAAGATGAATTTAAATCTTTAACTAGCAAATCCCTAAAATCTCTAATGAAAATACATTCACATTCATTATTTGACAGTGTGTACAAACCCCTCTGCTCCAGCCGAGTCATTTGACAGATCTGAGGAGTCTTCCTCATCTGATGAACCGGCACTGGATGACTCTTCATCGCTATAGGCCAGGCAGTAGGTGCGAGGCCTGTTTCTGGAACACCAACGGATCAGAGTGAGCTCATGGGATCGTTTCCTCGTTAACTGCAGGAGTCATGTTCTAAAAATAACCCCCAGGGTGAAATCCGCGAAATGGTCAGCTTTATTTATTTTACAATAATTACAGATGTTTTAAGGCTGTAAAATGCCTCGCTACACACTTTATACACCTTTCTCAGACAAACATTTTCACACTTTTCTCTTTTGCTTAAACTCCCAAAGAAAAAAAAAAAGACGTCCACTTTTATATAATGAAACCAAAAATGTGCTCACAATTGAAGATTTATGTAAATTAGGCAATTTGGCAAACTGAACACATTCTGTACAGGAGACGGAACGAAGATGATTCATTGACAGCCAATCAGGACACAGAACACAATACCCTGTTTAAAAAAAAGCATGTAAAACTGCACTTGAAGAAAAAAAAAACCTGAAAAGTGAACTGCATTGTAGCAAGGGAACACTGTATGTTACTGTATGATGATCGTGGCTAAGAGAACTCCTGTTTTCGGTCATGAAAAGATGCATTCTGTGTTTGTGCAGAGTTATTTGAATGATGAAAATGGGAAAATTAATTGACAACAATGTATTAGATAACATTAGAAAATGAGACTGAGTGTAGAAAGTCAGGGAGGACTCACCAAAGGCAGAAACGTCCCATTAAGAGCAGCATTAAAGTAGAATCCACAGAAAAGAGTTTCAGGGAGGGGGGGGGGGGGGGGGGGGGGGGCGCAACAGAAGAGACATTAAACACATGAAGACACCGCCACAGTCAGTCTGACCTGACGCACAGTCAAATGTGCCTGTTTTGACAAATCTTGACCCTCTCACCCATCTTTGCCAAACTCTCCTAAGCGGAGGTTCTCCCCCTCTTTGCCCAAACGGTTGAGGATCATCTTGGTCTCCAGGGTCATCAGGAAGGATCCAGAGTAGGACACCTCCAGATCAAACCACAGACCTGATGAAGACACACAGACACGTTCAAGGTCAGAAAGAAACTGATGTGCTTTAATGTCAATAGTAGCAGGTCTGCTGTAATCTGGATTAAACAAACTCCTAATAAGTTTACACTGAAATCCGATATAAAGACAGTTGATGTGCACGGCTCATGCTGCTGTGGTGTAGTCTAGTTTTGCCACTAGAGGGCAGCAGCAGTTAAGAGATGACATGAAAGCATACAGGAAGTGAAAGCTGTTAAACCTACAGAGATGCCTTCACACAGAGCACAGGAACTGCACCACCTGGATGAAAGATGATGTCTTTTTTTGTTGAAACATTTTACATGCATGCGTGTTTTAGATTTGACCTCTTGTTCTCAACATCAGCTTTAAAACTTGCTGTGTTGTTGGTGGTTTGGTGACCTGATTTGATTAGACATGAAAAGTCATCCTGACAGTGCTTTAGATCTGATCAGCAGTGGTGAAATGAGAGAGATAAAAAGCCACAAGACTGCATTAGACTGGCCCCACTGGGTTTCCGGAACACCTGTCACCAAGCACCAAAAAAAGGACTGAGAAGGTGAGCTAAAGGCAGCCGTGAAGCTACAAAGGAAAGTCAGGTGGGCCGTTATTTCAAACATCTTTATGAGCTAATTTATGAATAAGGTCAATCTATCAGAAAACAGGAGCCGATGAGAATCAAACATGAGTTGCACTGAGATATGAAGGTCTGCAGGAGCAATACTACAACCTGTGTAACCTTTGACTTTTAGAGACCTTACATATCACATAATGGTATTTTACTACCTTTGGAATTAAATAATAAAAGTGCTCCTGTTTGCAGATGATTTGAATTAATCCTGGAAGTGCAAGTACACACAGATGTATTCAAAGGCTGTTTGCCCGTGAAGACACGAGCGTTTGCTGCACTTTGCACGGACCTTCCAGGAAGACAGCACCGCCGCTGGAAATGTCAAAAGTAGGACAGAAGGGAACATTTCTGATGGAGGGTGTGGACTAACACTCTGGCTAAAAAAGAACAACTGTTCTCCCTTTAATAGAAGCAGACGAAGGGATTAACTCAGCAGAAATTCCTAAGTAATCTTTAACTGGAGACATAATGGGCTTTTTGTTTGAGTTTAATGTCCAAAATTACAACACTTTCATTAGGGTCAGTATAGATTTTCCAAACTAGTAACCATGAAATAAATAAGTTGCCTTTTCCAATTTCGTTGATGGATTATAGTGTTTGGAAATAGCACATCTTGTGCATTTCAGTGAGAACTGTTCAAAAAGTGCCTCCGTGTTCTCAACTACAGCTTTTATCAATAGGTTATGTGAGAGCTGCAGTCATAAAAATAAAGCAGTGATTCAAAGCACAGCATGGAAGAAGAAGAAGAAGAAGAAGAGAAATAGTGCTTCACTTTACAGAGGGGGAAAAAAAGAAGGAAGTGGACATGAAAGGGAGTTTTGAGGGAGAGAAAATCAGGAAGAAAGCAAAAGAGAGGAAAACCTGTCATGTCATGGAGGTGCAAACTGCATGTGAGAAAAGACGCAGAAACTGCACAGCCACCTGAGATGCTGAAGAGCAGAGATATAAACCTGTCAGAGTGCTGTAGTGCATTTGTTTGCTCTCAGTCAAGACATTGCAGTGCATTTCTGTAAACACAGATTGAAGAAGTGTTTAAACCGTGTTGTGTAATGAATTCCTGAGCTCATCAGACTGCTGGAGTTTCTTACTTGGATGTATGCTGTTCATCTCCGATTGGGCTTAAAAAAGAGGCCACAGAGGCATTTTTACTTCACTTCTAACCATTTGTTACTTTCATAAATATTTTGAACATATTTATGCAGCTTTTGAAAGAACGTTTGTGCTCCATCAGTTTTCAGTGGGAAGTCTGGGTCGGCTGTTCTCCGCTCGGACAGCACAGCCTCAGTGTTGGGATCTTATTTATCACAGTGATGACTCAGGAGAGAATGAGAGAAACAGCTCGTCATGAGACCAAAATGACCCCTTTGTCATACGCAATGGATTGTGACATTGTGAGACTGACAGTTTAACCTGGTTTGTCACGCAGGAATGAAAGAACATCATCATCTGGAGATCCTACAGTTTGAATTGTTTCGACACATCGACATAACATTAGTTCAAATCTCAACAAAAATCTCTGATTGACATCCGCTTCACACTGTCTGGAAAAAATGGAGCCAAGACCAACTTCCTCATAACTTACTAACATTTTCTTGTTTTTATTTTAAAATGTTCCTTATGGTTCACAGTCTAAAAGTGTAGGACTCTTAACATGAAAAGTGTTTTCAACAGATTTCCGCTTCTCAACTTTTCCTCCTTCATTGTCATTTGAAAAGAACTAGAATACCGGTAGTGTCGTTTTTGTAGGATCAATTCAAAAGTTTTCAGCCAATAAGACTATTTTAATTGAAGGTCATAAAATATGCATCACATGAAATGCTCTTTACAATTAACTCTATTTTTAAAGACTTAAAAAAAATCTGATAATTTTGTTGAAAATGTTAAATCTCTATATGTTTTTTATATTTAAATGTGTTTTTTTGTGACTGAGGCCCACAGTTTTTTTTTATTAAAAAACAGAAACAACCAGAAATCTTCAGGTTTAGGAAATCTTGTTTTGATATTGAAAAAAAAATAAAAAGGGGAAGCTCCATCTTCCAGGCTTAAAGGAAAAAAAAGTTCTCTGAAGTGGAAAAAACAGCTGCTTTTGCTCCACAGATCTGAAACTGGGAAGCATCATCTGCTTAAAATCACAGCTAAAACTCTTATTGTTGTTTCTACAAAAGCTAATGGAATCATTCTTTTTTCAAATGTACTTTTTTGACCATTTTGTTTTGGCATACATCATGATATGTTAGTTTTCTTGTTTCATTTTTAATACTTAAAGAAATCATTGCTTCAAAGGAAATGATGTTGAGAGAAATCTTACTCCTCACTTATGCTATCCTGTGAGTCAGGTTGGATTAAATCTTTTAAATCCCTAAAATCAAATGTCAGGAGGAATAAAAAGCGGATTCGGTCCTGCCTCGGTAGTCGCAGTAGGGGGCAGATGTAGCGTGGATTCTGGGAGTGGCTGATCCCATGTCCAGCTCCGTCAGGGTCAACTCGTTCATGAAGTAAGGCAACTGAAAGACAGGCAGGCAGGCGTTTGCTTCAAATCAGAGGTAACAGGGTTGTTCTAGAGGTTAAACTCTGGGACTTCAAATAAATCAGAAAAATCATTTGTTGCTTTGGTCAAGAGTCAAGTCAAGGAAGAAGATTCAAAGTCTTTCAATGGCATTCACATATTTTAAATGCTGACAGTTCAAAGAGGAGTAGAGAAAAGACACGTCAGAATGGTACTTTTTATGCAACATATGTATGATCCTGATGGGTCAGGAAATCTAAATCAACTTTTCAAAGGTTTGTTTGAATAAACACTTGAACAAAAAGCAGATCAGAAACCTGAAAGTAACTGATAAAATGATGCTGCTTAAACGTGCTGAGCTTCTTTGGTTTATTCGCTGCTGGATTAAAAAACATGCAAGAAACTCTTTGTTTCTAATGTCCCATTCATTTTAGTATGTTTTAATAAGAGAAGCAGCATTTTCAACCTACCCGTATCTTGCTGAGTTTCATCTGAATCTTCTTGGAGACCACTTTGGTCCAGTATGGCTCTGTCAGAAAGTCCCAGAAGACCCGGCCCATAGCAGCATTTACCCAGGCGACGGTGTCCTCCTCCTCCTCCTCCCCCTTGGGCTGAACCGGAGCAGCAGTGGTGCTGTGAGGCTAACAACAGAGTCAAGTCAGTAGAAGTCAGTCATCAGCAACCTGCTTTAGAAAAACAGTGTTGGTATAAAACGGTTTCAAAGAAGGCAAAGGGAGCTGGTAAAACCTTCTTTTCTGCTCCAGGGCTGCTCTGCAGACTCTGAAGAACAGGGCAGGAAGCTGAGGCTCCAACTGCAGGCTGCTTAGGCAGTAAGCAGCCCATGTAGACATTGTAGTCCAGCGGAAGCTTGCTTTTGGCACTGCTTGTTGTTGAAGAACCTGCCGAGTCCTTCAATCGAGGCTGACCTGTGACCAGTTCATCAAGGCTGCTGCGACTGCTGTTGCGGCTGTGGGAACTCCAGGCTGCAGCCAAAGAGACTCAATAGTTAGATTCTCTCAGACACGGCTTACCTGACAAGTTTGATCCATCTTTCCTTACCACTCCCCGCTCGGGAAGCTTTTCTCACGTCCACTTTGGGGTTTGAAGCCGACAGAAACCTCTGGAACCATTCCTCCTTATCCCTCCCAGTTCTTCCAAACAGGAAAAGGGTTAAGTCTTTGCTAGAGGGGGAAGACGCTCCACAGCTCGCCTCTGCGCTCTCTGATGTGCTGACGGTGTAATTAGGCTCTGAGCGATCGCCTTCAGCTTTCAACATGAAGTCATCTTGTCTGCTAAGTTCGATGCAAATTGGGTATTTTTTGTTCCACACTCTTTTCCTGGCTAAACCAGGAGGCACTAAATACACCTGGAAACAAATTTGTGGAAGTCTTTTTTAAACTTTAAGAATGTACAAGATGCTGGTGTAAAGATGTTGAAGCGTACCTTGCTGTTGGTGAGGTCATAGATCTTCTGGCTGACAAAAGTTACGTCAGGTTTTGAGTCGTTGTGAGCAGCTCTGCGGGCAATGTTGTGGTTGGGTTTGGAAAGACGGATGATGGAACCCTCCAACCTGACATACACGGACTGGGTCAGTGTGGCGTGGTACGTTTCTGGGTCGTAGTTGAAGATCTCGTTCATCCAGCCCTGGCAGGGGAACAATTCAGTCAGAGACAACTTGTCATTACGTGAAGGGTAACGAGTTAAGAATTTTAAAAAATGTCACGTTTGATACTTAACACAGTAAATACAACCTGAAAATAATAGTTCAGTGTTTAAGCACACCAAATGACAAAGTAAATAAAATTGGGAACGCCACAATGTTGTTGCCATAGTAACGAGAAGAGAATGGGGACGTTTTTTTGTCGTCTGTCGTTTCATATTCAACCAAACAATTGAGAAAAGAACCAAAACAAATATTAAGAAAAGTTCAAGCGGAAATGTTGTTTTTTTGAGTTTCATTTGTCAAAATGTTGCCCTCTTTTGGACTTCTGACAACTACCTGTGGGTCAGGCTGCACACAGAGGTAGGTTGATGAATGGAAAGGCAAAAAAGGAAGAAAACAGGAAAAAGCTGATGATCAGAATATACAAAATAAGCGGGTTATCTCATCAACATTCTCTTTTGTCTGGTTGTAAAAATGCATTGAGAAGAACAGGTTGTTGTTTTACAGAGACCTGCCACCATCAGCTCAAACCTTCAGAGAATCTTCTGCATGATCTTGAGAGAAAACATTTACTTTCGTTTTTAAAGAATATTTTTAATTTCCTTCTGAACTATTCTGACATAGTAACGAAGTTAAGTAGAAAACAGTCTAAAATTAGGGCAAAACACTAACCTTATAGATTTCTGGTTCCTTAATTTCAAACCTGGTGGCATTTGATGGCCTTTCCTGCTGTGAGGAATGTTTTTGATGTCCTTCAGGACGCTTTGGTCCAGTTAGCCACACCACACCAAGAGCTAAAAAAAATCCCAGGCCTATCCCAAGCAGCATCCCTCCAATGTAACTTGGCAGAGGCAACACGAAACATCCATAAAGCAGAAGAGTAAAGACGGCGAGAGTGTAGTGTGGAATATCAGGAGCTGGCTCAGTACTTTCGTATCTGTCAACACTGTCTTCTTCATGGCCATTTACTGGCACTTGCCTGCCTGTTCTGTTTTTTTTGGTTCTGTCAACAGCCTCTGCATTGGGGGAAAAATCAAAGTCCTCATTGGTCAGGATGCAAAAGTCCTCATCTTCCTGTTTAGCCAGAGCAGACATGCTGCACTTGTCCAGGGCCACAGAAAATGACTTGTTGGGGCTTTTACTGTTAGCAGAGAAGTCATCAGGGGTAACAGAGGTCCAGCTGTTGGGGCTTTCGCTTCCGTCCTCCTCTTTAATGCTGTAATTGTTGTTGCTCTCCAGCTGACCGTTGATGGTGGTGAGTTCTGTGGCGCTGGCTGAGAGCCCCTTAGGCCGGTACAGGCTGCTGCCAACAAGGTTGCTACTCTTTTCATCCATTATCTTACTAAACAACTGCAGAGGCTCTGAAATAGCTTCAGAGAGTCGGCGCTTGGTGTCCTCAATTCGTGCCTCGACTTCAGAAACTTTGAAGAAGCTGCGGTTGTCTGGGGAGGTTAATGGCGAGGAAGGTGCAGTTTTAGAATCGCTGGCTAGCGACGCGGCAGCAGCTGGCAGTCGGGATTGTGCGAACTGCTTAAAGAGTTGCAGGTTGAGGCGCGACTCTGGAAGTCTGTAGGATGTGGATGAAGAGGATGAGTTCTGGGATGTATCAGAGGATAAAGATTTCACAAGATTCTTCATGAGTTGCCTGTGTTTTAACGAGGTGGACGAAGCAGAGGAGGCTCCATCGCGAGGCTCAGCATCAGAGGAGAGATTTTTCAGCAAACTTAGAACGGGTTTTTCAATAGAAGGATAGCTTAAAGACTTGGTGGTCGAAGAATTAGAAGATGTTTTGTCAAAACTGTATGTGGATCGGGTCTGGGAAGGAGGACTGGGTTGTCTTGAACTGCGAGAGTGTCTGGATGTTACAGGTCTCACACCTGAACTAGCAGACGGATAAAGAGAGGCTCCTTCAAACATTTCCTCACTTGCTTCAATTGCTGTCACTCCATTTAAGTCATTTAAAACGGATGAGTTGCCAGTCACAGTTGTGCAATACAGTTCCTCTTCTTCGTCTTCCTCCTCCTTCCCCAAAGCAGAAAAGTGGATGGTGATGGTCTCCTTCGACAGTGATCCCTGGACTTGGAGCTTTGGACCCACGGCAGGTGGCTGCTTGTTTGAGTTTGAGCTGTCTCCATGGTTAGGATGCTGGCTGGTCATTTCAGTTCTCCCACTGAGTCAATCTGCAAAAAGGAATGAAGGTCAATTCAACTTCAACACAATTCTGTATAAAATAAAACAACAGTTTTTCCCTACAACTTTTTTCTACATCACTCTGAGCTAAAGTAGCAACCATTTTTTAAGTCTTTCTTAAAAGATTATTTTGTAAAATCTTCATAAAGTGCAAACTAATATCAAATTAGCCCATTTACAAACATTGTCATCAGATTTTCTCTGTAAAAATGTAAAGAAACAGAACAAAATCTTTATCAGAGAAACACTGGGGTAAAATTGAAATAAAAGACAGGATTCAGTTTCCTGCATCTATTGAATGGAGACTTTTGTTTAGATGGGTTTTGGTGAATCTTCACTTTGCTAAAGTCAAAAGGAAATAAATCCGTCATTAATAGAAATGTCAGCTTTCAATTAAATACAAATTCAAACCTCAACTTCCGTTTTCATTGGAATAACAAGGAAAACGGTTCCCTGTATTGCTTCACTAAACTAAAATGGCCAGAAATCTTTTGCTCAGGACGTTTTTATTCAAAGCAAATGAACCCTACATGAAGTGCTGACAGGGCATCCAACTTTTTATATGTTCAAGACATTGTATAACCTTCTTATCAACAGTGCAGCTACTCTGATATAAACGCGCCTGCGGCTCTCCTTAGGCTGTCTGAACGT
Organism: Adrianichthys oophorus; assembly: GCA_036245035.1. NCBI lineage: Eukaryota > Metazoa > Chordata > Actinopteri > Beloniformes > Adrianichthyidae > Adrianichthys > Adrianichthys oophorus. The sequence goes on along the minus strand of BSAI01000119.1, from coordinate 20,148,096 downwards.
TGAAACCACTCCCTGACCTCCATATAATGACAGAAACGCTTATCTACCATCAGACAAGACACACGAGAAAAGTTTTCTTTATTGTAAAGCAGCATGTAACAGAAGTATTGGTAGAAAATGTTTAAAAACATGTTAACCATAAATGAAAGGAATAAAAATTGGCGCTCGAGAACACAAATAGTTTTAACCCATGAAAACAAGCAGCCAAAGACAGTCAAATCTAACCTAGACGAGAACAATCAAAGAAACTTCAACACAATAAAACTACAAACTGCACAGAACATTTTCTAGTTGCAATAAAAATACATAGTCTTTGCTCTCCCAAAGTTCCACATAAAAGCCAGACCTGTGACTTCAACTAGTCAGCAGGCATTCAGCGACACTCCCAACACCATTCAGTCTGACACACTATCCCACCTCACAGGAACATGTCAATAATCCTATAAAGTCCAAAGAATGAACAGAAACTGCTGGTGATGATGATTCTCAGCACAGTCTTTCAGCATATGAAGTTTTCCTACAGCATCATTCAGGTAAGAGGTGACTTGGAATTGATTTTCCATCAATTCTCATGACTGAAGGGCCAAAGACAGGACCATCGGTTGATATTAAATATGTCAAACCTCCATCAGCACAGTGAACATAATCAAAACAAAGATTAGCAACAGATGCTTCGATTTCAGTGTTTCAACCGAAAACAAGAGCTGTCAGATGGCTGTCATGACTCCAAACATACAGCCTGCTCACTTCAAGGAAAGCTACGTTTGTGTTAAGATGATCCCCTGACAATGAAAGTTCACGCTTTGAATTTTGAATTTATTGGCCTTATTGGTAGAAATATTTGAAATCCCAAAGTAAAGTTAGCAAGAACGATCTATGAAAGACAGACAAAAAAAGAGAAAAGATCCAACTCTTCTTTCAGGATTGGATCCACCAATTTTTCATTTTGAAGTTACTCTTAGACCATAAATAGTGAAAACTTTATGAAATAACAACTAAATAATAATAGCATGGTGACTTTTCCTACAGTATGAGCTCACCTGAACCCTGAAATCAAATCTCAAAAAATAAAAAAAAATGTGTTTTTCTAGGACATAGCTTCTGCAGAGTGGCAGTAGTTCATTAGAAATTTGCCTCCGAGTTGTGGCCGGGACTGCTGGCACAGAGTAAGCCAGCCTCTCATTTCCCGTCATCCCTTTACACCCCCCCCCATTCTTAATTCTGAGAATGAAAGATTACTACACTACAGACAGGCTCATGTCATACCATTGGGATTTATATTAAAGATTACAAGAAACTTAATCCTCAAACACAAATTTAAAAATAACAGTACTTTGGATTAAAGCTTCAATTTGTGTCTTTGTCCTTCACACACCAAAAGCTCAAGAAGTCAAACCGTCAGACGCAGAGAAGTGCAAACACTGCTCAGGTTGCCAAGCGAGAGAGAATAAAAAGTTGCACTTTGGATCCGGCCATTGACTAAGAGTGTGTTTTCCGGTGCTTCAGATCACCTTTAGCAAAGCCAAAAGAGGCAGAATCTCAAAGCCCAGAGCTTGTATCACTACAAAGATTCAATCCAGAGAAGAACGTCTACAGCTGACTGTTGTGTTCCTCGTATTCAAAGATCCGTGTAGATAAATTAGTGTGATGGCAGAAAGCAGCACAAAGATGTGACACGTGGACGACTTTCTGTCTGCACAGTAGAGGTAAACTTTAGGAGGGAACACCGTACACACAAGATGTTTTTTCCTGTTTGTAGCAGAGGTCTAATGAAAAAGTGTCCACAGAGACTGGAAGATCAAGGGTTTGACTCTGCAGGCAGGTCTTAAAGACTGAGCCCTCTGTGCCTTCCTGCTTTACATAATGGTTTGGTTGGTGGTTTAATCCCCAAACAATTCCTGAGCACAGGTGCAACAGCTGCTCACCGCTCCCTTAAGACATCGACCAAATGCAGAGGACAAGAGCTTCAAACTCGGCTCATGGCACTTTTCCTTTATGCTGGCTTTGTCTCTCTAGGTTTCACCAGTTTTGGGTGTTATCGAAATTTAAAGGCATTTTAACTTTTTGTTTGACAATTACAAAAACACCTGACTGGTAAAAACACAGAGAACAAGTAAGAAACAAAAGATTGAGAAATGCTGACAAACAGGAAAGGCAGTCAGACATGGAAGGCTGCGAGCTCGCAGTTTCTCTACAGTACCTGAAAAAGCTGCAATTTCTCAGGTTAAAAATTATACCCAACCTTACACTGGAGAGGCAGAAATACATGCCACTGTTTAAAAAAAGCCACTGCTGAAAGATCCACTTATGTATGAAAATGTTTGGAAATCTGTTAGTTATTACGACAAACTCCCTGAAAAGATCCGCTTGATGAATGCTGTGTGACCTCGGAACAAACACATTAGATGTCAAACAGTTATTTTGTTGTTTACTAATATAAACATTAGAGAAGCTTCATTATTTTTTTCCTATTAGCAGGATAAAAATACTATAAAACAACCAACACAAAGATCGTTTAGTCAGACAACTCAAGCAGTTCCTTTTTAATCTTTGGTTAACAGTCAAGGGTTAAAGCAAAATTTGAGAGATTTATCAGTTGTTTTGACGTAGTCGTCTAGATAACTGCATTAGAGATCAATGATGACCTGGAGTGGGTCTGCTGCTTTAGATCACATCAGTGAGAACACAGTCAGGATTGTGAGGAGTGTCTGACAATGTCCATCAAGGCTAGGAAGTTCAAAAATAAAAAAGGCTTCACAAGTAAATGAAAGGAAAATTATTTTTGAAAAACAGAAACTCTGGTTTTAAACAGAAAAACTAAAGAAACAAACACTTTCACTTTTTTTTTTTTTACTTACTATGAAATATAAGCCATTTGGGATGCAGTTAAAGCCCCGCTCTGGTCCATTTCTGACCATATTATTAAAGCAGTCCAGATTCTGTTGGTGTTACATGGTCATTGACTGTAAATGAGAACTGGATTGAGTGATCCCTACCCTTCGCGTTCCAAACAGGAACACACACTGGCTCAAAGACACCGAAAAATCCCATAGGCTGTGTCGGAATTACCTTCCTACACCCTAACTACTAACAAACTATATAGCCCAGGACTATCTAGTGCCCTGGATTTTTAAAAGCAATTCGAACACCAAGCTCAATACTATTTTTTTTAAATCAAATATGATGTCATCGATTTCACGAAGTAAAAACCTAATAAATAAGAGCATTTTATGAAGCCTGTTTATGAATCCTCTGTGTTCTGAATTGAAAACGTGGATGTTTCATAAAATTAAATAGATTAAAATGCTTTTTTTTCCCAGGAAAACTGTTCAAATGCAATGCATTGTGGTCTATATTTGCCAATCTAGTGGGCATCGATGCCCGAGGGTTTTTCGCAGACTTCTAGGAAATGTTTTTTTTAATTGTAGATTCGGACAGCACTTTAAAATGGCGAATGCACTGTAGTGCACTATAAAGTGAGTAGTGTAGGAATTCTGACACTTCTACTGAGAAATAAACAGCTATAACTCGGCCGTTCTTTTTGTCAGAAGAACGATTCTTGCTCTGCTACATTTTATTAATCATGTTCTTGATAATCCTCATTTTTTTCTATGATATTTTTTCTGTAGTTCAACTAACTGACCGATCAGATGCCTCAATAAAAGTATAAGGTCTCAATTTGAACTTTTGGCAGATTCTGCCAAGACCTCTTTCAAATTGTACGGGTGTGAACTTCCAACAAGCTCACTCCTGGTTGGTGAGAGTGGCTGCCATAGAAAAGTTGACTCAGACCGACTCAAACCAATCACTGCTTAGTGCTTACTGACCAATGTAAGGTAATGTGAACCGACGCAAAAAGCTGCAACGTAGATCAGCTTCCCTGAAAAATCAGAGGTATGCTCAGGGTTCTTTAAATGCTTTGTTACAAACAAACCAAAACAAGAAGGTAATCAGAACAAGCACCACAGGGTACTGTGTAATAAAGCAGGCTTAACATTAACCTTTGACCTCTGCAAATACAAGACTTTGGTTTGAAACAAACTCAACATTTGGAGATAAAAATCCTGAGTCTTATCAGACATTTAGATTCCATATACATTTCTCTAACGTTCTTCTGACTAAAAATAATGAAAATAAAAGCTAATCTACCAGAAGAGATGCTAGTGAAAGAAACAGAACTGTGTTTAGATGGTCAAAAGCTCCAGCACTTAATTCTGCTTCACTCAGAAACAGATCTTCAAAAGAACACATGCAAGGTTTGGTTTAGGTTGAAACCCCTGATGTTTTAATAGATGTAATAGTAAATGACACCTCTGACGCCTCTCAAGCCATGTGAGATAATGTATATCCTGAAGAGAAAACCACCTCATAACTTGATCTCTTCTGTTATTCTCATTTTCCAGTTGGAAGTTTCATTTTCAGATTTTGCCATTGAATCTGCCTTTAATTGTAACACCACGTCTACTGAAAAAAAAACAGAACTAACTTTACAGAAAACAGTCTGTACCAACTATCCTCTGT
>BSAI01000119.1:20090223-20143475 GCA_036245035.1 Adrianichthys oophorus | reverse complement strand
TGCTGCCCGCGCTGGTGGGCCTAAAGTTTTGATCAGGGCCCTCTGGAAATCAAATGAAAACAACATGCTCTTATTAAATATCAACCGAGGCAGCTGCTGCAAACATAAAGAGAGTAAACTGACAAAGTGAATCCAAAGGGCTCTGATCAAAACTTTAGGACATAGTTTGTAAAATTATACATGTTTTTGTTCTGGAAAGGCTGTTCTATGAGGCTTCTAAGTGTCATCAACAGAAACCAGTTATTCTGCTTGAAGTATCGACATTTTCTACCACTATGTCACGACAGAAATCTGCCAAGAAACATCATATGGAAATGAGACAAAAGTAAACAAAGACGACATTATGGGTAATAGTTACAGGAGTTAGCTGCTGGAGAGCAAACCTCGACAGAAAGCGAAGACTGGATAACATAACTGCGTTCTGTGAAGACTGCTGGAGATGCTGAAAGGACGGCATTGTTGTTGAATGCAAGAATCGCTCAGCAGATCTTAAACTGGTGAATGACTTCATGAAATTGTTCTTCTTTTGAGAGACAGCTGCTGGACACAGAACTCAAATTAACTGCAAATGTATTCAGGGACATTTCCAAAGCATTTCTGCTCCATGATGCCTGACAATGAACACACTGTATTTTTGTGAATGATGTCTCAGAATCAAGCAAAGACCTCTGAAGAGTTATTTATAGACGGGCTATATTTGTACATCTGCCCACCTCCTACGGTGCGCTGTCACTTTCTGCTGCTGAAAGTGTTCATGAGGATGACAGAAGCGAGAGGAGACTGCTGCTGCTGCTGCGAAGGGAAGGCAGCACCTGAAAATCAGTATTAGCAGGCAGTCTCAAACCATTTCCAGAGGTGTCTGTAATGGTCACCACAGCGGAGACACAACAAAAAGGAGGAAACAGAGCCAGAATGTGATGGCAGAGTGATGATGAGGGAGAGCTGGACTGACAAAGATGCAAGTTAAAAAGCCATCTGCTACACTTTTGAGCTTGATGGGTCACAGGGGTAAAGCCAGAGCAAACAGTGGCCTCTGACCACAGTAAATGGAACATGGTCCCGATGCCATCAGGAAACATTAGCGTTCCACACTCCTTCAAAACAAAACAAAACCTCCAGAACAAAAAAGCACCACTACCTGTTTGACTGCATTGCAGAAATAGCAGAAGTGTTTGTTAAAGAGGTGAAACATCCTTAACCGCAACTTGCTCCAGAGTGGAATCAATTAAAATGGTGACAGTCAGATTTACAAAGTAAAGCCCAACATGACGATTTGACCGATTGCTGTTTGACTCAAAAGTTTAAAACATTTGATTCCAGAAGACATCATTTCATTAAGTATGCATTTATGGTTTCTATTTCAATTCAAAAACTATTCTTAATTTGGTGAAAAAACAGTCTTCACATAACTAGAATTTTAAAGTGAACAAAGGCAAAACTTTGAATAAAAAGTGAATCATTCTTATGAATACAAACTAGCCATAAGAAGCTTTACCCACCCCCCAAAAAATTACCAAAACTCAGTTTACCCTTTCAAATAATACAAAAACAGACACTGGTAAACATATATATTAAATATTTTGTGTAAGATAACTGTAAAAAATAGATTTAAACTTTGATAAACTCATTGAGAATGGGTTATAGCACAAGAATGCTTCTGTATTACCCTTATCTGTAGTCAGCAGTTAAAACATGCATTTTTTAATTTTATTTTACAGAAATATTTGTGAGACAGTTTTAAATGAAAACTGAAAAAACCTCCAGGCCTAGGCTTAATATCCAAACTCCAGGCATAAAGTTATCCCCTGAAATATGTCCTTTTATTCATCAGATTCATTGAGGTTTGTTGAGCTTGTTTAGCTTTTGTTTGGCTCTTTTAGAGTCTTTTTCTATCGCTTCAGTGGGGCTGATGGTTGGACTTTCTGTTAATGTTTTCTCTTTTCATGTGATTGAGAGATTTACAGGAAAGTTTGCATAAAAAGATAGCAATTCATCAGATTCCTATTTGCGTTTAATCTGAGTAGATTTGGAGTTTATTCTGATTCAAAAACAGTGTGAGCGACAAGCACTAAAAATACCAAAAAAAAAGAGAGAATTTCAGATTTTCATTGACTTCACTTTGTTCTTATTGTTTACTTCCCTTTTTTTAAATCAAAGCTTCTAGTAGCAGAACGACAAGGTGACACGATGGGTGGTGGGCCCAGCAGTGTTTGCTTCACAGCTGACGTTCCCTTGAGCAAGGCTCCTGACAACAGTTGCTCTTAAGGAGCTGATCAGTGACTACTGTGGTCCTGGACGACTTCCGTGTATGAGTGTGAAACTGAGAGCATGAGAAGGAGAGTTCACATTCAAACAAGTGCATGAATGAGAGGTTAGACTAATCCACAGCTTCAGTGTCTGTTAAACCACAGTTCTGCTAAACATGAGCAACACAACGACCACAAAGGAAACTGCTGAGGAGATAGATGACCCAATAACACTTTAGCTGATAGAAGGCACAAGGCAGAGTCCATGCATGAAAGGTTGTTTGGTTTTTTAAAGATGCCCAGAAGACAAATAAACGTCTCAATGTTATTGGTTTCAATTTTAGAACTTGACAAAAGATACCCAGGGTCCATTTGCAATGAAAAATAAAAGTCTTTTTTCGACATATTTTAACCGAAGTTCTATGCTGGAGTGTTTACCGTTAAGGACCCACTCCAATTAAAACCCAGTTTGTTGCTGTCATTATCTAGTGGCATTTTGCTGATGATGGAAAACATATGAAGAAAACGAGGCTGCAAATAGGATTTCTGACTATTTCTTTGGTCAAACCGTTGCTGATCAGGAGCAGACGACACAATGCCGTTGAGGAGAAAGAGCTGATCTGTGACGCAGAAGCACTAATCGGTGGGCTACAAAGCAACCTGCTGTGAGAGGCTGTAAGCTAGCGGGAGAAAGCAGAGCCGGCCGATAGTATAGGCAAATGTTGACGGGAACGCACATCCAGGGAGCGCAAGAGGAGGGAGGAAGAAAAAAGTGCAGCCTCAGCTTTTCCTAAAAATAGTTGGTCATTATTATGTCTTACTGTCTGTCTATTTCCAGTCTGTCCTCTGCAAACCCTCCTGCAGCACATCCCAGAAGTGATGCAGCAGCATCAAACACTTCTCCTGCTTCAATAAACCCAGATCACTGGCCGTCTCCTCTAACTAATAAGGCAACTGCTAACTGCAGACGAACTGCTTTGAGAATCTCTGCCATCCTTCCTGTTACAGCGACGGGCGCTTAAAGAAACTTCTCAAAGCTCAAATTGATTAAAACTTACTTGAGATCTACTGTGATGCAAGAATATATCAGTGGACTGCGTTTGGAGGGCTAAATGTAGGGGAAGGGAGGATTGGTAGGACAAAGGGAAGAATTTGGATTGGGCCAAAGTGTAAACAAAGGGATCATGGGAAATGAGGGAGGCTCGTGCCTACAGTCTCGCCCACAACTCAGCGGTGAATTTCTATTGAACTATTGCTGAAACTATGTCCTAGAAAACGACAATTAAAAAAAAAGACGGTCTAAAAATGGGATTATCATGATTAAAAGACCACTGGGAACACTTAAAATAGATCAAAAGATGATTGGAGCGGGACTTTAAGAAATAATTCTAAACATGTTTTATGAACGGAAACTTTTCTGATGTCTGGAAGTATTTAAAAGGTGGATTTTGTGCATTCCTCGTTGTTTTGCAGAGTTCCACATTCCCTCCTCTGTCTGTACTTTGCCCCCCTCTCAGGTCATTTGTGGCTCTGGAAACGGATCAATAATCAGTTTAGGTTTACTGGCTAAGTGCTTACCTTGTATCCTCAGTGCCATTCAATCCAGCCTGAGACTTGCATCTGCCTGTGGTGGAGTCAGGTTTCATAAATCCATGATGCTCACTCAGGGTGCCTCAGAAAAACCCTCTGCCACATCAGAAAGAGAACAAATCACCACTGAACTCAAAAGGATCCCGGATCTCTTTAGTCCCCATCAGAACTACCATATGGTTCCAAGAAAGGCTGCTACCCCGGGTTAAAAGGAGAGTTCTGCTCCTGGGGAACAAAGTTGGTCGATCGACGTGTCGGTCACAACCGGCTTTGATCTTTAATTGGAAACAACGGCTGGAAAAACACGCTTTTCTCGTGATGCAGGCGCGAGACCAGTTCAGCCACCACCAAATGACACGCGTTTGGCACCAAACTGTCTTTAAAGTGACTTTAAATAACACCTCACTGTCAAAAAAGACGAATGAAAGTCCGCTCAGAGACCAAATCAAATCCGAAATTGACCGAAGTCATCAAACTCTCACATCATCATCGCTTTGGAACACAAACGGCGTAAAAGTTAGCTTACCGAAAGTAGGGGGCTTCATTTTGTTCCGAAAACAAATAAAAAAAAACAACAAAGAAAATAAGTATTTCACTAGAAAAAAAGTTAAAATAATTGGCACAATAAGGTGTTGTCACTTCCACGTACCAAACGCCTGAATACGTGCTGTTGACAATCCACCAACGGAGTCAGTTCCTTAAAGAAAAAAAGTCTGTGGAATCTGTCCAGGCAGAGCTAATCGATCGCAGCATCAGGATGCGCCGCTCTCCACGGGATCACACCGAGCGGACGATTGTTCCACCGATCGTCTTTTTAGGCTTGAATCCGACAGTTTTTTTTGCTTCTTTATTTTTTATTTCTATTTTATCTTGCTTCAAGTATTCTGTAGTTTTGGTCTTCAAGAAATTAAGTCTTTTGTGCAACCCCTATAGTGTTATTATGTTATGTTGTCATTATCCTCTGGGAGTGATTGTATTTTAGTGTGTTGTGTGTGATATGCTCACTTTAAAAAAGGGTTTTGATACTTAACCACAAGGAATTTAAATTTCAAAAAACATTTCAAATTTGACAGATTTACAAAAGCTAAAAATGAAGCACGTTGAAGGCTTTTATTTCTGAATATAACTACAAAAAGCAAATGAGATGTTGCAGTCAGGTTTACAAATTCATATAATTATATTTTACGCCTAGTCTTTTTAGGATACAGTATTACGACAATGCTTTTTTATATACTAAAAAACAAACAAAAATATACTTACATAACAGGTAAAAAAATATGTCAGATTGAAAAATTCTACAGTTAAATTCCAGCCCTGTGGTCTAAAATGTTGTGTCGCCATCTCGTGTTAGGAAATGACTACTGCATTGATGTCCATTTATCAGCAATGAAGCACTACTTAGTCAGCATACGAGTATTGTTCTGTTTTTTGTGAAACTGCTTCTGTGCAGAACTGTCAACACAAAAATCAACTTCATGTTTTCAGCTGCTTTACAATAGTGACAGCAGGTCAGCAAACATTGCAGGTTATAGACTTTCTTATCGTGCCATTAAACTGCCGTGCGCCCCAGGACACCTGTCTTATTTTGAAGGGCTGTAAATTACTCTTTGTATGAAAAACGGAGTAATCAATGTTGTATTTCTATTACGAAACAGAAAACAGACACACAAAATTCAGTTCCATCAACATCTCACATGTGTACTTTTTTAAATATCTACCAGCAGTGTACACCTGTGAAGGACATTTCTAAACCTGAATATCTTCCAACCACGTCATACCATTGATCTGACTCTGTTTGGTGTCTACAGAGGACATTGGAGGACATTTCAATGATAACAAATGTGAGGTAGTGAGGTTCTAGTAATTATAGTTTTATATGAATTTAAACTAATTGTGAATGGTCATTGTTTTCCTTCCGATAGTCAGGAGGATGTGGGAACATCCTGCTGGTCTTTTAACTAAAGTCAATGAATTTATCTGTAATTTTACAGCAAAAACAATCATTTGGCTCGACTTTTACAAATGTGCAAAATGAATGCGTCTCTTCAGAATTTCTCAACAACATGTTGGTTTCACATGCTGTGCCTGTCAAAAAACTGTTTGATGGAAAAGGCCAGGTCCACCGTGTAAGCCAGCAGCGAAATGCTGCAGAGCACCGTTTCCGTGATGATCGGCTCTATGCTGCCCTTTCGGCCTCTCAGCTGCAGTATCTTGGTGAAACTAACCACCGTGGCCAACATGTAGAGCAGCACGCCGATCAGCGTGAAGCCAGTCAAGAATCTGTCAAAAGGAAGGAGGCATCTCCCGGTCAGGTCGCCTAAAATCACCAACAACGTGACGAGAGACATGAAGACACAGGATACGTATGACACACCCAGCACCCAAGTCTGCCAGATGTGTTCTTCACTGGATCCAAAAGGATTTTCACCGACGGTCTTCACGATCAGAGTTATATTTTGGCAGCCCCCCCATAGCTGGAGGATCTTGAGCATCCCAGGCAGGCTGCCCATGTAGCCTTTTTGCTCCTGAGGCTGTGAGCTTAGTATGAAAGACTCTGAGGTGTAGGCCACCGCAGTGAGACAAGATGCCACTGTGGCTGCCACACTGCGGCCGCACACCTTCTCATAAGTCATCACCATCCAAGGGAAGTAAACAGAGGCGCTGAGGCTCATCAGGGCCCCCAACACTGCCACCGTCATTGTCAGGTTCTTCCAGGAAATTGGGATGAGGCTGTGGAACTGAATGATGCTGAGGGTGTGGATGAGAAACGTGAGGGTGAAGAAGAAACACCAGGTGAACATGCAGAAGGTCCTGAACACGCTGCTGTCGGTGCGCGCTGAGGCGGCGAGGCTGAAGGCCACGCAGCCGGAGATGACTTCCCATGTTCGAGTCAGGAAAAGGGGACTGGTGAAGTCCCGGGCCTCCAGAACAATCACAGGCATGGCGAGTGGGAGCAATCCATAGGGCACCTGAGGTCCACCTTCTTGAGGTTGGTTTCTCAACGTGTGGTCACAAAAAAAAGCTGTGACATCTGTCCAACCATAAGTCCTAAAAAAAAGTTCAATCAATCCTTGAAAATAGTGAGTTGAAGAGATGAATCCCGTTTTGAAGTTCTCCACTGAGTTTTGTCCTCCTTCAAAGAGAGTTTAAAATACAACCTCCTGGTAAGTCTTTTTTAGAGCGGCGTTGCAGTGAAACTAAACCTCGCCTACTTCCTGTTCAAGCTGTCTCAGCTCACTTACAAGAGGCTGCTGCAAATGACCACAATAAACGCAAATGCAAACATAGTTATCTTCCACCTACACCTGATTCTCATGAAATCCTCTTCCCTTTTTTCTGAGATCCCGGTAATAAATTCGATTTGTTTGAGAACACGGGGTTTGTTTCTCCAGAATAAACAAGTCTTACTTAACTAATCTGTTGTGGGAATCCTCTTTACTCCACTGAGAGATTAAGTTGATTTTTGTAAAGAACATCTGGCTTCCTCTTCGTACTGAGACTTGGAAAAATGAGCTGAGATAGGTGAATGGAAATAAGTGTGGGTGCAAGCAGCAGCTTTTCATGTTGCCTTAATCTCTGAAGGCACGGGAATGCCTTTGCTTCTTCCGATGTGAATTTCTCCAGTTTGTTTTGAAAAAAACCCAACTTTGATTTCATGCCAGAGGTTGGTCTTTCTTCCCCAAATTTGTAAGTTTAGTGGTTCAAATTTATTTTAAGGAACTTTCAAATAAAAGACAGGAAAAATCAGAATTGGAGCCACACAAAAATCTGTACATTTAGTTGCAACAAAGGTGTTTATCTACGCCGAACTGCCTGCACCCGCCTTCACTGCTGAATGGATTTCATGCAGTGCAGGAATACGATCAAGACGCAACAAAGTGACAAAGTGAGAGCTCTGAAACCCAACAGAATTCCTCAGAAAAAAGGTGAAGCAAAAACATTCTGTTATGAAAATGTTGGATTTTTTTGTGTATAAAGCACCTTTATAATATTTAGCACTTTGCTGTTAATTATTCTATTAAATCTTGCAAAGTACTGAACATTAGTAAAAAAAAGTGGTCGTGTATCTTTATGCTTTAGCGTTGATAATTCTATATTTCTATCACAATAAGAATATTTAAAAATATATCCCAAACAATCATTTTCTCTTGTGTTAGCAATAATTGTTTTCATTGACCTTTGAAAAAATTTGAGATGCTGACATTTTTACTTTGTTGACACCAACTGTCTCTTTTTGTGCGTTTTAGTCCATTTCAGATTTTGTTTAATTTTTTAACTCATTTTAGTCAGCTGCAGTCGTATTTAAAGGCATTCGTAAGTAAAGTTGCAGTTGTAGTATTTTAGCTCAGCTTAATTAAAAAAATAAAATTGAACAAAAAAAAAAATGGTCAAGTTTCCTGAAAATAAAAACCAACCCTCGTTCTTCGGTGCTTTTCATGGAGTGGATACCTTTAATGAACAAATGTCACTTAACAGAGAAAAGCAAAAAGCAGAGGATCTGGGAGAATTTTTAAATATTTCTTCAGCTTTTGAAAACACCAACAAAATAGATTAATTTTAAGTTTTTTTTAAAGGCAGCTTTCATTCATTGAGAAACTCTGGATTCCTTTAAGTTGAGCTGTTGTTGACAGCAGAGAAGATCTTTATCTTCTTTCATACTAAATGTGAAACTGAGCAGATGAACAAAACTGACCAAAGCCAAAATGTCATCTTGATCATTTTATCCCAGGATTCTGTTCTTCGCAGCAGCTAAACTTCAAAAGGTTGGCGTAGCAGCGAAACATTTCCTGGATCGACCTTCTAAAGTCCAAATGCCAGAATCCTACAATAAATGATCTTGTAACATTTCAGTAGCAATCTGGTGTTTCTGTTCTGGTGTTTAGCCCTGCTTTTGCTGGATGAGTGTGCGTGTGTGCAAACGCTCCACAGCAAGATGATGAAGATGATGCACTTCAGGGGTGTCTTACAGTGTTTCGGCAGGATGTGACTGCAAACTTGCAACATTAGCAGAGCAGCGTCTTATCATCTGAGACAGGAAGTATCATATGTGCCTCCTGACAGAAATTGTGGTTTTTTTTAAGCCCTCATTGTATTCACATTTCTGATACAATACGGCTTTGCACACCTTCCATGTTCGACAAATAACAAACAAACCTCACAACTTAAGAATTCACTTTCAGAAACATTTAAAAAATGATTAGAGAAGCAGAAGAGGAGCAGACGTTAAATGCATTAACTCTGCTTCAGCATTTTGTGTGGGGAAACACTGGAACAGGTTTGTAAAGCACATTGTACAAAAACTCAGACTTAGAAACGTACACGATTAAGGGGTAAATTAGGGGGAAACTCCCAATCTGTTCAGAAAAGCAGCTCAGCAGCAGACACAGATAAAACATTTCAATGCATCACTTTATTCATCACAAGGCTGTCACATTGAGAGACTTGCTGATGTGCTTTTTCTTTACTTTGTGTCATCTTTTTTTTTTATTTTTATTTTTTATTTTTACTGTTACTTTGACGAGAAAAAAATTCAAAAAAATGATAATTGTTTATGTTTACCGCCTCTTCCCATGAGACTTTGAGATTTGCACCGCCTCTACATTTCGTACCGAGCCTCTTCCAACTGTCCGAGCAAGTTCTAGCAAACAGTAGAAAAAGAAGAAGCCCCTCCCTGCTCGTCCACTGTGAACACCATGGCTATTCTCACGTTCAAGAACGCGCGTTCTGTGCGTGTTTACTTCCATGAACAATTACACCATTTACATCCAAAGCAAAACAAGTTCATCCTTCTTATTTCAGATGCAACTATCACACACTGCTATGCTAAGTGAAAGTGTTTTTCCAAAGGCTGTAATTTTCTAAAAAACTCAAGCTTTTGTCTTGAGTTTAAAAAAAGTAAAGTATGCAGCAAGTCATTCAGCTACGCATAATGTCTGTCTTTTGATATACTGATGGATGCAAGTTAGTTAAAATGCATGAGACTGTCTTTTCCATCATACATGTTATCAAACGCTCTGTGCTTGACCTTTATCATCTTTGTCTTCCTCTTAAGCCGTCTCTCCGACTTTGTTGTGATTCAAGTGGGATATTTCCGTTGCGTTTCTCTTTCAAAAGAGGGCGATGCAGAATCTTTTTATGGACCTCATTACCACTACTGTCCCTTTTTTAAGGGTTTCATCATGCATGCTGGCTCCTTCAACATTTGGTTTAAGGTTTCGAGCCTTTAATTTAAAGCAAGTCTGAAGCATAGATAGATTCTTACTCACCCTAAAAATGTGAGTGTAGAAGAACTTGATGTATTGCATATTTGAAACTGTGCGTGCTCTTAGAGCAGCAGAATGGGTTTTAACTTTTGAGTTAAAGAATGGTGGTCATGCAGTGAAGTGAAACCAGCAGCAGAGGGCACACTTCCTCCTGAAATGATGAAAAAAACCAGAAACAACTCAACTAAAGCTCTATAAAAGCATCACAGTCTTTATGATGTAAATTAACTCTGAAATTTGCTATTATTCTGAAAAGCTTAGAACAAAGGGCCTCGTTTAACAAATATTTGGACACGTTCTTCTTGACAATTTTCCTAAGAAAGTGGATTTTAAGACATGCCAGAGTGAAGCAGAACCTTTGACAATAGATTTAATGAATCTTCTTTACCAGGAGTTGATTTCTAACTGACCACAACCCAGTAGGTGACACACCCTTTAGAAAAATAAGACACGGATTTCTTTTACTATGATAAATATAACGAACTGTTGCTGTTTGACACAAATAAAATGTAACATAAAGAAAACAAAAGTTTTTATATGAAATTGTTTACAATTTTTGACAGAGGCTTACACGACTGCCTTTCAAAATAAAAGCCACCCTGCGTCGCATAGAATCATCTCAATGCAGCAAATATAATAGATAGTAGTGTCATGTTAGCAGTGATGGAAAAAAACAAAAACGTTTTATTTTATTGTTTCTGGTGCACCTCACTAAGGAATTTGTGAACTAAAAAAAAATAGGAGATAATTATGTGACTTTTGCTGTATTTCTACCAAATGGTAAGAAAGAAAAAGTAGAAGAAAACTTTTTCTAGACTTAGAAAAGACCAAAACAATTCTAAAAGGGAGGAAGACACCGGAAACTGTTGCAGGAGGTGAAGCCTGAAGCTCAGGTGCTGAAGCAGAGCAGATATGGACAATGCTTAAAACACTACTGTTTCAAAAAGAACAACGCCTGAGTCTAAATGAGAGGAGGTTACAGTCAGCAGAGGCGGAGAACTTTAGGTTCTTTAGGGTCAATAGGACAGCAGAGTGTGGGAAACAGGTGGAGGAAGCTTTCAGGTGTGATTTTTGTGGAAGACTGTAGTGAGAGCAGTCATGTTGTTGGTTAAGAGACATTGAGAAGTCAACAGGAGGCAGAATGGGAAGTAGCAGAGATGAAGATGTGGAGGTTTTCTTTGGGAGGACTTCTTTAGATCACTGACCTGCTGCAGATCTCTTTGAATCTGATGTCAGGAACTCACAGTCACTCACATTCTCCATCAGGACTGGCTAGTACATTATACCAGACCATCACACTGCCACCACCCTGTTCGTCTTTTATTACGGCTTCTGTTGTATCTAAAAGAGTCATCTTTTGTCAGTCCAAACAACATTTGTCCAAACGTTTGTCAGTTTAGACGTTTGCTATTTTTTTTCTCAGAATGTTTCTCTCTGAACCGTCACACCTTTGTTTTATTTATCATCTGACAATCTGTGCTGCATAAATTCACAGATTACACCCCCATCTCAACATAGCAAAACTAATTAGATTTAAAGAAAAATGGAAGTCTATTAAAAATAACTTTTGAAAAAAGGGCAGTGTAATAGCTTTTGATCCACCCTAACTTCCTTTCTTCTACAATATTAATGTGTTACTTCAAAGAGCCTTTTAAGTCTCCTCTTTAAAGAATAAAATTCTTTCTTCTCCTCCTCAGTGTCGTCTTCTCTAAAAATGCACTTATCCTGATGTGGCGTCAGTGACTTGATCCAAAATGTGTGAACACAGTTTGTTAAATGAAACAATCTGTTTCCATCAGAAGATTACAATAACAGACAACAACTGACAATGGAACAATGGTGACTCTGCAGCATCACCACGTTTCTATGGGCTTTTATTGTGGTAAATCTCTGGTAAACTTGATTCAAATTCAATGTTATTTAGAACAGAAACAAAATAAGAGTCCACGAAATCAATAAAAAATTTTAAACAAAGTTAAAAGGGCAAAACGGCATCAGAATAAGGTGTAAAACGTACTTCAAAAGCAAAGTAAAAAAAAATTTTTCAGCTTTTTCTTAAAATCCTCTACATCCTCAGGCAGGCCGTTGCACAGGCGAGACCCAGTTTCATCAGCAATCATTTGTAAGAATGAAAAGAATTACACATTCAGTCATTTGACTCTGATTAACCTTGATACTGAGCTTTCTTTGCTTTTCTAATCCTCATTTTAATCTTGAACAAACATCTGAATACTTTCTGTCGCCCTCATTGAAGCTTTTATTGTGAAGTTTTTAGACATTCTCTGTCTCTGAGGAGAGTATAAAAATGACTGTGGCTGGAGCCAGGTTAGTTCACCGCTAGATAGTTTTTACCTAAGCGAGTCCGTCCTCTTTAAATGTAAAATGGTTAGATTTCATATTTAAGACACCTTTATTTGGGAGGATTTTGTTGTTTGACATCTCAATCGAGATAAAAACTGCCCAAAATAAGGATGTGACCGTTTGACTGATAGCTGGACTTCAACTGCCAACCTCTGGAAAAGCCTGATTGGCTGTCTTCCAAACAGCTGACAGTTCCTTAACACCTTTTGTGTTAGTAAAGTGATAAATCGGAGACAAAAAAACTCGATAGGTAAAATGGCGGTGTTCACTTCTAGATCACAAAGTTTGCACGGCCACGGGTCACTTCTGAGACCAAATCCAGAGCCACACAGTTCTGCTCTCAGTGGCTGTGTCAGAATTCCCTCCCTGCTCCCTAACTACTGGTACCAAGAGACGAGACTCAGGAGTATCTAGTGCCCAGAATTTTAAAGCAACTTGGACACCATGTGAAATGACCACAGGGTTCATCCAATCTCAGTGGAAAAAATATGAATGAAGCTGTGACGCAATTTCACGAAGGAAAACCTACCTCATCTTTAGGTAGACTCTGGGTTTTTCCATCCCAAACATACAAGACGCCCAGAGTCTAACCGCCAAAGATTACAGACTTAAGTCATGCACAGTTTTCTGAACTCCAAATACATCTTTCCTCTCATTCCTCAAAGAAGTTGCTTGTTTTTGCCTTAATAAAAGAAAGGATGGAAAGCAGATATGGGTTGAATCAGCTCCTCCTGACCTGGCCTCCTGTCAGGATTCTGCTTCTTCCTGTCCTGTAATTACTCCGATCACATTCACCTGGTTACCAGTTCTGTTCTGCTTTTACTCTCTTGCATAATGTCGTCATTTACTGAAACTTTCCTGACCATTTTCCGCTTCTTTTCCGTGTTTCAAACTCAGAAATATTCCGAATGTCATTCCGCTTTTCTTTTTTCTACAGCACTTTCTGGAGATGATTTGTCTTTTGAATCACAAAAGAATAAATCAAATAAAGATTTGATAAACAACAGAACTAATATCTAACAAAAATGGACACTTTGAGCTTCAGGATCCTCTTTATTGACAAATAAAAATCATTAAAAATTGAGCTAAAAACACAAAGAGGATGGAATAAATGAAAGCTCTTGCAACAGTTTTCTGAACATTTGCTGTTCAGTCAAAGACTCATTCACTACAGACAAATGTGTCTTTAGGGGCTTCTAACCTTGGAGTAAAAGCAGTTGTTGATCAAATGAAAAGCTACTCATTTTTCTGATAAATCTCTGGACCTACACTACCAAAATGTGTCAGAAGAGGGCGATGTGGATAGCAAAGGTGATCACCATAAAAGTGGCACAAACTGGATAAAAGTGGGTTTTTTTTATCCCAAAGAGAGATATATTTGCATTAAACTTAAAGCAGACCATCTAAACTCCACAAACTTGCAAAAGCTCCAAACGGTTTGATCACAGTGGAACAAGCGTCGGTGAAAGGAACTTAAATCACTTGTTTGGGGTTTTTCCGTCCTCGCAGATGAAGACTCTTCCCAAGGTGTCCCGATATGAAAATGAGACCGGCAGCAGAGGAAATGAAACCGGCGCGGACTGACACGGTAAACAAACACAATCATTTCCATCCTATTCGCTGCACACACTGTGATGTATAATGAAGCAAAGCAGAAGGAGCCACATCAAAGTAGAGAGATCCAGCCCTTTATCCTCACTTTCCTTGAGTCTTCTATCAAACAACGACCCCATCATGAGCAGCCATTATTCAGACTCAGCTCTACTTCTAAAACAGGTCATCTTATACCTTCAACTTGACAGTCTCCTGCTGGTTTGGCTTATCCACACCCCATTCCTTTCTCCTTGCCTTGCTCTTGGAAGAAAAGAAACAGAGAAGAGGGATTTGCCTCACGGTAGGTAGCTGTTTTATGTGTACCATATGAAAAAAAAAAAAGGCTTTCTCTCTTTGTTTTTTTGGTGGGACTTGGCAAAGAGAGCCAGGAGCCCACTTGAGGAGCAATGGGTCTTAGAACTGGATGATTTGTTTGGAGAAGCCCTCTCCAACCAAAAGGAGGATTATCTGCACACAGGTTCCCATGGAACTATTGCGATGAGGAAAGGCCTTTTAGAGGTTACCACACCCTTGCTCAGTTGCATATGCAGCCGTGCGCAGGCGTATACACAAACAAGAGAAACATGCAGGTTTGCGCACCTGGCATGCATTCCCAGGGAGGGTGATGCTGCAGCACAGAGGCCAGGAGTCGGCCGGGATGACCCTGCGCTTCATTTCACCAGCAGTTTTTCCCACAACCTGTCCCATGTGGTAAAGAGAGACTTAAAACTGTTAGTTTCCTGAAACAAGTGTAAGCATGTAAAAAGCAGTTTCAAGTAAAAAAACACACAAATGCTCTTTTTAGTCCACGTGGGAACCACACCAAAATCTACAACCAAATTCACAATTTGTTGTGCGCCACACCAACGGACATTTCTGCAGGGCATCCGGTGGACAAAACGGGAGCTCTAAAACTAATCTTAACTTTAGTCACAAGAATTTTAAAGCTTTTTTTGCCTCAAGGTGACTTTAAACTAACAATAAAGATCAGCGAGGGTAAGGGGTATAAATCGCATATTTTACTGCAGTATGGATCCATTTGTCCACGTCAGTTTATCCCTGCTTCATTTTTTAACCTTGTTACACATTTTTGAGGTTTATTTTCGTTTCTGTAAACTCACCTTTCAAGTTTTTATTCTTAAGTTTTATTTTATTCTTAAGTAAATTTTCGCTTTTTAATTTTTCAAACCACCTGTAGAGCTTCAAAACAGAAAATTACATTTAAAGAAGTGAAAAAAAGGGAAAAAAATCACAATATAATAAAAAATTAACTGGAGTGAGTTTTTTTTTATTTTTGTATTTTTTTTTTGTCAGGTGACGTCGGTCTTTGTTTTTGTCATTTGTTGTTTATTTACTTTCTCTACTTGTTTAATAAACATGATGTTTACAGTTTGAGGATGGGTGCATTTTTGACTTTGACCACTAGATGTCAGTAATTCTTTCATCCTATTCTGTTCAGCGCAACAAAAAACAGCACTGAGCCTTTAGAAATAAAATACAGTGAAATGTATGAAAACAGATGGAAATATAAAAATAATAAAGTCAAATCCTAAAGTTTTTTTTTTTTTGGCTCAACAGACTGTAAACAGCCTATTGGAGAAAAAGCTCTTTCTTTTCTGGTTTACAAACTGAAACATTTCACATTTTTCTCAATATTAAACGACAAGAAGAAATTCTTGCAAAGAAAAAACTTTTTTTCAAAGCAATTTATATTTTGCCTTCTTAAGATTTAGCTTTTTCAGTTTTGAAAGCATCTTCTGTGTACGTGCATGTGTGAGACACCTTAAAGAAACCCAAGCTTTATTGGTGTGATTTAGATCTGTACGAGCTGAGACACATTAGAAAAGCTACATCTTTTTATTCCAATAAAGATTCAGTATTTTCATGGGCTTGTTCCAACTTAAGCCTTATGGGTGGACATGGGCCATCTGTGGTCAAACCTGTTTGGGACACGCAGGTGAAATATCAAGGTCATAGACATGCTTGGTGAGTTTAGAGAGCGAAAACGGCTCTGCGCATTTTCTTTCTATGAGCATGCTGCAGGCGACAGGTCGTAGTGAACACTTAAGTGACGCGGGTGAAGTATCCTGGGATTATTATTCTGCATTATTCTCACAAATACCATCATGACGTTCTTCATTCAAGTCACATTTCCTGCTGATTCTCTGTGTTTGGACCAAACTGGGGAAACAAGCTTTTAGTTCTGCTGCATCTAGATTAGGAATGTCCAAAGTCTGGCCATGGGTCTAATGTGGCCTGGGTTTAAATTTCATAGAATAAATAACATGCGACCCCCAGCGTTTTCTAAAAATAGGTGCAAAATTTCTTAATTGTTGTTGGAGAAATTACGTTTAAATTACGTTTAAAGCCACGGGCCAGTAAAAGTCGCAAAGTTTTATTTTAGAAAAATAAAAACTGATTAGCATTTTTACTATTATGATAAATATAAAAGAACTATTATCTCTTTTTTTAGCATAAATAAAACATAAAGATAAAATAGCTTTTTTTCAAAATATGAAAAAGTTTATAACTTTTGACAGAGGTTCACATGACTTCTTTTCAAAATAAAAGTCACCCTGAGTCACGTAGTATCAACTCATTGCATCTGTAGGCAGCGTGATGTCAGCAGCAAAAATAAAAAGTACTTTTTCTTTTTTTTACAGTTTGTGATGCATCTGAGCCAGAAATGTGTTAATCCTACTGACCAAAATTAAATCAGAGCTAGAATAGTATTTCAAACTCAACGCACACTTAAAACCCTTGAAGTTGCTCAAAAATAGAAAATCTGCCTTGTAATCTGTCGCGCATTAAGTATGAAATGTGTTTATATGTGATTTTTTTGTGGTAAACAGCGCTCACAAATCTGTCAAAATAATTTAGTTCGACTTGTGACCCATGCTGTCCTTCAACTATTCGTGAATGAGTCGCATATAATTCATTTCCTTTTCTTTACAGTTTAATTTTTACTTCAGTTACCTTTTAAAATTAAAACCTTTTTATTTTTCTGTAACCATAGAGTCACAATGGAGGGGTGAAAGAGCCACACGTGGCTCTGGGGCCTCAGGTTGTAGAGACCATCAATGTCACGTGGGACCGCCAGACAAGACATGTTATCTATGGCAAGCTACCTGGGAAAGAACGGTGTAAAACGTGACAAATTGAAAGTATTTTTGGTAAACACATATTTAGATGTATTTGTTTTCTACAAGAAGAAATAAATAGTATACCATTGCAATTAAATGTTTATTAATGCTATGTGTGTACATGTGTTCATTTGATCGTGCGACTACTACAACTGAATGTCCCTTCAGGGATTAATAAAGTTGATCTTAATATTAAAAAGGTAATATGTATTCAATGTCATTAAAATAGTCAGACCAAATGGTTGGCCTTCAAACATTTTCACCAAATCTAACCCTCCTTGCACAAAGTTTGGACACCCCTGATGAAGAATCCGTGATATCTATGGTTCTAGATAAACCAGCGTTTGTTGTTGCAATAAAGCACTTTTGTTCTTTTTCTGAGTTTTGGTTTCTTGTGCTGCTGCAAAAATGTAAATTCCTGCAAAGGATCAGTGAAGTGTTGAATTGTTTTTAAAGAAACTTTACTGGAGGGCTTCCAGAGCTGGCTGTGCTGAATTATGACATCAGTGGATGCAGCTGCTGTGACTAACACATCTCCCACCAGAGAGGGAAGCAGTTGCTGCGGTTTTCCTCAGCAACCAAGGAAATCTCTGGCCTTTCATCCCCCAGCTGGTAGCGCCACAGTCAACACCTCCCTGTGCATGCCACGGACAGCTCCTCTTCACCTTGTGGCAAACATAGCAGAAATGAGATTAGCGTGCCAGCAGATCTCTTCCCAAAAATCTCTGACAGCATTAGCACATGCTTAGTCAAAACTGTGTGTGAGAACCAGCTGAGGATTCCTGGAGCTTCACTCAAGGACGCTCCCAGCATTGGCAGCAGCTGTGCTCTGTCATGACTCCCACGGTAGGTGTTAACTCAGAAACACCAACAGTTGAGCTTGGATGTCCTGGCATGTTTAAAAGGGAGTTAACCAGCTCTTTGCAATTCCATATCAGGGCTCCGGCGTGCAACGAAACACACGAGTGGCTCGGAGGAGTCGCTGCTGCTATTTAAGAAAACAAATCTGCTCATTAGTTTGGACTGATAAAAATAAAAGCAGTCCAATATCTGCAAATTTAAAGTGAGGATTAGACCCACTCCAATGAAAAGGGTGTTTTTAACATGTCCTGTAGCATGATAGGGTGATATATGTAAAGAAAAACAAGATTAAATTGCATTTCTGAGTATGTTTTATTGAAATTGTTATGATCAGGAGCAGACAAAAAAAAGCTGCTGGAAAAAGCTTGTAGTTGTAAGCTATCTTCACCCAAAAATGTTCAGAATCGTAGAAAAAACTATTATTAAAGTCTGAAATGGGAAAACCTGTAACTGTTTGGGTCACAGGAATCTAGGGGAACTTCTTGTTCCGGACAAAGACTTCCGGTTCTGGACGTTGGTGACGTTCCTGAGGAGACGACGGCTATGAAGGTGAGCTGAGAAGTGTTTACATCCTGTAATGCCCAGCTACGCTGGCGGTTTTGTTGCTCTCTCAGCACAGAGCCCATTCAGACTGAGGAAACTCAGAGCAAACCGAAGTTCGGTCCGATCGGAACCAAACATCTCTAAAGTGTTCATGCAATCAATGTAAATGCAACAAAAGTGTTGCATCTCGGTGCTTTTCTCCGCGTCACAATCCTTTGGAGTAACGGTTGAACAGTCACAGCTGTTTTTAAAGAGTGTGTTATTTTGCTGTCATCAGTGACAGCTTTGGTGTGAAAGGTTTATTTCACAAATAAAGATAATAAGAGAGATTTAAAAACACTTTAAGACTTTAACATCGAAACGTTCGTCACAAATCGAATGATTTGTTTTTTTTTTTTTGGAATAAAAAAGACCGGCAAGCCCTGTGGGCCTAAAAGCAAGGTGAAAAAGTGCCCTATACGACATTTGACCATTTCTATAAATACAAAGAACAAATCGGAGCATGAAATCATTTGTGGTCATCAAACGTTTGGCATTGTTTCTAATAACAGGCAACGGGGTCGTGAAGGAGATTTCTATGGAAGGCTAGGGTTTTTAAAACTCATCTCCTTTCTTTTGATGGTCACTCTTTCCAGTCGGTCCCCACTGTCTACTTTAATCCAGTGGTGGAATTTCACTGGACCAGCGATCAAAGAGGCGGTGGGGCAACACCAGGTGCAGCTGGAGCTCTGACTGCTGACAACCAAATTTCCCCTTCCTCCCTTTTCTCCAAAGCCAGAGGAAAAAGTCGGTGAGTGTTCCTCTGAAAAACTTCTTCCTACCCCCTGCGTTGCATTAATATTATTCTTATTATTGTGTTTGAGGAAGAGGAAGTTGGTATACTTCCTCTTCCCCTGATCTGTATTGTCTAGCCCCCCACCCCCACCCATGGCGCTCTGTGTGGTGGCCGGTTTGAAAAGTTCTGTGACAGTAAATTACGGCACTCTCGAGATGGACGAGCAGCGGGAGGTGTGGAACAGAGAGAGGATGCGCGGTAGGGATTAGGCTTTATTAAGACTCAGCCACCAGGCAATGGCACAACAAGCTCAACGCACAGGTGTGTGCGAGCGAAGGATGCAGCACCACGCATCGCTTTCAACCTTCAGGTGGTCTGAGACTCACATCAGCTCTAATAGGTACCTCATCTCTAAAAATGTTCAGGCACTTATTTGGAGAATGAAACTGAACAACTGCAGTATAGACACACAAACACACACACACACACAGTACAGGAGCAGAGCTGAGATTGGTGAGTCGAGAACACGTTTTCCCAAGAATAAAGGATTTTAAACAATTGAGATATTGAGAGATCTAATATTCTGATTCTGGCTCACGTGATCTCCACTCCTGCACGCCGTGTGCATCAACTTTCAGTGGAAACAGCAGAAACTCCTCATCAAAATGAGCAAAAAATGTTTTCAACAGTTTTACCAAACTGCAAACATAATTATGATATGGACTGATTTATTTTTCTTATTCCATCCGTTATCTGATCCCGCTAAATCCCCGGAACAAGCCATGTCTGTTACAGGGCCACGCAACCACACATTCACACCGAGGGGCAAAACTAGGATGACCGGTTCACCTGAGAAGCATGTTTTTGTTCTGTCTGAGAAAACCCACACATGCAACGGGGAGAACACGCAAACTGAAAGCTCCCAGCCGGGATTCAAACCAGGGACTAACCACTACACCAAAGGAAACCACAAACGTGCAGCCCCTTAAGCTGGGAACTAAAAAACAGATAAAAATACCAATAATAACTTTATTTATAACGCACTTTAATTGTCCATACAGACTCTGAAATGCTGTACAATCATATAGAGATAAAAAGTGACAAA
This sequence comes from Adrianichthys oophorus, assembly GCA_036245035.1. Lineage (NCBI taxonomy): Eukaryota > Metazoa > Chordata > Actinopteri > Beloniformes > Adrianichthyidae > Adrianichthys > Adrianichthys oophorus. Next base: position 20,122,995 of record BSAI01000119.1, on the reverse strand, counting down.
GAAATGCTTAGACAGTTCTACTGTTAAAACAAAGCATGTCACAGACATTTTTCATAAGTGAGAAGAAATTAAAGTGAGAGAAAAAGAAAGAGAGCCAAGCCAAAGGCGCTGATGTCGTTTTGGAGCTGCTGTGGCAAAAGCGCCCGAGTTTTGGTCATTTCTGATAGAATCACTAAATGTAACTCATTTTTGATTGATCGATCGGTTTATTTTTGTAAATCAGCTTCAGTAAAAAGAACAAAGAATAAATGCAATCAAATAAAACAATAGATCAAATAGTAATAAATGGTAAAGGTCTGTAGGTCAAGGCGCTCTAAAGGCACAGACACATCCACACTCACACACTGTTGGAGACTCATAACCCCCCCAGGATAAGATGGCATTCGGTGTCCTGCCCAAGGACACATGGGCACACAGAGCGAGAACCAATCCTATGATTTTCCCTTTGTAAAAAAAAGTTTTAACATTTTTAAAAACATTTTTTATACAACTTATACAGACCAAAAATCAAAAACACAACAACACAGACAAATCACTGAACAAACACACATCATTCATTCCTACGTGAGCTTCCCTGATTCATAACAGGAACAATCAAATAAAAGAGCTGGATTGTAACTAAAACTCGATTTGAATTGTATTTTAAATTTCCTCCTTAACATGAATCCAATAATCTCTGATGACAGGACAGTCCCAGAATGTGGGTTTGATCTCCTAATTTCCACCTTGTCGCCAGCACAGTGGGATTGACGGTAGAGAGTGTAGAAATATCTCATTTCGTATTTCCAGGAAAAATTCCCTCCATTGCTGACTATACTAACACGTTGGTGTTCAATTTCAATTCCCTGCAATTTTCCAATCAGTGGTCGACCGCTCCACCTCTACACCACAGCAGATCCAAATCTATTGAAGATATTCACTCATTAATTTTGAAAATAATGACAATGATGCCATCTTCTTGACATATTTACATTCATTTATATATTTGTACTAAACAGTACGCACACATGCTACTCTTAATTTAAAAAAGGATCCCTATTCGCTAAAACTTGACTTAAGTTCTGGAGATTTTACATTTTCTTTACTCCAAATCAGTGTGAAATCAAATACATACGAAGCGCTGCTGCAGTTCTTTCTGTTTTAAAAGGATGATGATGTCACACTTGCTTGCCTCAGATTGAGGTTTTATTTTATTCAGAAATGTTTGTTTACGTTAATCACCGTCTGCAGATTTAACCAAAGCCAAATTCAGCCGTTTCCTTTGAAAAAGCAGAGATGAAGAAATCATTTCTGGCTGTCACATTTGGGCGTCAAATTTCATTTCAAAGGACCTCAAAAAAAAAGAAGAAAAATAGGAGAGAAGAAGGAGAAGAAAGGATTGGGTGAAACGCATTTCCATCATAAATGCACAGGTTCCCCTTTGGATGGGCCTCTTCAAAACTCTGTCAGGCTTTTAATGGTGGGCCAGTTCAAAGTGGCAGCAGCCTCCCGCCGCTTCCACAGATAGAAGCAGCGTATGCGCATCAATCTGTCTTTGCCCTCCGTGTGTTTTCTACATGACTTCCAGGTGCAAACTGATGCCAGGCTCACTGGTTTCTTCTCTTTCTTGCAAAGAGTTTCACTCTGATGGCACTTTTCCCTCCTTGTCTTCCTCCGAGTGTGTCCTGGACTGGCGGTGGGGGATCGCTGGAAATGGCGTCTTGGGGAAACGCTCCCAAACAGCAGCCCGCCATGCCCCTCGGTGGTATCCACGCATCAAAGCCGCAAATCTTTCCCCTCGCCTCTCCCTTCTTTTCTGTGGCTCTTTTTTTTCCGTGGTGGCACTTCCAGCAGCTTCTAATGTTTAAACTTCACATATCAGCCTCATTACGGAGGCTCAAAGCCTTCCCATCGATTCTAAAGGCGCTCATTTGAATTTTTAATCACACGTATGTACGAGTGCTGCGCTCAGCAACTATCCGATGAAAGCTGGTGCACACACACAGCCCATCCGCTCCTTCAGCTCTTTGAGAGCACTCTGCCTCTGAAGTTTTGGAGTTCAAACTTCCATTTTTGAAAAAAGTTGCCGTTTTTGTGCTGCTCATCAACAATCGCGGCGCTCCGATGAGCTTGAATTTGCACTTTTAGCACAACGGATAACAGAAGCTTGCGTCGGGGCTTCGTACTGGATGTTCGTTTGATGTGAAATATGCAGTTAGAGCATAGAAAGTATTATATTTCTATTGAAAAAAGCACAGTGGCATCAGTGTTTTACTGGATTTACAGTAGCCGTGTAAGGGCCTCTCACGCTCGGTTAGCGTGTGCATACAGTTTTGGCAAAGCTACAGACAGACTTTGTCACTCATGCAATAACAGGGAGAAAAAAATCCTTTAGATCCTCCTGCAAGGAGGAGACCTTTGAATCTGAATTTCCTTGCAGAAAAAAGGCGCTTTGAAAATCTAATGCATAAACAGTATCTTCTCCCCCCCCCACCCTGCTACCGCTTGCTCCCTCCACCCCCTCCCTGCACCCCCTCCCTCCACCTAAAGTGCAGCAGCTTCTGAGTGACTTTGGAAGAACTTCTCTTTTGTTTTTTTCCCCGAGTCCTCAGTAACTTAAAGAAGAAGCGGTCTGGGATTTGGATATTGTTGTCTCATCAAAGGCGCAGATCTTCTGCGATCTTCCCTTGCCTGTTCTCTTGTTGTCTGTCAAAAAATGAGTCTTCTCAAAATGGATGCGCTCCATCCTGATGTACTTCACACATACAGTAAACGCCACCTCCTCTCCTTTTTTTTTTGTTAGGGCATAAAGATCCAGAGGGAGCACGAGCAGACATGTTAACAATGCCACAATTAGCCGCTGTCACGCCGAGACATCAGCCATTGAAACTTCTTTACTTCCAGCTCCAACCAAATGAAGTCAAGTCAGTCGCCATTTTTTCACAATACGGATGTCGCCATATTGGACAGCTTTGGCCTATTTACTGTTTTCATTTTTGAAATGTTTTAGGACTAGTTTTTCTGTGAAGATGACAGAAAGGGATTATTAAACTTTGGTGATGTGTGGCTTTCTGGAAAACCATAAATGTTTACACTTTTTCTGTTTGCCAACAAACTGCCCCTGATTCGTTTGGGGACCCCTGGCGTAGATAACTACTACAACGTTCATGCTCCGATGCAGAAATTACAGAATGTTCAAACACAAGATTTCCGGGAATCAACAGTTACTCATTTTCTGAGGAGATCCACCAGAATCAATGCAAAATTCAAGCTTTATTTGAGTGTTTTACGAACCAAACCTCATCAGAATGTGACGCTTTCAAACCAGGAAGCTAGTAAAGGAAATTCTTAAATCTTTAAAGACCCACTCTGATCATTTTTTGTGAAAGAATTCCAAGCGCTCTTTTAAATTTGCCGTTTATACTAGGGGTGTGACGATTCATTTTAGCTGTGACATGATCATCATTTGTGGTTACCGATACAATTTACAGTCCCATTCGTTCGTTTTGAACAATCCAATTCACCAACCTAAAGGTCAGTTTATTGTCATAGGTCCATTCAATTCACAACTTGCCTCCAATGATCCATCTGCTTGGAATGTAGGAACAGAAATGGATTCACAGAGTAATCAATTAATGCCACTCATACTGTATGCAGCCCCCCCAACAGCCCTCCAAGCCCTGTTTTTCTACACAATAACACTGGTACGGAACCACCCGCCTCCCGTCACTCCTTTTCCGCCCCCCTCCCTGCCTCTGCACCTGCTGCTGTGAACAGCAGGATCCCAGTGTGCAATTCTGTTCATCCCTCGCTCTCCTCCCTGCTCCATCCCTCCATCCCCGTCTTTCAAGTGCGCTCTGCTGTCGAGCCCAGCCGGATCAGGCCTGCCAGTCTAGTCACACGCACGCTTTGTTGGCGCTGAGGCAAGCTGTGCTGAAGCTCTGCTGGTGGAACCACAAGACCCATGTTTTCTCAAAGGAGCTTTTGTGTTTCTGCAAGACTCTAAAATGGACAGTGAGGGGCCGCCGTTGATTCGGATTTTTCATGCAAGCAGAGAATGAAAGTGGATCTATTGGACAGGAAGTGAACAGCTGCGCACAAACCTTCAAGTGTTTTTGATCAACAGTTGTTTTCAAAAACGCTTTTTTATTTTGGGGTTTTGAAATAAACAGCTTTGTTCCTCAATGTCAATGATACAGAATTTATTGTTTGAAATGTTTATAGGCAGAAAACTCAAGAACTTCTCTCTATTTAATTCATATTGTAGAGAAGAAAGACATTTATTTCAATTTTAATTTGTACATTTTTAGCACACATCATTGTATTAAAAACAAGAAACTACAACACACACACACACACCTATCTTAAGTGTTAAATCGGCATTTATTGTAATAGACTGTATTGAAAAGGAAAAGACAAGTTTTACTTTGATATCATTACACTCTATAATTACTATTATAAAATCAAACGACAACTTTAAATTCAAAATTATAAGAAAAACAGCTGTTTTGATTTTTACTTTGTAATAAAGTTTGACTTAAAGTCAATCGCTGCCTCGTTTTTCTGTTTTTTTTTCTCAGCTTTTGTGTCACACAGCATAAGATATTCCAACACCATATGCTCTTCTAGTCATTCTACATTGACTTAAAACTCTATTTTAGACTAATCAAACCACTTTTTTAGAGACTGTTTTTGTTTGAAAATGTTTTTCAAACAGAATGTTTTTTTTTTTGGTGTCTTTAACATGTTCTTGTGTCCTTTTCTTTAGTTAGAAAAAATATATGCATTTAAAAAAAAGTCAGCAAATGCTGAAAATCAAATATGAAATATTTGTGTCAACCCAAACCTTAAGTTACACTCCAATCATCTTCTGATCTGTTTTAAAAGCCGTCCAGGTAGTCTTTAAATCATGATTATGCCGTTTGGGGGAATGTAGTTCTTGGTGCAGAAAGAGCCTCCTTTCATTCCCATCATCCTCTTGTGTGAAGACGTACATGGTCGTCTATAAGTGGAAGAATCAGAATGGAGCGGAGCAGGGAGAGATTGACCGCTGGTTGAAACAAAGCTTTTTCAGAGTTTCATCTGCTCTGGATTCACCTCCGTTTGAATAAAGCAATACTCAGGAACACACTTTTAATCTGAATTCTCTTTAGAATGTCCTCCATGATGAGAAAAAGGCTACAAGAACACATTAAGAACACCGCAGGCCCCATTTTTAAATTTTAAAAAAGAGTTTGCGGGCTGCACGGTGGCGCAGTGGTTAGCGCTCCTGCCTCACAGCAAGAAGGTTCCCGGTTCAAGTCCTGGGGGACCTTTCTGTGTGGAGTTTGCATGTTCTCCCCGTGCATGCGTGGGTTTTCTCCGGGTACTCCGGCTTCCTCCCACCGTCCAAAAACATGCTTCATAGGTTAATTGGTTACTCTAAATTGTCCCTAGGTGTGAATGTGAGTGTGCATGGGTGTGTGATTGTGGCCCCTGCGACAGACTGGCGACCAGTCCGGGGGTGTACCCTGCCTTCGCCCATGAGTAGCCGGGTTAGGCTCCAGCAACCCCGTGACCCCGAAAGGGATAAAGCGGATTGGAAAATGAATGAATGAATGAAAAAGAGTTTGCACTCTTACATAAGGAAACTCGGTCCAGCTTATCCATCAAAATTATTCTGGAGGGGAGTGACCCTTCATTTATCACTAACCTGCATTGTTGCTCCTTTCCATTGTTCTGATTGCTTTGAAAACAAGCCTTAACATCTATATATCCATCTCAGCATCAATGTTGGATCTTTTCCTGAAGGAACATTCTTTCCTTGTTGGAGGAAACCATTTTCTGTGTGTTTTCCTGTAAGTCTAGTGTCCCCGGTGGTGTGGAGGATCCAGTGCAGTCTCCTCCTGTTAGGATCTGTGAGTGTTGGGTGAAGGTGGAGGTCACCCTGGACAGGTCACCGGACTGTCGCGGGACGAACACGCACAGTCACACCTAAGGACATATTTTGAATTATCAAGATGGTAACTATTGGCTTCAAAAGCTCAGGTTTGTGATGCAGCAGCTGCCATGGGCAGGTCAAAGTCTCCCTTGCTTTATTTCACTTTGGATGCATTCACTTGCAGACAAATAGATCCACGAATGTCTTCAATTTCCTCGTATGAGCTGCCATCTGGATCAAAACTGGATCCAGATGAGGCTCAAGAGGCGAATTTCTTATGAGTTCTGAAAAAAATCTGTCGAAAAAATTAAACAGACCTTTTGATTTTGGCTAAAAACTGGGAATGATTTTACAACGGAATATAATGTAGTTGGAGTGGGACTTTACACTGATCGGGTTCAATTACAAAAATACATTTGAGAAAAATGAAAATATCTAAAAATCCCATCACCTTTTGAAGAAAGAATAAAGATGAAACAAAACTCCACAGATGACAAAAGCTTGATTTCTCTGCAGATTCTGCCAAAGATAACAAAGTGGTTTTAAGTTGAGGTAAATGTAGTATTCAAATGCACATTCAGAGGGTTTTTAGGGTCATTTACCCAAGACCAGTGGAACCAAACGCCTCTCATGTTTCTCTCGTGTTTAGCTCTCCCTCTTTGGCCTCGCTTTCATGCCTCCCACCTTCTTCAGCAGCCGTTTCTAATGCAAACGATCCCCTTCAAACTTCAGCTTCATCCAAATTCGCCAAACATCCTTCACATTTGATGTTTCATTTACATGAGTTTTTTTTTAAAAAAGAGGAAAACATCAAAGATGAGCACTTCAGCAATCAACCATCGCTCAATTAGCACTCAGCCATTTTCCTCTTGTGCACCGCAGAAGAAGCGCATCAAGGGTTTTTGAAAAGTCTTTGAAAAATCATACTTTTCCCTTTTATCACTTCATCTCATTGCAAAACAATTTCTTCCTATTATCCTCGCAGCAGGGAGCCCGCTGTCCCGTTAAGGTGTTCCATAATGCTTTATAGGCAGAGAGGAGAAGACTCTTTCATTCTCTGCACCTTGCACCCCAGAAACATTAAACAGAATCAAAGAGGACATTTACATACCATTTGTGTTTCATGTTTGAGGAGTTGAGACAGAAAACAGCGTTCATCCTTTGTGAAAGTGGGATGTTTTGACTTGCTGAACTTTTGCCGAGACGGATGTGAGAGCGAGGGATGATTGAGGGATGCAGGACGGAAGTGGATGGATTGAAATCTTCCGCAGAGTTTTTGTCAAACTTCTGCTTATTATTCAAGTTCAGAGCGAATGCGTCAGGAAATTTGGATAAAAGCTTTGGAGTGAGATTTTCCTCCCAGCAAAGCTCAGTCTTTTTCATGTTCATCAAACTCATCTAAAGAAGCAACAATGTGCTGTTATCTTTGACTAAAGGGAAAGAAAACAACTCCTGATGAAAGACGTCAACATTTATGTGGAAAAAACATTTCACCCCAATTGAGACATTAGTCTCAGTGTCACTTTACATTGTCAAGAACTTAGCATGGGTGCAGCTGATGCTACACATTGCTCACGCAGTGTTCTCTGCAGACGTGCATTTATCAACTATAAACAGTCAACAAGGACAGCGTCTGTCCTCTAAAACTTGCTTCTGGACTTCTACTAAACTTTATTAGCGACCACAGAAGAACAAACATATGCTCATGGGCGCCCTCTAGAGTCGAAGCAGAGCCTGCCTCGCCTTGGGTCTTTTCAGTGCGACTTTATGTTTGATCCAAACACAAAATAAACAATAGACAAACATGAATACATTACATTTTATGGGGAAAGTGAGGACATGTAATTAAAGTGTATGAAAATGTTGATAAAGAATGACATTATTAGCATGTGCTGAGTAAGCTAAAAGTTGATGGTAATCTGGATCGCCGTCTGTGGAAGGCAGGCGCCTTTTTGTACCAAACAGGTGCAGAAATCAAACTCTATTTCTGAAAGGCAGTGAGAATGACCAAAGAAGGGCAGAATTTCAACTGCAGGAGAGGAAATAAGGACTCCTTTAAGGTGCTGTGCACTTCAGAGGTATTTTTTTGGAAAGCAATGGTGATTTCCAAATGGATCATGATTTTATACCATTTTCCAATTGGGAGCATAGCGCAGACTGTACAGGCGGTAAATATTTTAGGCTTATGAAGACCGTGTGTTTGGGTCAGATTCTGATAACTAGTTCCTCCTGTTGAAAAAGGAGTTGGATACCCTGACCATCAATGAATTGACTCTAAAAAATGGTTTAAACATGCACATTTTTCCCAACCTGGATCTCAGGTTGATCAGGAATTATTCTGAGTTGCTGCAAAAATGCAAAAAAAAAAAAAAACCCAACAAAGCTACGGCTCCATCTGAAGTGCTTTAAGACCCGAAAAGATTTGTGCAAACATGAACGAGTGCAAACCTCAACAAGCTGAAAGGAAAGACTGACCAAAGCGACTCCACTTAAGTGAAAATCATCGAGGATCAAGACAAACTTGCACAGAGTGTGATGTTTGCAGTTGTCCCCTTTGCGTGTTGATTTGTCCATCAGTGTAACACTCGGCTGTTGACTTAACTGCGCCTGGAAGCGCCTGGTGTTCATCCGCTGGTTTGTGTTGGCCTGCAGCTGCGAGCTCAAATCAAGGACTACTTATACGTTCCACTGCCTCCATGGTTGTTTTCTCCTGAGTTATGCACACGGGGCCAGTGGAAGATAAATGGAGGTAAAATGCTTGCCCTGTGAACTCGCACCTGCTGTGCATCCACTGTAACCTCGGCTCCTCCGTCCTCCTACTCTTACATTAGATCTCTTTCAACGACCAGCTCACTTGGAGCTCTTTTTCCGCTCTCCACATTTTGTCTCTTCCTTTGTATTCTTCTCTCCCTCCACGTTCCTGCACACTTTTATCTCTCCTCTTTCCTTCAATCCTCTTGTTGCCCCCCCCTCTCCCCTGGTTTAATGAAGTCTGCTCTTGTGTAATCTGACTGCGATCAGGCCCTCTCACCTCCCCGCTCTGACTCAGGTGTGTCCTCCAACAAGGAGCCATTGTTCCCATGAACCTCTGCCGAAGCCTGCTTGGCACAAGCACACACCTGCAGCCAACAATGATACCTTTGTTCACCTTACACACACACACACACACACACAGCTGACATGCAGGGAAACAAGCAGCATCTGAATGCAGACAGTCTGAAATCGTTGTTGTTATCTTTTTGGAAGACTGAAGAATAAGATTTAAGAGGACTGCAGAAGGAAACACAGATTAGATGCTGTTTGCACAAGTCAGAGTCATAAGATTACATGCAGTTGATTGATTAAAGTCCCACTCTGATCAGCTTTTGATCTATTTTAAAGACTCCCTCCAAATATTGTAAAATTATTCTGTTTTATTATGATTATGCCGTTTTTTAGCCAAAGTTAAAAAAAAATCTGGAGTCATTTCTAGAACATAGTTCTGAGCAGCCATAGTTCATTAGAAATTCACCTCTGAGTTGTGGATGGGATTGTTGGTGCAGAGCAATGCTCCCCCCACTTCCCATCATCCATCTGTTTACGTCTTCTCCCGCCAGAAGACACCTCAGCCTAACATTACCAGTGCAACAAAAATGGTGAGCAATACTGCAACTATCCGCTTGTACAGTTTTGAGCCAGATGCCTGGAAAACGAGGACGCACATGGATCTAGTCGTCTACAAGTGGATGCAGTGGAGCTGGTGGCTTGCCATAGTAGTTTTTCCATCACACCTATGAGCTTTTTTCAACCACATTTTTTTTTTCGTCTGGCCACTCCACAATGATTTCCATAAAGAAATACTCACTAGTTCAATTTTAAGCTCAAATGTCTTTATATATACCCTCCATCATGAGAAAATACCACAGAAACCCAACTTTCATCAGGGTGCGTCTTTAAAGAAATGAGGAACAGAGGTGAACTCTGCAGCTGGAGACGATCATGATTGACTGGTGGTCACATGAGAACCGCTTTTGGAGTCGGCAGACATCATCTCGTGAATCAGGAGGTGCGCCAAGGCAAGCCAGGGGACTTCCAGTTCACCTGCTGCAGTTTTATGGTGACGAAGCTTTCATTTCCTTCATCCGCCACAGACGGAAAATCGGCGAGAACATTTGGGACAAAACGTAGAAGAGGTTAAGAGGAGGTAAAATAAAAACAAGAAAGAAACAAGCAGGGAAAAAGAATGTAGATGAGGTGATAAGACACAAAAAAAGGGTGGTGGGGGAACAGCACATGAAAAGGAGAAAAACAAGGAGCTCAAGTGGTTGAGATGTCAAACTGGCAGCGATTGTCAGTCGCTGCAGGCTCTCTGAGGTCTCCGGTATCATTGTCTGCTCTCATTGTGATTGGATCTCACCTTACCGCTCCCCGAGATGATGTGCCGACACCTGGCAGGCTCCACCCCTTCCTCTCTGCTGTCAGAGACTCTGACTGTCACGTTACAGCTGCTCTTTTTCCTTTTTTTTAATCAAATCTAACTAAATGGTTACATATTTAAGGCAAGAACAGGAAAAAAAAAAACAACCGGCTCCACATCTTTCTGTTGCCATGGGTACAGTGTGCGGCACCCCGATGACTCGGGTTAAATCTGGAAATTTGTTTTACGCTCCACGGCGACAGAAGTTCACAACCTCGGCTGTCTAACTTCACTTTTTTTAAGCCTGAACTCCAATTTGAGGAGGCAGAACTGTAAAGTTTTGAAGTATTTTCAGAAAAGCTAAGTGGGTTATATGGCTCTGACGCTGAAACGTGGGGAAAGGGGGTGCCAAATGAGGGAGGGGGGTATAGGAGGCCTTTTGTAACTTTACATGTGACAGGAGTGAAGCGAGAGATGGAAATAGAACAATGGAAGAAATGCTGAGCTTCTGAGAAGGCCCTCAAAGACTTTCAACTCAGAGGCTGATAAAAGCTCTTCCACTTCACATCCCAGCACCCCCTTTTCTGTCTCTCAGAGACACACATTTACACACAGGCACACACACACACAACTCTCTGAAGAGAACATCTTCAAGGTCTGCGTGCGTGCGGCTGAGCGACAGATCACCAGGGTTTGACAACCATGATGGTTTCAAGCTGAGGAGACATCTTGAAACAGAGTCACGGCAGTGTCACATCCTGATCGCAGCGGGATGAAAGTAAAGTAAACATGGTAAACATGCCAGGAGATTTTGGTAAAAACTCCAAAAGCGAGCAACACAATAGAAGATGCAAGGGACACCGTCTGGATCTACAGTTAGGCTGACAGTGACGCTCTCTCTGAGGAGCCGTTTGTGGCGGAGCAGGAGTGTTTGGGATGTAATGTATAGAAATACAAAAAGTCTTTTGTAATTACAAACATTGTAAACAGTGGATACTGTTTACATTTGTACAAAATATGGAGAAACTAAAGGCTGAAAAATGATTACTTGTGCAAACATGTACTACACTTGTAAAAATTCAAAAGTAGGAAAAAACATTATCCGTGTGAAGGAAGTGAAGTAAAAAAAATTAACTGAAAAGTGAAGTTCACTGATACTAACGTAGGTTTTCATCACAATAGATTGTATTCATACATAAACATGTATATTTGTTTGTATTGCGGCTGGATGAGTCAGCTGGCTGCAGGTAGGACTGGCTCATGGGAAACCCGGGTTTGTTTCCAACCCGGCACAATGAGCTTAATCAAGTGTACGAAGAACTGGAACAGTATATAGAGAACTGGACTTAGCAATCCCTCCTCCCAGCATTCCAAATAGGAAGTACATACCGGCTCCAAGTAGTCAAAATCCCATAGACTTGTTGATAAATAGACAGTTATACTCAGTTATTCTGTTTGAACAACTTTGAACAAGCTCACTCCTGATTGGCGACAGTAGTTGCCATAGAAACGTGGCTCAGACTGACTTGGACCAATCACTGTCATCTGACTTCACATGGCGACGTCCGCATTGTGGAAAATGGTGACTGATCTGGCTTGATTTAAGTAGGGCTTTCTCTATGGGTGATGTCACACTCGCTTTGTCCAGTTCTCTATATACATTCAATGCAAGAACCTTTGTGATAGTGCCTGACTATGTGGCCACATGAAGGACCTGAGTCTGGGTCTCCCTGTGCTGGTCCCCTGGATGAAACAGGGGGGGGTGTCAGGAAGGGCATGCAGCATAAAACTCTGCCAAAACCAAATGTGCTGATCGCTGGAAGCTGGTTCGCTGTGGCGACACCTGAGGGGAAGAACATCTGTTTATCTGCATTCAGAAGTTTATTCCCCAATGATGCACCCAAAACTGGATTTCAAGACAGTTTAGCAACTTAATGCACGCATGAAAAAGTGAACCATCAAACCACACCAGACTAACTTTAATGTCAGCAGCACAGTTGCAAAAGCAAACTGCTCTCTAGGTCATTTCAGAAGTGACCAAAAAGCTTCAATGTCTGCATGTTGTGCTAATACTAGCCCCATTCTGGATTTTGTGATTTTAGTGGGTGAATTTGCCTATTAAGGGGCTTCGGCCTGGTGGCGAAAATGTAAAAACTAACAAATAGATTTGTGTGAAAGACCATGTTCACTTTAACAGAACGTCATTTCATCACTAAGAAAAGAAGTAGGAACTATGGGGGAAAAAAAACATTGAAAATGTTTTAAACAAATATATATTTGTCCAGTTTCTAGTCAAATAAACTTTCTCCACTTCATAAACGATACAAAAACATAAAAAAAACCCTAGATAAATAAGACTTCTCTTTGGAAACTATGACAAATGTTCACTTGTAATAAGCCAATCAAATAATAGTAAATAATTGACATTATTTGAATGTTTTTTTTTTCATTACTTGTTGTGTCGTCCTTTAAGCTGTGATCAGTAGATTACATTCGTTTCTGACTGCATTTTGATTATTCATTCTTTTTTTTCTGTGTGCCTTTGCGGTTCCCCCAGATTCCAGGTAGGATCGAGTAAACCCTCCACTGAAAGATGGGATCTGACCCAGCTGTGAACTGTACCCCATAATCCCACCACCTTTCCAGCCTGTCAGGAGGGATTTTGCACATTCAAAAAGCTGGATTAGGAAACATTTTCCACCTGAGATGAGGAAGGTACAGAGCTCAAATCTGCTCACATGATGAAAAAGTAAAACATAAGATAAGTTTGCAGCCTGATAACTCCATTTACGCAGTTAGAAAAACCCTTTTGTCTGTCTAGTATGTTGTAATGACAGATAAATTGTCTTAATAGTGCAAAAAAACAAAATGCTGAACTGGTTCGTGGTTAGTTGTTGCACTGGTTAGAACAGCACTACACCAGCATGGGCAAGCACATAGCATCTTTAGATAATCTATGGCAGCTTCCTATCACTTTCAGATCAACTCGTGTAAACAAAAGCCTTTTTAGTCGATAAAATCAACACAACAGGCTGCAGGTAGATGTCAACATTGAAGCCATCCAATGGGGGATTTAGGATTATACTGTGAGAGAAAACAGGCCTGTGCTGCTTCACCAGGAGGGTTTTTGAGTATGAGCATTCAAAAAACGAGGAGAATTGTCTGTTTATTAAAAATTTCCCAACAAATGACATGAAAGGTAAGCAGCTGTCTATTGATATGGAACCAAAACATCCCAGAATAGAGATACATCATTTTGAAACAAACAGAATCTTTGAAGCTCGGCTTTCAAAAGCAAAGATAACCTGTTGACACAATGTGTGAAAAGAAAGAGCAATCGTTTTTAGGTTACACTTATGTAGAAATCTTAGAACTTTAGACCAGGAAACCCAACTTCTACTTTCTGTTTAAAGCTTTTTAATAAATAAATTATTAGTCGCGACCCTGAAGTGCGAGTCACACCAACAAATCACGTGACGCAAAAAACGTTTCAAAAATCAAACAGTTGGAAGCAGTAGAGCAGTTGTTGTCCCAGAACGTGTCTGTGTTCAGTAAAGATGAATATGATTTGGACAGAGCTCAACTGACCGTGCATGAAACAGACACAGGCTGCAAAGCCAATTAAGATGCACCCACGAAGGGTCCCTTTACATCTGCAGCAAGAAGACAACTCGAAGCAGATGCAAGCTAACGACGTCGTTTGCCCGTCCTGCAGTCCATGGGCAGCTCCAGTTGTTTGGTTTTAAAAAAACCGGGGTAGCCTTCATTTTTGTGTTAATTACAAGAAGCTTAATGGTGTCACGAAAAAATATGCGTACCCTCTCCGTAGGACTGATGATGCATTAGACAGCCTTGGGCAGGCTTTTTGGTTTTCCACGCTTGATCTGGCTAGTGGGTACTGGCAGGTGGAAGTTCACCCTAAACGGTCGTCCCAAGACTGCATTTATCACTTGTCAAGAGCTTTTTGAGTTCAATGTTTTAAGTTTTGGGTTGTGTAATGCGCCCAGTACTTTTCAGAGGCTAGTTCTGGTTGACTTGCAATGGACCACGTGCCTTTGGCTGCACTTTTCAGGAACATCTGACCCACTTTAATGAAGTTTTGGGAAAACTCAGGCAGGCCAACCTGAAAGTTAAACACTCAAAATTCGACCTTTTTTCCATACAAGTCTGGTATTTGGGTCACGTCATTTCTGGCGAGGGGGTGATGCCTGATCCATCCAAAGTCCATCCATGCAGCCTGCTTGTGCCGTACAAATTTGCCCATTTTGACCCGCAGACAGCCCATTTGCACCCATAAGGGCAATTATGACTAAGGCTTTACTGACCATGTGCAAATGCTGCACACATGGGGTGTGCAAGTGATAAGGAAGCGCCTATAATACGCTCATAGGATGCCCACACAAATTATGCTCTGATTGTCTGATTTCCTCATTTCTATCAACCAGGTTGCGTGTAAGTGACATCTGAGGATCACGCATCTTTCACTTGAACAGCACTAACAAGCTCATTGCAGTGGGCAGGGTTCAGGGGGGTTAAAAACATGAAATCCATTTGACACACATGGATCTCACCTCCTACACCCTTAATTATCCTTGCACATTGCATAAGTGTTTGCTCTGACCTGTCACCTGCAGAATGCCTATGAACATTTTCATTGTACGGGGCTCACCGAGCGCCTACGATCTTGATATTTCCCGTAGGCCACCTGTATGCCCCAAACAGGTTTGCCCACTATTGGCTCGCAGACAGCCTGTATCCACCTATAAGGGCTGCTGTGACTAAGGTTTTAAGTTGTGCTCAAAATGTGTGAGTTTAACTTTCTGTCAATAAAATTATGTCCCATTAATTTGAGCTTATTCCCTGATTTCCCAAATTCTTTCCCTACCCCTCTGGCTTCTCCCTACCCCTCCAATTGCATGGTGCATTTAGAGGGATAGGGGTGTCCAAAATTGTTTTTTGAGGGACTTGGAGCTCTGTATCCCTCTGCCGGTGGGGGGAGCCATGTTGCACTGTGCCACAGGGGAGAAACCCATTTCTTCTTGTGGGTGTGCTCTGAAACACAGAAGTTTACATTTAAATGTAAGTAATGACTTTCTGTTTTAGCATTACTTTTTAAAATGATAAAACCCACATTGTTAAGTATTTTCTGAGCACTGGCAGCTACCGGCTAACGTAAATGACTAGCAAATATTGATAATGTCATTGTGAGTTAGGGCTGTTCGAATTTGAAGACACTATTTTTCCATATCTCTCCGTTTGGAGGGCTAAATGTAGGGGTAAGGAGAAGCCGTAGGGGTTGGGGATTTTGTTGTTGATCACATGTATTAAACTCGACATAATCCTAACCCTTTCTCTGGGGCACTGACTGCACCTAGTTAGAAAATTGTGTGCAAATGGTAACTTAAAAAATATAAATCAGTAAAAAGCACGCTTAGAAGATCATCGCACTCTGTGTGAACCGCTGTCATGTTTGTTTACAACAGAACTCCACCAGTTCTTCTTCTACAGCCGTTTCCAGTATTTCAGATAGTTCTGCGCATGTCAAAATAATTTATTCTGATTGAAAGTGTGACGGATGTCAGCATTTGTTATAATCAGATCGTTCAATTCTAATCCGATCTTTGATCAGATTAAAGCCATTTTGCACATGTACACGCAGCTAGTGAGGCTAATTCGAGCCGCACGCATGTAGAAGTTGAGGCGACAGGACCGTGTTTGCTGGCGGACTCCCTCCACCGTGACTGATTTAGACGCTCACACCGCTCAGCTGGGCTGTCATTGCAACGGTGACAAATAAAGGATTATGTTGTATCACAGTAACATCCCTCACCCCGTGTGCTGTCATCATTGTTCGTCCAACTTCAAAGTACAAAGGCGACACATTACCATTTTTAATAAGAGGCGAGGCTGGACGCTGTGCAGACACCCTGCAACGCCGTTCAATTTAATGTCTGGGCGCTCCTTTTTTCTCCTCCTCCTCTGCCTCCTCTTATTCAGAACTTTTGTTTTGCACGTGCACAGTTGCTGCTCACACATTCAGGCAAACACACAGAGCCATTCCTCCAGTTAACAGTGTGACCTGCTGGTGGAAAATTAACAAGACCCATCTGCAATCAGACTTCAATTAGCATTTGAGAGTTTACCCTCATTTCACCGGACAAAGGTCCGCAGGTCTTTTTTTATCCCAGAGCCTAGAAAACGAGGACCACCAGAAGGGCCTAAACACTATTGTCCTCGGCCTTGTGTACCGGCCTCGCTTAGAACGTGCAGACAGATAATTAGGGGTACTCTCCAGGAGAGGGGACAAAGATGATGCTAATTCAATTCAAGATCAGGTCTTCCACCAATTACACACAGTTGCTCTCTGTGCTGCTTGAGCAATAGCACAGCTGAGTGGTTAAAGTTAAAGGGAGCAGCAGTAATATTTGGAATTAGATGAGATTAGCTCTGATTGGTGTGTCCATTCAGCCCTTGCAGGAATAATTTAGCCAATAATGTATCTCAGCAAGCTCACTCTTGTTTGAGAGGGATCCTCAGAGGGACCATGAGATGAATATGCAGTTTATGGTCCTGCAAAAACGCAGACTTGTTCTCTTTTTAGATAAAAGTCATGTGTTGAAAAACTGACTCTTGGCCTTTTTTTGAAATGTTCCCACTAACCCTTTTGACATTGGAGTTGTTGCCGGCGACATCTCTTCGACCTTTCGTAACCATTTTTTCCAGTTTAATTTCCAGTCAGAACTTCCATCAATCCAAGATGCACCTGAGTCCTGCATGTTCTGTCAATTATTTTATTGATCTATTGCACATTAAATTTGTAACTACATCAAAGAATTAACAATTTTTAAATTTTATTTGGAATTAAGATAATGTTTGAACCATTTGGTGAAATCGACAAAAAAGAATTGCAATCTATTTGTTATGAGATTTAGATCATTTATCATTTATGATTATTTGTCGTTTTTTTTTATTTCTGCAAACTCAGCAGTATTTTTCTGCTCTGTCAGCAGTAATATACTGTACAAATGTACGGTAAACTGTAAAATGCTTTACAATATTTACTGGCATCCAGCTGCCAGTGAGTTTCTGTAAAATCTACAGCAACTATTTGACAGTGTAGTTAGAACCAAAGGCTGCATGTGAGTGTGCGATGGGAAGGTGGAGGAGCAGCAGTCTTAACTTTTCGGGGCTTGCATCAGTTCGTGCCTTTGAGTCACTGGTGTGCAGTAAGGGGGTGGCCCAAGATTTGATTGTATATTGAGGCTTGTTGAACATCTCTGAATGGTGATGATGTCTCTGTTA
The DNA here is from genome assembly GCA_036245035.1 of Adrianichthys oophorus. Classification (NCBI taxonomy): domain Eukaryota; kingdom Metazoa; phylum Chordata; class Actinopteri; order Beloniformes; family Adrianichthyidae; genus Adrianichthys; species Adrianichthys oophorus. The sequence continues at coordinate 20,105,398 of BSAI01000119.1, read as the reverse complement.
AACTGCCGACAGGTCAAAGAAAGATCTGTTAATTACACTGTTCTGGTTTGAGAAATTCCTGCAGCTTTTGTGCTTTCAGTGAACAAAACCATTCACCGCTGAGCTCTACTGATCAGAAGAATGTTATGGATGTATAGGCTTTACTGTACGCTGGTAAGAGATAGTCATGTTACATTTTGCAGATCCCGTCAATTAACTTTTAATACTTCCAGCCTCTATTTTCTTTTTAATTTTTGATATCTTTTAAAGTTAAAAAAAGAATCGAAAGCTTTCTAAACAGGATTCTTCTCTGAGGCTCTGATCCATGAGCTCTGTAAACTTTAGTCAGTGAACGAATAATCTGCATCACTCAATTATGCAAAAATATTTGATTTTAACTGCTTAAGAATTCCTCGTTTGGTTGACCAAAAAAAACAGTAGTTTGTTTGGTGCTGTACTAATACAGTACAAACTACGAACTACACAGACTATTTTAGATCCCTATTAATGCTTGGTTTAATAGAAAACATAATATTGGAATGCACGCTCGGTGATGATCTCTGTTTGTAGCACACTTGAAAAAAAATCAAAGGTCCTCCAAGGTGCCCGAGTTGTGCCAGCTTCATCAAAAATATTAAAATAGTTTAAAAAATTGTGGTGAACAAACAACTGCTTCCCGTTTTTTTTCAAGACCCCCTTCTTAGCTGTCCTTAGTGCCTGACTGGATCCAGACTTTACAATTCAATAATCTGCGATAAAATGAAGACATCAAATAAAAATAAAACGTATTTGACTCCAAATCGGAGGAAAACAATGTCTCTTCAAATCTGGACGTCTTCTCTTATGTCCTCAACACATTCAACAGATAATTTTTTCATAGAAAGGTTTCTTTGTGTCTGTAAATGACAAAAGTTCAAGGCAGACAAAAACACAAGTGGAGTTCCACAAGGCATCATTCTGGGCCCTTTGCTTTTCAATACTGTATTATAACAGGTACTTTAGAAAACCACACAGCCATTTATTTCTGCACAAAAACGTTGTCATTGATCAGATACGTGTGTGAATGTGCTTTCTTCTCCTTTGTTTTATGCAAATTAAGTCTTCAGTCAAAAACATCAAAAACCAGAACCCAAATCTGGTTGTAGTTTTAATATTTCAAATAAAATTCCATTATTTGTTTTTAAGTGGGCCTAGTTCTAAACTTCTCATCAGGTTGTCTTCCAAAAATCAAAGAGCCACAGCTTGAAAGTTCTACAGCTGTGTTAAGCGTACACCTTAAAGGATTTTGCTTCTGTGTTTTTAAGCTGCATGTATCCGAGTTGCCCTGAAGTGAAGGAATTGTGCCTTTAAAGAGCGGAAAACCATAGCTAAGTGCAGAACTTTAACTCTGATAAACGAGCAATAAGGAAATAGCCAGAGGTGAAAAGCGGCCTCCAGCGGGTCAGTGATCTTTACGGTTTCATCTAAAACTGATTTTGCCTGTAATTTATTTCAAATTAAGAAAATTCTGAATCTGAAGATGAAATGAAACACAGTGTGAAACAAGTTTGATGAAAAATAATATAAATTATAATGTGTTAAAGATAAATCTGTGCTGAAACGGAAAGGTCTGAGTTCCTTTGGAAAAAGGTTCACCATTCAAGGACCCCTGCAGTGTTCAGACGAGGAGTTCTCCAGACAAGGAGCAGCTGCCTCTGAAGCCCCATCATCCATTCTTTTCATTGCCGCCTTGGGAGTGTGTTTCCCCCTGAAATGGTGTGTGGAGTGAGAAGTTCCTTATCATCTTTGGCGAAATCAGCATACAGACAATGATGGGTGTGAAGTTCAGAATTTGATGTGGATTGAGAGCTAGTGAAGTGTGTAGGGATGTGATTGGATTTCCAGACCCTCATTAGGATCCTGGCGGTGTCTTAGTTATTACAATTTTTTTTTTGCATTTACAGAATTAATGTGTTTATTTTATTTTATTTTTCTATCATAATTTGAGATTTATTCACATCACTGATTCTTTTGACTAAACTGTTCTGCAAAAGAAGAAAAAAAAAGAAAAAAACTTTTTTTTCTATCATTATTCTCTATTATTATTATTTTTGCATGTGCTCCAATCTAGTCTTAAAAAGTGTTGTACTTACATGCAAAGCAGTATTACTTATTGTTACTCAATGATGCTTAATGACTTGTATTACTGTCAGTGCAGTATAAATACCTGATTATTAGTTACGAACCGGTTTGATATCTAATGTAAAGTAAATGGTATGGTCGAGTCGGGGTGGGATTATATAAGTTCGCTTCCTCCTACTCCCTTTCAAGCAGTCAATCTTATGATGTCTAGTTATCCTATGTTTGACATGACTACTGATGCAAATCTTTGTTGTTGTTGATTGTATTACACGTCTTATATATCCTGTCTGCTTGTCTGCTTGAAATAAACCATTTCATCCATCCATTCATTCATTCAAAGTGTCAAACTTCTCTGCTACAGAGATACAAAAGAATGGGTGGAGTTTGATGGAAAATGTGCGGATGTGATTAACATCATTTTTAAAAGTGAACCGGGGATGAAACAGAAAGACAAGCTACATCCAATTAATAATTTCCCTGGCTTCTGTTATAGACTAATGTTTACATTGATGACAGGGACTGAGGGGAGAAGTGGATGTCATCAGCAAAGAAAGTAAATTCAGTGCTTACAAATGCAGATGTAGAAAGTAAGCAAGATGGGGCCAAGAACAGAGCCTTGGGGAACTCCACAGCTGTGATTTACCGGCCCTAACGCCTGCAGACTTAGTCATTCCAGTACGATATGATCAAAACCAAAAAAGAACAGTTTCAAGGAAGATCAAAATGAAGTAGTTAACCCTTTAGCACTAGACCTTTAGCTCCAGTGTTCACATTAGGACTACTGTAACTCTCCCACTGTTTACACAATCAAGTCAAGCCAAATCTGATGCAGAGAAAAGCGGACTTGAGCCATTATGCACCACTTTACGTTAGTAACATGTTGATGCAAAGCTGATATAAGTGTTGCTGGCGAGAGAACCTGTGTAAAAAATGTTAAAAGTATAAATGCAGCAAAGAACTATGAGGAAAACAGCTGAATCTAGAGTCAGAAGTATGTTTTTACACTATTAAACCGATGAAAATCAGATGAAAATTACAGTTATTCGTCCCAAAAAACCATTAGTTGTTAGTCAAAAAAACACAACGTTGTGACTCTGATCTCGTCCAGTCATGGTTGAGGATGAGCCTGGTTTCCTTCCATTAAATCTAAACAAATGCTGAAGCAGAGCGCGAGCAGGGCAAACTGGATCGATCGGGTTTCGTGTTGAAGCAGATCACTGTTTCAGTGCAGACTGACATACTTTTCCGATCAGGAGCCAATGAACTCCCATAATAATGTGGATGTTATGAGAAAAAACCTGAAGAAACTTGCACAGAAAAACCTTTATCCATTAAATAACAATGATTTTATTATACTACAATTACTAAGTAATTCTCAAAGTAATGTATGTTTTGATAGTTTGTTTAAATGTGAAACATTAATTTGACTAAATTTGATTTTAGCGTGATTAAATAATACATTTTCAAAGAGTTCGAGCATCATCTAGATTCCATTTTCTCTTGGTAAAAATCTGTTTTTCTTGCTTTGTTGTATAAGATCTTGTGTAAATTGAGGCATGGATGGCATCTCTTCATCTCAGTGGGACCTCTGTGAAATCTTCACATGGAGTCTATTTAAAGAAGGGTTATTTTCAACCACCCCTGCTTTGCCTCCCCTCTTTAAAAGAAGTGGGGCATTACACCTAAAATTCTTCAGTGTAATTGGTTGATTACATACATTAGCATTAAAAAAAATGCCTGCCAATTTGGTATTATTAGAAATAATTGGATTTTAAAAAATCTGGAAAAAAAACAAGTTCTGGTTTTTAAATGTTTTTCTTTTCAAGATTTGATTGTTGCTTTGAGATTATTTTTGTTGAGATTTGCCTCTTTATTAATGCATTCAAAGTGAAAATGAATATTCGCATATTTGCCAGTTGAGACTGACATTTTTCCATATTTTTTAGATGAAAGCTGGGTCTTGAGCTTCCATTGTTCCAACAGAAAAATTTTTATTTTAGATGTGTGAAGACTGAAGAATTTTAAAAACATTCCTCATTAAAGAGTTTCAAGCATGGTGCACTAAAGTCGCTAGTAAGGTGTGCTGTTACGTGCAAAGATTTTCACCGTTTTTCTTTTTTCTCTTCCTCCTCTCTCCAATGACATGTGATCTTTGGGCTGGGTGAAGACACCTGGTGGAGTGTATTTTTGCTGTACTTCATTTCATGTAATGTATCCTATGCTATACATAGTAGGTAAGTTGGTTAGTGCCACCTATTGTGAATCCCTTTTGTAGAGAAGCCAGTGAGACTTCTCTACACGTCTCATTGGCTTGTAGAGACGTGTTTTGTTCAAGAGTAGAGATAGTTCAGGCCTTCATTTGTTTTATTCCTTTGGTTGGCCCTACCTTAGTCCCCTCTCTTTGTCTAATGAAAGCTTTAACCTCATCCTTTGTGTGACTTATTTGAGTGGCTGGTTGGCTCGGTAACAGGACTGGCATGCAGTGCTAGGGTTTATCTCCCATAATGTGCAATGAGCTAAAATCCAGTGTGGGTCCTTAGGCAATGTCATAATGTTGTGCGAGGCGAAGCAGACCCAGATGCTAGCGACCCAGGACAATGGACAGCCGATGGATGAGAGAAAAGCCTTTATTGTCTGTGGCGTGATCAGTGGACCGCAGCTGGAGCGGAGTTCGGTTTAAGAGGATGTTAAGGATCGGAGCCTGAACTTGACTTGGCGTGATAGCAGAACCCAGGAGCGGCTAAACAAAGAAGAACTTGGAGATGAGTGGAATGGACGGTGACAGTCAATAGAGCGCTCGGCGAGAAACCTGGCAGCGGTAGTGGAGGAGGACCCAGGTTGGCACATGGAGAAATAATCCTGGAGACAGGATTATGTCGAAAGCATGAATGAAGGTGGAACGTAAATAACAAACGTACGAGGCCAAGGTACTGCACCAGAGGGTAAAGAACTGGCGATGAATACTGGAGGAGGTCCATCTTATATAGTGATCAGGAGTAGATAAGTGCCGACAGCTGAGACCCATTAGAATGAGCCACAGAAGCACCATGACAGGCAAGATCCTTCACACTGCTGCCAATCTGAGACTCATGTCTGAGTCTCCGTTTGCCTTTAAAATACAGGGTTGTGTCAGGAAGGGCATCAGGTGTAAAACTCTCTGCTAAACCACCTGTGTGAGTCAGTGACGTGGCAACCCCTGACGAGATAAGCCAACACTTTGGTATGTTTTAATGTTGCAGTCCCTTCTGGCTCTACAGACCTACAGGTTTGTGTACGTAATATGCGCATCTTACTGATCATGTGCAGTTGAAAATGGGTTGAAAATGAGACAACACATATGACGTCCCTGCATTTCACCTACGTCACCGTTAAGCCTCCGCTATGGTACGGTTCGGTATTTTGAGCGTTTCCATTGTAAAATGGACCCAATAAACAGTACCGAATCGTACCTCTTGGACTCCGCCATTGGTTGTAGGTCTATAGAAAAGTGGAACGGAACGATTGGGGTGGAACCGCTGTAGCTACCCATTGGTTGGCAGAAAGTGATGACGACTAGAAAGTGATGACAACTTAAAGAAAGCGCCAATATAGCGCTCATAAGGCTACGTTTTTTTCCTCTTTACGGCTGTATTCCTCTTAGCCGGCCGCAATCATCTTTCAAACAACATCAAATTCCTCTTATAAAGGATATACCAGAAGTTAAGCAATAAAAAGACAAGCAGCTGCATGACCTCCATTGTTGTTGCTTTTATAGTCATTGCACTACAATTACGCAAACACACTAGTGGCCTACGCTACGCATGCGCCGTGAAAACAAATCGCTCAGTGGAAGCGAGGGGCTTAACTGAGTAGAAATCCTCGCCAAAATTAACTGGACCAAACCAGACCACTCCTTACCAGACCGGACCGGACCACTCAGTGGAAACAAGGCTATACTCACCAAGCCTTATGTATTGTTTAAGTGTTCTCTACGACCTGTCGCCTGTAGAAAAAATATGAATGAACATTTTCACTCTACGGGCTCACCAAGCGTTCTACAACCTTGATACTTTGTGTGGGTCACCAATGTGCCTCCAACAGGTTTGCCTATGTTTCACCCACAGACAACTCATATCTACCCCTAAGGGCAGTTGTGACTAAGACCTTTGTTTATGCCTTACGGAGAAGTGTTGTTTTGACTGAAAATGTTGGATAATTGCAACAAAACCAGAATATAGCGAGTTCACCAGCAGCTTCAACAAACAGTCTTAATGTGCATGATCATCACTGAGACTCAGTGATCACAAACAGAAGGGGCTGAATAATAGAACACAACGCGTCTGTCACTGTCTCTTGTTGTGATGCGTGCGCTGCGGCGAGGCAGACAATGAGCCGTGCAGTTTAGCTTAAAGACTCGCACTCATTGACAGTACTGAAGCACATTTGCCCTATCACCTGCAGCACATGACTCGCTTTAGGAAGAAGAGGGGGGGCAGCGGGATGAGAGGAAGCTGTCACAGCGAGAGACAATGTGATCTGTACTAAAATTAGATCCGATTTCTGGAGGGAGGATGAACCAGAGCGAGCAAAGTAAGGAGAAGGTTGTCTCACCCCAACCGCAACTGGTAAGATGACTTTGAATAAGTGACTATGATACTCTCTAAAATGAAAGAGACACAAATCCAGGAGGGAGCAAATAGCTGCTGATGGCAACGGTGGGAAAGAAAGACAGACAGGTGAGGGGAAGGAAAGAAAGCAAACTCTAGTCATCATTACACTTTGATGTGTCAGCCGACAACACAATGTGCTTCCATCATTTATCACTTTTAGGGAGCTAGCGACGGCATTTATCAACGGGGTAAGGGATGCTCATTTGGCCAGAGAAAAAAAAAAAAGCAGGAGAATAACATGAAATATCAACCAAAAAATATCTAAGGTTATTTCAAGTCTAAATATCTTTCAAAAGTGCTTTATCTTCACACAACAACCTGCATTACGGCACTGAAAGGAAAAAGGCCGGTTGAAGCTTCAAAGCGCTGCAGGTCTGCGAGTTTAATTCCAGATCAAGCTTAATAAAGGTTATCAGTATGACCACTAATGAAACAAAGGAGAGCGAAAGCATGAAAGCGGCGTTAGCATGTTTCACATCACACCCACTTTCTACTTTTTCTCCTTTTTACATCTTCAATGGTAGATGGGTTTTTTTGCCGTGTTTTAAGTTTTGTATCAAAGTGACTGGAAACAATACGCGACCCGCCCGACTCTGACTCTCTTCTTGCTCTGTCGCAGTCATCATTTGGAATCGTAGGGTGGTGGTGCTTGTTTGATAGCTTGATAGTCATTTGCTTTGATCCACGACTCCTTTGTCTCTGTTTGGGTCTGAAACAACAAGAGATTAAAACCCTAGACTGAGGGTGCAAGCGCAGTGAAGGAACAAATGCTGTCTTTGTTGTTGCCGTTTCAAGTTTGGTTCTTTTCCACCACAAATCTTGCAAAAAAATCTTTTGCCTCAGAGTCACTTGCTGTGCTCTCACAGTCCTCATGAAAGAAACAGAGAAAGCACTCTCCGAGTGATGTTTTGAGCCTGGGCAGTAATGATTTCGAGCTGTTGCACTAGTGAAAAAAAAAAATGGCCTAGCCTACTTCCTGCCACACAGGGACAACAGGCAAAATTAGTTCCTGTGGTGCAGTGATGGTATCCAGATTATGATAGGGAGAAGAGATGCACAATGTGAGCATCATGGACCGAATGGAGGCCACGGAAAGGATCACATCAAAAGTCCTTTAAACTGTCTTTTTCTTTTTTCACAGAGAGACAGTCTTCCAGCAGGGGTTTGGACTGAAGATAAAAGCTTTGATGAAATGAAAGCAGCTCGTCACTCATTATATCTTAGTGGGAATCTTCAATCCCCGTTCAGCACAGTTATGGGGCTGGATACCACAGTAGGTGGACAAATGATTCAAGGTTAAGGTCAAACTTTATTACAGTCTCACAAAAAACCACAGTCAATACATTTGAAATATGAGTTCTTTTCAGTATTTATCATTCACTGTCACCTCCTAGCGAGAAGGCCCTCGTTTGAATCCTGGCTGGGTCATTTTTCGCTTGGAGTTTGGATTTTCTGCTCGTTTTCTGGACACTCCAGCTTCCTCCCAAAGTTCAAAAGTATCAGTGAATCTAAGGATGCATTCAGACTGGAAAAATCCTTTGGTCCGGACCGATTGACATCTAGATCGTCATGAAAACAGTGAGAAGCAACGTGTATGACGTTTAAAGTTGTTTTAATTATTCTGCATTCATCTGACCAATTTTCAATGAGTTGCTGTGTCTCGTTGCGGTGTAATGGCATTGTTTTTAAGATAATTCTTTTAAGGAACTACAAGATAGCTTTTAGGATGATGTCACATAACGTCAAGGAACTAGGCAGTGGTTCCTTGTCACAGAGACACAGAAAAGCTTGTAAGATGTGTGTTAAAATAAACGTTCTAACAAGTAAGCAGATGGACCATTTTTTCCTGTTTGATAACACGACAATCGTGGCAGTGATGGAAAGAAAGGATTGGTCTACAGGACAGCACAGCGCTCATCCTGGCAGCTCAGGAACAAACCCTGAGCACCAGAGCGATAGAGGCTCAGATCTACCACACCAGACAAAACTCAAGGTGTAGGCTTTGCAAAAAGGCGCCTGAAACAATCCAGACCATAACTGCGGGGTGTAAGATGCTGGTCAGGAAAGCATACATGGAACGTCACAACCAAGTGGCTGAAATAGTATACAGGAACATGTGTGCAGAATATGGACCAGAAACCCCAAAGTCAAAATAGGAAACACCTTCGAAAGTGGTAGAGAATGAGAGAGCAAAAATGGTGTGGGATGGACAGGATGGACAGATGGACAGGATAGTGATGGTGAACCAACCAGACATTGTAGTGGTGGATAAAGAACAAAGGAAAGCTGTTGTGGTGGATGTGGTAGTACCAAGCAGTGGTGACATCAAGAAAAAGGAACATGAGATACTGGAGAAATACCAGGGATTCAGAGAAGAACTGGAGAAAGCTTGGAAGGTGAAGGTGACTGTGGTGTCCGTGATAATTGGAGCACTCGGGGCTGTAACCCCCAAACTGGAGGAGTGGCTACAGCAGATCCTAGAAAGACCTCAGACATCTCAGTCCAGAAAAGCGCAGTGCTAGAAACAGATAAGATACTGCGCAAGACCCTCAAACTCCCAGGCCTCTGGCAGAGGATCTGAGATTAGAGTGAGGTACCACCCACAGGGGGGTGAGAGGGGCGTTTTTTAATTTATATATATATATAAAGATCCCACAGCAATTGTATTGCAAACACATGTTCAGTGGTTTCATGCGTTTAAGCCTGAATACTGACTTAAAAACTTGCGCCGACGCAAGAGAATTAAATGCAGAAGCTTGAAATGCACTCATGGTCATTTGAACGTGAGTTGGACGGTCTGAATATACCTTGAACAAAGCATTAGGGAACAGAGAGCAGGATGAGTCTCTGCATGTGCCACTGATTCCAAGTGTCGAAAAATGTTGATGCTTAAATTAATATTGGTGTTTTTTTATGCTTTTTTTTTTTAAGCAAGCATGTGCAGCGATGTGCAAAGGCGACAAGGTGAACCAGACAGACTACTGCAGGGAGGTTGGATGAAGATCTTCCCTCATCCAAAGGGAATGGGACCCAAATATTTCTGTCGGGGAGATAAGGCTGCATGGAAAGACAGGTGGAGTGAAGTAGGCAGGGAGGTCAGTGCTTTTAATAAGCAGAAGACACCATCTGATAAGGATGCGATTCCACATTAACTCAACAGCAACGTGAGGGCTGGTCCTGGACAGTCATTCCCCCTCCCTCATGTCCTCCCACCACCACCACCCCCTCCAAGCCCTCGCTTCTCCTCCCATCCCTCTGTTGTTTCGTTTTATCTCTGTGAAAAATAATGAAAGAAAGCACGAGCAACTGTGGCTCTATTGATGTTCGAATACACAACCAGCAGATTCAAAAACACATTCTGGGATCAAAGTGAAGAAAGGGGAGGGGTGAGGGCTGGGGAGAAGGGGGGGGGGGGTACTTTCCAATGAAATTATAAGTGCAGAGGAGTCTGGGGTGCAGAGCTCATTTGCTAAGACTGTGAGGCAAATAGTGGTTAAAGAATGGCCTGTAAGTAGGCATTAAATGGAAATGCCGGCAATTTCTGTGGATTAGCATAAGAACCGTTTCTTGCCCGACCAGCTAATAATATTCATTTAAAATAAATACACGAGAAAAGGAATCTGTTTGAAAAGCACGGAGACTGCACATATTTACTGAAGGGGGGGGGGGGGGGTGAAATGAAAGAAAGGGGGTTCACGGAGCGCTCGCAGGGATGTGGACTTGGGAGCCGTTGCTTCTTTGAAGTCCTGGAAACTGGAAAATTAAAGTCTTTACAGAAAAATTAAAGGTGGAGAGAAGTCCTATGAATCACGGGGACCCATGCTGCAGATTTGAAGCTCAACGGCTGCTTTCAAATAAATGAATTTCTTAATCTTTCCGTCGTAATGGTGGCACCGCACAGATGGGTAGTGTTTGATCTTTTACCTGTGGCTGCACCGACTTTCTGTCGAACCAAGTTTCAGCTTCACAAGTTTGTCCGTCCAATTCAGCGTGATTCACCACTAACAAGAGATGCTAAAGCCTCAAATCTGGGAGTTTAAAAAACCCAACTTCCTGCTAGTCCAAACACATCAGGACTCTGTTGCACATAGGTCCTTTGATGCCCAGAAATTCGCAGGCCAAGCCAATTAAAATGACCCCCTTCCCCCCTGAAAAAAACAAACACTCACTTTTACGGAGTCTTGTTTATACGCAGTGTCAGCAAATGCATGGATGTCGGTCCTGCGTGCGGCAGCCTCTAATGATACCGGCCCATCATGCTTGCCCAGCCAGACGCTGACAGCTGAACGCCAGAGTGGAGAAACTCCAGCCGCTTTTATGGCTGCTGCAGAGTTCAAAGGCAACCGTCTTTTTCTAAGCATAACAAGAAAAGAAAGAAGCCATCACAGAGCGAGAGACCAAAGGCGACCTCCAGGGTTACGCGGCAAACCGAGCTCCTCTGCGGCCCACACCTCACCTCTTGGTGTGAAGGTAATGTCCGGAGATCTGCGGCTGGACTGTCAGGAGCTCTGGACGAGGTCAGCAGAGCCAGGTAAAGACTCTCCTATCAGTATTATATTAGCCCACTTTCTTAAAGTCAAGACTTTGAAGTGACACCAAAGTCTGTTGCAAGTAGCTCTCATCTCATGTCCGTTTTTTCTAAAGCGCTGCAGTGTCGACATTTCAAGCATCTTTCACCGTTTAATGTTGGGCCTTTGATTTTTTTAAGACACTAATTTTAACATCTTCAAGGGAAAAGTGAAGTCTCTGCATTTGGGTTCTTTTGTCTGCCGTCTCCTGCCCTTTTTCTCTCGCTCTGTATGATGTGAAAAGATTGTAAAACTTGTTAAAAGACGTGTCTCCATCAAAAGTAATGCAGAATGTGCTTTCTGGTGACATTTTTGCGTTTTGGCCATTTTAACATGATGCCTGTCATCTGAGGGCTCCTGTGTTGTTTTTTTTCTTTTGCTCGCACAAAGAAGTGTTTTCAAAGCTCACAAACACAAAAGACTGCATTTCAAGAGGAAAACAAACTTAGATTGGAAACCTTTGATATGCTATCAGACAAAGTTGAACAGCAGCTAATGCAGAAAAAGGCTGTGAGGGCTCAAATGTGCTGCAAAAATGGGAAGGTTGACAAATTTGCTGTGTTATGCGTTGCTTTAAAATCAGAAAACTAATATTAGTAGTGTCAATGCAAAAAGTAAGTCTTAATAAAGTAAAGTAAGTTTCAAGAAACTTCCATTTTCTCCTGATGAATGACATATATCAATAAAAATTACTCTTAAAATTGGATTTCTCTGTAATTCTTTATTCAGATTATGGTGAATCAGGAGCAGGTGAAAAAATCTCGTTTGAAAAAGCTTGTGGTTGTTTTGTCGAAACTACAATCTGAAAGCCACGAGCACTTTGCTCCACCCCATTCCAATACATCAACACCTTTGTTTTGCTCGTCTGAGCTGGTATCAGGCTCAAAACTGTACAGCTGGGTGTTGTTTGTCATTTTTGTTGCACCGCCAATGTGTTTTGGGGTTGCGATGGGCTGTAGGCTAGTGGGAGAAAGTGTAAACAAAGGGATCATGGAAAATAAGAGGAGGCTTAATTCCACACCAACAGTCCTGCCTACAACTGAGAGGTGAATTTCTAATGAACTTCTGCCGCTCTGCAGAAACTACATCCTCCGTTTTTATTTAAACTGCATAATCATAACTAAGAGACCACTGGGAACCCGTTTCCCACAGATCAATAAGTGATTTGAGTGGGACTTTAAGAAGAATACCCAGGATAAAAGCAAGGCAGAAGAACTGAGGATGGAGGTGTGAGCCTCCACCTCCAGCACCCAACCACCTGCAGTCATCACCTCTGAGGAAAAAGGATCTGCAACATCTCTACCGACCAGCAAAGAAAGGAAGATGCCCTAAACACACAAAAGTCTTCAAACTTTCAACTGGCAGATTAGGAGGATCCAACAGGGCTGAATAAGCTGCTTGAGTGAGAACTTTGCAAAAGGAAAACTTGAATTAACTTGAAAGGTACGGAAGCCAAAAACGGCCAACCCTCCTTTTTTTTTCTTTTTCTGGGACCATTTTCTCGTGAACCTACAATGGTGATGGCTAATGGATTCATTTTTCTGTAGAATTTGGTCTCAAAATGCCGAAAACAACACCATATGAAGATTTCAGGATTTATTGAAACGATAAGAGCATTGCATTCTGTTCTGATCAGCACTGACTGTGAACGTCTCTTTTCTCTTTGAAATCTCCGTATCTAAAATCCTCTTCGCTTTCATGTGGATCATTTTCCTAGAGACACGTGCACCTTCCTGTTTTTGCGCAATAATCCACGTTAAACTCAAATGTTAAATCGAATTAACCTTTCTTGGCCATCGCTACACAGGCTCACGCCGGGGTTAGGGTCATAAAGGAGCCAGGCCACTATCAAAGTCTATTAAAGTAACAAACACCTGTTAGATCCGGCGGCTGTTGTACACCGGAAACAATTGGAAGATACAGTGGGTACGGAAAGTATTCAGACCCCCTTCAATTTTTCACTTTTTGTTATATTGCAGTCATTTGCTAAAAATCAAGTTAATTTTTTTCCTCATTAATGGACATACAGCACCCCATATTGACAAAAAACTGAATTTTTGACATTTTTGGAGATTTATGAAAAAAGAAAAACTGAAATATCACATGGTCTTAAGTATTCAGACCCTTTGCTGTGACACTCAGATATTTACCTTTATGAACCCTAGGAAAATTTGCATAAAAATATAGTATTTAAGACAAATTAATGCTTTTTTTAAAGATCAATCATATTCACAATAGACATTTAAACATAAAACCAAAAGTTAAATTTGTCTGGTTTTTTTTTTGGCAAATTTGTGCGCAAAGTATTATAACTTTGTCTAGACGTATACGTTTCATTTTGACAGGTATCCTACCCATGCAAATGCCTACAATCCATCTTATTCACAGACTTATTGGGCACTCCACCATGGGGTCCAATTGAAAAAAGAGAAAAATGGCCGCATGGAACTTAAAGATAGAAGTTTACATACAAGATTAAAGAAGTGTCTTTTTTCTAAAGACCCTTTGACTTTTGGTGGAATCAACAGAAAATTGACTGATGTGGTTCTTGAAAAATACATGCATACACACCTATCTATTTATCAACAAATTTGCCATCAATATCTGTAATTTTTATCTGGGAGTAGCAGAAGGGGGCAGACAAGTATCTAAATGTTGTAGAATCAGCTTAGGTTGCATTGGAAAGAACTCCCACACACAAAAGATCCACAACAGCATCTTACCTTCATCTGCTTCCTGGGTTACAGTGTGATTCATAAAGAAAGAGACTGAGTTTTACCCTTTGTCACAATGTAGTGTGACCACAGCGGCCTCCTTTACAAAGAAGGCTTACATCAGCTCTTTCCTTCAGCCTCCCTTCATGTCTTCTCCCTTTTATGGGCTCCAATTAATTGGCTGGCCACACCAAGGAAGGAAGTCACTTTAACAAAAGACAAAAAATAGACAACAAAGATACAGTTTTCTTTAAAACTATGCATTGAAACTCCTGTAAACAAAACCACCTTGGCCACCATTTTGTCCTTTAGGCACCAGGAAAAGGAGGTGAGAAAAAAATTAATGAACAAACTTAAACTTGTGGTGTACATTTTGGTTGTGAAACTCTCAGCAGAACAGTGAAATTAATGGGGAGTTAATGGGGAGACTAATAAAAAGTAGGCAACACTACTTTGTCAAACCCTCATTAGATAATGAACTTAATTTAGCTATTTATTTCAAAATTATCAAATAAACAGAAGCATAATAATGAACCACAATAAGCAAAGTTGGAAAAGGTCTTTGGACCCATTGAAGCCGCTTTGTTCAATTCAGTCCAAACTGAAAACTATACAAACCGTGTTTTAACAGAATTAGTTAGAGAACTCTATTAACATCTTATCAAAATTAAGCTTTATTCCAACAAATTAAAAGAGAAAATTTATTTGGGTATGATTTAAAAAATACAGAAATAATATGATAAAATTATAAAATTAGAGCCGGCATTTCAAATACCAACAGGATCATTTAACCAGTAAATTGTGTCCTTCGTCTGAGGTTGAGAACCAATCGGTTTGTTTGCAGCTGATATGAGTTTTGTCCTTTGATACCACATTGATCAATGAGTTTTGGTCAGACAGCCAGATAACTAGAGTTTTGGGTTTTAAAACTAACATGAGAAACCCAACTAGACAATGTTTGGGGCAGTTTTTAAAGACACACTCCAATGAAAATGGTGGTTTTAACATGGAGGATAATGGAGGACATACCAGATCTTCCCATAGTGGCCAGTCTCTACGGGTGTTCATGGCTTTAGATACCGGTCTTCAACAGGTGGTCATTACTTTAGATGCCGGTCTCTAACAGGTGTTCATTACTTTAGAT
>BSAI01000119.1:20050160-20082383 GCA_036245035.1 Adrianichthys oophorus | reverse complement strand
AGTAAACAATGGCGGCTAAGCCCCGAGCTTTGCCAGCAGAGCATCTGCAGTGGGAAACGGTCTGGCTCCAAGGCTCCAGGTGCTTCTCTGAGCCAGAGTCGCCCAGAAAGGCCGGTGTTATCGGTCACAAGTCACTGATGAGCAAAAAAGCTTTAAGTGTCAATGAATGAAACCATAACATCATCATTTAAGAAATCTCTTCCTCTTTTTCTTCCTCAGGGCTCCAGGTCTGCAGGAGTCACATGATGGGGTCACATGACGAAGCCAAGTTTTTATCCCTGCGGTTCCTGGGAGGCATCCAAAGCCAGAGTGTCCTCACCACACTTCCCACAGCTGTCTGAGGAATGGACTGCAGACCTGAGTGTGTGTGCCAGTCGCAGTTTTTGCGCTGTGCTTGTCTTTGGATAAAAGCACAGCAAAAATTCCCCACGTTTCTAAAAACAAGCTCAGTTCAATGCTGTCTGTGACCGCCACACCCAAGCGAGACAGCGTGTACGGACGCCGCTGCAGTCTCTTTGTCAGAGACGGGGGAACATAAACGGCCTTCTCTAAAGGCTGGTTCCATTGGTTTTTTTCCTCTGCTATTCATCAGCGCAGTCTTCAGTGGTGCAGACTGAAAGGAAGACTAAGGCAGAGTGTGAAGGCCTCGCTGCAGGAGCCGTTTCATCCTGCAGCTACTGTCAGAAAAGCAGCTGGACATTTTTCCACTACTCAAGAACGGGCAAGTCCATGATTTGGCTGACTTTGTAAAAGTTTATCAGGAAATCTTTAAAAAAAAAAAAAAAAAAAGAGAAAAGTTTCTGTTTCATCACAAAACTTAATGTTTTTGGGAGAGAAAAAAAAATGAAATACAAACTATTTTTCAGCAGGATTTATTAATTTTGGGAATCCTAATGGAGCGCATGCATCTGCATCCAATTGAAACTATTAGAAGCTCAAGAAAGGCTGTACAAGGGATTTACTAAATCTAAAATACCCATTTCATTTATTGCCCAAGACACAGACTGCTAACAGGACAATAATTAAAGAACTGGAAAAAACTAACATGACTTCAAAAATAACCTAAAACTCAGAAGACGGCAAAGATGAGCTGAAAATTACAGCAACCCATCGTTGAAGAAGATGTGTAATTGAATAAGAAAAAATGTGAAAAAAGAAAAATACTTTTAAAATTGTGTTTCTGACTATTTCTTATTCAAATTGTTGTGATTTGGAGCAGACTAAAACTCCCATTGAAAATAAAGCCTGTAGCAGTGATGCAGGTACCACAATCGGCAGGCCGTAAGCTCCCTGCTCAGTTCCATCCTGATGCGTCCACTTGCAGATCTATGTTCGTCTTGGTTTTCCTCGTCTGAGCTGGAATCTAACTATGGCTGGATAGCTCCAAAATTGCTCGCCATTTTTGTTGAAACCGCTAATGTTAGCTTAGGGTTGTGAGTGGCTGTAAGCTAGTGGGAGAGAGTGTAAACAAAAGGATGATGGGAAGTCAGGGCAGGCTTACTCCACGCCAAGAGTCTCACCCACAACTCAGACAGGAATTTCTAATGAACTCCTGCTGCTCTGCAGAAACAGAGCATAATCTTAATTAAAAGACCACTGGAGAACTTCAACTGACTGGGAGCTGAGGAATAATTGATCAGTTTTGATGATTAATAATAGACAGAACTGAGAGTCCAACTACTAAACAGGATCAAATCTGCAAAATATTTGCTATAGATGTCCGAACTAAAAGTGCAGACCGTCACATCCATGGTAAGACTACTCAACCTCGTCTAGAAAAACGTAAAAATGCTGCACAGCTCACCGTTTCGCTTGACCCCTCCAGCCTCCGCTCACACTGAGCTCCTTCACCTTTATGGGCTCCAGGAAGGAAGCCACTTTAAACAATGAAAAACAGACAACAAAAGAAACAAGTGTCTTGAAACTATACATTTAAGTTCTGTAAACAAAACAGACATGAATAAGCCAATCAAATCATGACAAGACAATCAAACAAATCCAAACCTCTTCCACTTCCTATGCCCAAGCTTCAAACAGGAAGTGAAGGCCTTAGTCACCATTTTGTGCTTTGAGCACCAGGAAGAGGAGGTGAGAGACATAATAAAATCAAAAAACACAGCTAAACCTGTAGAGTGCTTTGCTCTTCTTTTACATCATCACCCAATGGGTCCGCGCTCATCACCTGAACAGCACTAAGTAAAGTAAAAAACAAACTGAAAAGATTTTCACCGAGGTAGACCTTTATAGCTCAAGAATCTGAAAAATAAAGCGCATTCTTCCTTTGGTTTCTTAACCTGAGAGTTAAACTTGAAATAACTCTTCTCCTCTGTCCCACATTGCATGACAAAGACTAATATAGGGTTGAAAACTCTTTCTGACCCCAACTGCACACATTCACATTAGCATATCAGGCGAGCCACAATGCAATGCAGACCGACGTGCTAACACGTGTCAAGGCAGCCGTGTATTCACAAATCAACATCCTTTCCCTGTGCACAATGGCCCAAAGATAGCTGAGAGTCAAGCATTCATACCACAGCACACCACAAAGTATTTTTAGAATATTCAGGATTGTCCAAGAAAAGACGAAATTCAAAAAAACACCGCACACCCTCCAGGCCGAGGCCACAGGCGAAGCCTTTCGAGGAACTGCATTCCAAGCTGGTCGCCCTGGAATGCGCGCAGCGATCCGCGCCACGACGACCTGCGCTATCGGATCATCTCACCGATCCAAACTTTAAGACAATGGTGGTCCGAGCCGTGGCCGGTACCGACCAAGCTCAGACCACACTGCATACTTGTACCCCTGTTCCTCCTTTGTGATCTGAGAAAGTCACCGACCTGTGGTGTTTACTGACGAACGAACACTGCTAAATGGAGCTGTGGTTCACCAATCTGTAAACATGGCCATCGCCAGCCAAACTGTTCCCCTTGTTGACAGTGGTTTTGGCCCAAAGTTGTGCACAGCCCAGAGAAAACAGGCTTCTCTTGGGGGCGGTTAGCAACCCAACAGGGGGGTAGTTACACAAAATAGACAATGCTTATCCACAGCTGACACTCAGTTGGCAGAGGTTGAGAGAAAGGGGAGAAGACGGATGGATGCACCCAAAATAAATGAACAAATGTCCTGAAAGAATGCTTTTAAATCAGAGCTTAGAGAGCCAGAAAGCTGCTTCGCGTTCTTCTGACTTTGTGATTTCTGGAGGTGTAAACCATCTATTTGTGAAACGAACAATCTCAAGTTGTCTTCTTCTAAAGTGAGATGCTAGAACTGTTTCTGCTCCCAAAAAAAGCAGCTGATCCAAACTAATTCTAACGATCTCCTGACAGTAGATGTTGAATATCATCCAGCTGTGCCAGAACGCCCAACAACTACAACTTATAATTAAATTGCTCTGTGCTATTGTGTTATTTTCTCATATAACCCAGTATGCGTTGGCAGCACAGATGGGGAAGATCAGATCCATTTCTGGGATTTGTGGGCCCACAGTTTCTCAGAATTAAAGTTCATCACAGATACTAACTCCACATGGAAGCATTTTCTTTCTATTCATGAATTATGGCAAAGATGCAAGATTTTATAGCTAAAAATGATTTTAATCAGCATTGATAAGATACTCCTCTCCATTTTAGGCTCACATCACCAAAATGTTCAAGTTTAGCTTTTTCTTAACCCCAAAGTGCACGTCCTCATGCAAGCTCGTCAAGGTTATGTAAATTGTAGATATTCTCTCCAGAAAGCAAACACACCCTGACGCCCACATGCACATCACCCTCAGCAGAATATGACAGAGAAACACGATAGTTCAGGGAAGCTGGAAAAGCTCAGAAAAGCTGACAACACAGGAGAGGAAGAGATGGATGGACTGGAGCAGGAGAGATCTCCAGCAGTGGCGGCGGGGAGAGGATCAAGGTGCTTCTGATGAACTTCAGAGGTGAGCTGATGTTGAAGTTTCCAGCTCCAGTTCACAAGCAAAAGCCAAGTCACATCATGAAAAACACCGTTCGATTCTCAAAACACAACAAAACTTTCAGGTTACAGGAGGAGGGGCTGTTTCTAACAGGACAGCAAGAATATTTCATTTTTGTATCTCATTTACCCCACTAACAGCATCATGATATTATTTACTTATATTGCTGTTTATGACCCTTCAAGTCACAATGGAGATATTAAAAAAAAAAAAAGGATTTGATCCCATTTAAATTAAAAGATGACAACAAATAGTTAAGGTATTTCTTTAGGAGTCTCACAGGGTTTTGATTTGGGCCCAGGAGGTTTAAGCGATCGCTTGCGTTTTAAAATGGTATTTTTGGGGGGGATTTATCCTTTAAAATGAACATTTTTGTACTACCGGTTGTACGATGTGAGGGGAAAATTGCGATGTGTGATGTTAGTGATCAATATTATGATGACGACATGACTTGCGATTAAGGGTGTAAAGATTGGTTTTAACAATGATTTGATTCGTATCATAATTTGTGGAAAACAACATGATTTATACGAATCAGCATTGGACGGTGATGATGGGTTGATCAGTTTTTGCTGCCATCACGTGTGTTGTCCGCACTTGGTTGTGATGGCACTTGGTCATTTTTACATTATAGTAAAAAAAAAAAATAATAAACTATGGTACCTAAATCCAAATCTTCCAAGATTGATCATTAATTTATTTTATTGTAACAACTTGCCTCAGACCGATCCATCTGGTTGGATTGTTGGAATATAAATCGATCCATTGATTCACTGTTAAACGCCTACAGAAAGACGTGAACAAATTACAAAACCAAAAGCAACTAATACATCATTTCAATTTAGAAATAAATAAATAAAAGTCAACATAACTCAAACTGTACTCCAAATGATCCACGTCTACAAATGGGCCAGGCTTCTAGCACTTTCACAAGTCGTTTTAGTTTGACTTTCTAAACTTTATTTTCCTCGATCTGACCTGGTTTTCCAACACAAACAATATTGTTGTCTGTATAAATGCTTTGTAATGGAGCTCAGAGCAGCTGTTTGTCATGTGGTCAGAGGATAGATGTGTGTTGTAGCCAGTAGGCCTTATCTTTTAACATGTGGGGGGTTCAGGACTGCTCAGTCAATCACAGGAGGAAATGAATGCCATGAGGCTGCTCCCCCCAGTGATGTCACTGTTAAAATAAATCACTACGGTGACCGGGGAAAATTAAATCTTGTGTCACAGACATCAGACAGAAGTTTTCCTGGATTTTAATCAAATTGCCAAGACTTAACTAAACCGAGACGGAACATAAAAAATGAAGTGTAAAAGTAAATGACCATGCATTGGAGTGGGAAGGGGGGCGAGGCTGCTCTGTGCCCAAATTTCTATTGAACTACTACCGCTCTGCAGAAACTATGTCCTAGAAAACTACACTGTTTTTGTTTTTTGCCCAAAACGGCATAATCGTAATTTAAAAACCTCTGGGAATGCTTCAAAACAGTTTACTAAAACATAAAATCACTGAAAACTATAGTTTCCTGCTGTTTCTTTGGACACTCTCAGTAACTGACTTGTGGAATCAGTACAGAGTAAACTTTACAAATAAATGATCATTTTTCTTTAATTTAAGTTAATTATTCAGGAGACGTAATGTAGTTTAAACAGAGGAGTGAACTCCATGGAATTGTCCAAAATGTTTTGGTTTCCTGAAGCATTCAGAGTTCCTTCCACTGGAACTAAGGGGCCAAACCCAAGACCTGAAAAACAATCCCAAACCATAATTCCTCCTCCACCAAACTTCACACTCGGCACAATGCAGTTCAAAATGTATCGTTCTCCTGGCAACCTCCAAACCTGGTCACATCCATCAGATTGCCAGAGAAGGCGTCTCCACCTCTCTAGAGTCCAGTGGCGGCGTGCTTTACACCCCTGCATCCCACGCTTTGCATTACACCTGGTGATTTGTGGCTTGGATGCAGCTGCTTTTCCATGGAAACCCATACCATGAAGCTCTCTGTGTGCCGTGCTTGGGCTAATCTGAAGGTCACAGGACATTTCACGACTGGATTTGTTGCACAGGTAGCATCCTATGACAATTCCATGCTGGAATTCACTGAGCTCCTGAGAGCGGCCCGTTCTTTCACAAATGTTTGTGAAAACAGTCTGCATGCCTGAGGGCTTGAGTTTATACACCTGAGGCCAGGCCATGTGATCAGGACACCTGATTCTGATCATTTAGATGGGTGACTCAATGATTTTGGTAATTTACTGAATGAGGAACCTCACATAAATACTACTGGGCTTCACAACTTGATGCCAATCTAGGAGTGTCAAATGCTGCAGTCGCTGAAATAACTAAAGGAGGCTGGGTTCAGGATGAAGCTGTTTCCTGTTGACTCCCAAGTTTTTTTTTTTTACTTATTTCTAAGGGGCCAGTTTTTGCAGTGTCCTACTGTAAGGCCAAATTTCTTCCCCTACCCCTACTGCTTCTTCCTACCACTACATTTAGCCCTCCAAATGGAGAGTTTTGCAAAAATAACGTCTTCAAATTCTGACGTTACTAATCCTCGATGACGTCATCAATAGTCTCCGGTCATCTATGTTAGAGCGTAGCTGCCAGCGCTAGAAAAATACATAGCAAAATCGGTTTTACAACTTTAAAAAGTCATGCTAAACAAAGTCATTACTTACATTTAAATGTAAACTTCTGTGCTTTAGAGCACACCCACGTAAAGAAATGCATTTTTCACGCACAGAGACGTGGCACACCCTACCGGTGAAAGGACACACAGCTCCCTTTCCCTTAAAAAACAGTTTTGGACACCACTAAAGCTCCATACGCCCCTCCAATAGGAGGGGTAGGGAGAAACCTTTGGAGTAGGGGAAAAATTCGGATGAAGTTCCATTCTGTTCATCTTTTGATCTATTGTAAAAGCTTTCCCTGTGGCCTTTTTAAATATGATTATCCCATTTTGAGCCAGATTCCGGCTCTGATGAGGAAAACAAAGACGTACATGGATGTGGTTGTCTGATGCATCAGAATGGAGCAGAGCAGGAAGCTTGTGACCTGATGACTGTACCTGAGTCTTTGCTTCAAGTTTTTCCAAACAACATTTTTCATTTGCTCCTGATTCATCATCATGATTTACATAAATCCTCAGAGATGCCATTTTAAGTTTCATTTTCTTATATAAATCCTCCATCATGATAAAAATGCCACAAGAACATGCTAAAAACACCAAAAACACACTTTTTATCGGCGTGGGTCTCTAATGTTTGTGAAACTTCAACATCTAAATCATTAGAACTTATGCCCCTACCTGTAACCAGATTCACTGCATTAAGTACATTAAAGCAGAAAGTGTTTAAGTGAAAATGTTCGCTTTTACTTGTTATAAATGCAAGAGAACCTCTTCTTTTGTTCTTCTTTTTTTCCTGATGAACCCTCAGAGTTTAATTAGATTCATTTTGTTTTTGTAACACAGATAGTTTAGGCTGTTAAGGCCTGCTAATCACCACCAATCACCTCCTATCACACACCATGTGACCCACTTCTGACCGTTACTCACCATTTGGTCATTTAGGGAAATGAAAGCAAGCAATCTGTCAGCTTCTCTGAGTCTTACTTTCTTTCTCTCTTCTCACCGCTCTGTCTGCTTCCAGTGTTTATGCGTTTACTCTGATGGCTGGTGGGATTGTCAGAGTAAAAGGAGGGTTTATCTTTTTTTTCTCCTTCTGTCGCTTTCTTTTTTTTTTCTATGCAATCTTTTGCCTTCAGAAACCATTAATGCCCATTCAACATCAACATCAAGGCTCGGCTTTGATGTCTGTTCTGGCAACAGACTCCTTTCTTTCTCTGCTGCCTGCTGCTCTCCCTCTCTGTGTCTCCTTCCCTCTATCCCCTCTTTATCCCTTCCACTTCCCTACGCTCACGCTTTACGCTTACTGTACAATCAAATAATTAAACGGATTGTCCACAAAATGATTTTACCTGGCAATTAAATATGCCAAGTAGGGTGGGGGTGGGGGTGTGTGTGTGCAGGCAGCGTAAGAAAAGGCGATTAAAAAAGGGGCCCGCTGCACATCTACAAAGGCTTTTGAAGCACAATAGGCAGCTGTCCCGGCCCGCTATGAACATTGGTGTAGTCTGGAGAAGGACTGGTAAATCTGTCTCACTCCGCCATGTTTACAATGGACCCAAGCATGCCATGCCAATTACAAGAATCGCAAAAGAAAGAATGGATGAAGGGATGAGATGAAACATGTCCTGTAAAAAAAAAAGTTGCTCTGCAGAAAAAAACACACCGATCGTGGGAAAAAAAAATCCCTTCTTTGCTCAAAATCCAAATGGAAACAGGTCAGGAAGCATTAAATGGAAATCAAGTTCCTGTGAAAGAAGGAACTTCTGACTGGCATGAAACCTGCACTGCAGCGCAACAAAGCACCTTTTGGCCCCTGAATGTCGGTGAAAAGATTGCGAGGTGAGGTGGTGGGGGGGCACGAGACAGTCAGTGCCCGTCTATCAACGCTTCAGTGGGGAAAAATGCAAGCAATTTTCCTAGATAGGTTTCCCTTCAAAGCCAGAGCCCCAAGAGGCTGTTAAAATAGAGTTAGGAGAACTCGGAGTTGAGGGATGGAGGGGTGGAGGGCTACACCTGCCTCATTCCAGACAGCTCAACAGAAAGTATCTGCCTCAGCCTGATTAAAGCCACCTCATTGTCAGGTTAAGTCCATGGAGGAGCTGATTCTGGGCTCTGTGGACTTTGTAATGCACTGATTATGAACAGGAATTTGCTCGCTTTGAGCTTTTTGCTGTAACTGTTAAGCTATAAAAAGACATTTATTTTTCCCCTTTCCACTAAAACCATCAAAGGAAACTTAAAAGTGCCATTTTATTTTTTATCATACACACCTTTGCATTTTCAGGGAGTCCTGCATGGATGCTGCAGCATCTGCTCCCCGCCGCTGAATGATTTTCCGCTGATAAACGGTCTTCCCGAACATAAAGCCGTATAATTGAAGCAAACACGGCCAAGGCCTCTGACAGGGGAAGCGGGGGGCTTCATTAATGTTTGTGTTGACTATCATAGAGCAACGCTGGTCCTCGCTGCGCTTTAATAACACCAATTAGCCCATGGCCTCATTTCCATGCCTAATGCCTCTCGTTTAAGTGCTGAATGGAGAAACCGCCCGTTTGGTCGCTGAGGGGCGCAGAGTGATTTCTGCTTACATTCAGATTCACAAACTGAAGGTTTTTTTTTGTGGATTGGTAGAGTACACCAAATCATGTTTTTAATTTGCGATTGTGAGAACATACTTGAACTTAGACATATTGCAACCCATGGTTTGGAATTTATTCAATTTGTATTTTAAGTAGATTAGCAACAAGCCTTCAGTATCATGCTAGCTTTACTGGGCTATGTTTTCATCTTTTATAGTAGCCTAATTTTCAAATAATTTGGCACTAAGCTGTTATATTAGTGTTATGCTAGCTCATTTGGCATCTGCTGAGGCTTTATAGGCTAAATTGGCAAGTTGTTTGGCCGGTTTTTGAAACTTCACAGATTCTTGATTTTCTTTTAAAGAAATTCTTCAAATTCTTTGTGTGTTTTTGAAACCTTTTCAATATTAGTTCAAACCGTTCAGCACGTTCAGGACAATCATGCTTGTACTAATAACTTTAAGTTGAGCTAATATCTTGACAACATGCTAACTTTGTTTGGCTAATTTGGGTTCTACTGTTTTTTTTTTGGCTAAATTTGAGTTAGGATAATATCTTAGCAACGTCATAGCTATTTAAGCTCATTTGGCAACTACTGAGGTTTTATGGACGAATTTAGACCAAAGCTAATATTTTAGTAACAAGTTAGCTTTTTTGGCCAATTTGGCAAATACTAAGGTTTTTGGGGCTAATTTGGAGTTAAGCTGATATTTTAGCAACATGCTAATGTTTTGTCTAATTTGTCATAACTGTTTTTTCGGGCTAATTTAGAGTTAAGCTAGTATTTTTAGCAGTGTGTTAGCTTTTTTTTTTTTTGTTAATTTGGGTCATATGACCCTTCACAGTCAGTAGTTGGTCAATACAAGTGTAAAAACCCCACAAACACAATCTGTCATTTGAAAAATATAAAACTTTAATAAAGGCTACATCTCTCAATAATTACAATAATTATAGGTCCATGTAAATCTTTAAATGAAACTCTGTTTATAATGTATAATTTACAGCTTACATAGAATAAACATAAAAAAGGCAATGGTGTAAGAACAAGACATGATTACAGGAAATTATTAAAAGCATAAAAATATCTTTTCAACATAAAACCCTTCTGAAAACCAAGGGATATATATTAAAACCCTGAAACAGGGTAGAACATGGTATGGCATCCATGTAGGCACAGGTGCTGTACTCAAAACGCCAGCAGTTGTGTGGGTTTTTTGTTTACGGCGTGCATCATACTTCAGAATGCATAATTTAAAAGTATGCACAAACTCTGCTATAAACGGTGTTAATGCAACAACATTCAAAATATACTGGAGCCATAATTCTTCACTGTTCATGTTTTTGCTTGTCTAACCCCCCCGAACACCCCCACGAGTCATCTCCCTCCCCTAAACTTGACTCGTGTTCCTTATTTTGGTGCGTGGGCTGTAAACACTGCCGTCATTAGGTCTCGCCTGTGAATGTAACTTGCTCCGCCCCCTTCCATCCCCACGCAATGCCTGCTTTACAAACCAAGGCACGACGAGAAACGGTTGAGCTCTGTTTGCCGAAGAGAAGAGAGGGAGAAGGTGAGCGCTGGCGGACGCTACAAACGTGAAACTATCAGCAGCATATAAGACCGGGAAGAAACCCCACCGGGAGTGCGTCCCGGACAAGACCCGCACAAGGGATGGGGGTAAGACGTGGCAACAAGGCGATGGGAGTTAAGTTAGTGTGACAGCATTTGTGGGGCGAACATGAAACAGCATCACGAGAGTTTTCTCCCAACATTCAAAGCAGCTTGCCCATTGGCTGGAAAAACAGGAAGGGGCAGGGTCACAGGTTTGACTTGGAAAAGAGAAGGGGGGTGGGGGGGGTGGGGGTATGTCAATAAATACTTAAAAAACTCAATATAATACATGTATATATAAATATATGCATGTATGTATATGCACACGAATGGACGTTGCTGCGGCAGGTTGGTGTCTGCAGCATCTGCTAGTCCATCACACTTCAACGCAGCATGGGTCAACCCCAACACTCTTCAGTGGTTATTATCAGGAGGAGGCTGGGTCTCCCCGCCGCTGGCCTCCGATCATCCTTAAAATCAGCGTGGGTTTCTAAGGCTGCTTGGTGGAGAGATTCAGGGAGGGGGCGGCGCCTCCTCTGAGTTCGGCATACTTCATTGGCTCGTCTTCCTTCAATCGTTCCTCTTGTGCTGGATATATTAACTCTGTTTAGCTTAAAAAAAAAAAAAATTAAAAAAAAGAGTCCAGAGTTGTTTTTCAGAGTCTGTTGCTCAGTTTTTCTAGGAGGGGTTTAGCTTTTGGTTTGGGGCAGGAAAGAGGCACCGGCTGCCTTCAGTCCATCCTCTCCACCTTGCCCAGGACCTTGCCCTCGTACATGGGCAGCACGGCCACGTCCTCCCACACCTCTTCGAACACTGCTCCACACTCGAACTCGTCACTGGCCTTCTTAAAGTAGTACCTGCAGAAGAAACATAGAGAGGATCCAGATTAGAAGGTGATCTTAGGGGGTTCAGACTTCACTGGGGGTCTGGATCCACTCTGATCTTTTATTTATGATGATGCCGTTTTTAGGCAAACTCAAAAAACCTCTGTTATTTTTAGGACATAGTTTCTGCAGAGCGCCAGGAATTCATGAGAAATTCACCTCTGAGCTGTGAACAGAACCGCTGGCGTGGAGCAACCCCAGCCTCTCTTCCCCTCCTTGCTGAGGGCTCAGGGAAGGGAGACCAAAATATTTTCTACACCACAAAACGGCTCTTTTTCGTCTGATCTCGTTTCATGACCATTTACATCAAGAAATACTCAGAAATGAAACTTTGTGCTTAATTTTCCTAATATGCATGTCTTCCCTCATCAGAAAAATGCCACAAAAACATGTTAAAACCCTAAAAACACAGTTTTCATCAGAGTGGGTCTTCAAATGATGAGACATGCAGGAGTACGCAACGGTTTACATCATCCTCAAAATATGTTCTCAGGCTCCTAACTCATAAAAGATGCTCAGTTTGAGAACCAGGAATGAGTTTTGTGCAAAACAACTTAGTCATCGTCTTTATCGTAACGCTGGACTGCACAGAGCGCTGTGAGCAAACACAACTCAACCATTGGTGGAAATTCCCGCTGCTGGGGGCAGAAGGCACACTCATCCTCTTCCGCAACAACTTATTAAGGCTGAAGGGTTATTCGAAGGCTGTCTCAAGTCACTCTTCCTCCCATTTCTGATCAGAACATCCCCCTTTCCACTTCCCTGGGTCTAGAGAGCTTTTAATTGGGCAAGCTGTCAAACGAAGAGCCAGTCAGAAGCACAGGTTGACATTTCAGGTGCCTGAAAGTCTGCCGGTGACTGCCAGACCATGGTCTGAATTGCGCCGGTCTCCCCGGCGTGGCTGCTGTCACACGCCCTCTGATCGGCTTCCTGATCAGCGGCGACAAGCACAAAGGAGCAGCAACAGGTTGGACCCAGGCCGAGCTCCTTGAGGTCAGAGGTCACCTCGCCAGTCCAATCTACCCCCCCGCCCTCACAAAGATAACTTGCGGGGTTGTATTTTTTATTTTTTGGTCTCGGTGACTGAAGTCTCCCGGAGCTCCTAATGATTGTACTTTCTACTTTAAACCCAGCAAAAGATCAGCAGGAGGGGACTTAATGATAAGCTCTGTAATGGAAAACTGCCTCATTCTGCCCATGTGTTCAAAATATAAAACGGAAGAAAACTGGGGTTGGGGGGGTCCGTGTTTTATGAGCTCAGCCTAGAATCATTCAAACTACACATGCAGAGGGGCGTAAACGTACACAACAGGCTTTATGTTTCGTGGTGACTGCCATCGCAGGCAAACAAAGGTGGAAGAAGTTTGTTTTATCGCCGAGCCCAGCGTTTATCCCGAACAACACGCCAACACTGTCAATGTCCAGAAAGAGGGAAGATTTGAAACCCAGTGTTTTCATTTCTTTCATTTTCTCCTTCTTTTAGGGGAAAAAAAACATGCACAATCCTTTACAATCCCATTTTCTCCCCCAGAACAACAACCCCCCCCCCCAAAAAAAACGAGGCAGAAGAAGCTTTTCCTCTGGAACATGTTTTATGTGGCAGGATTTTTCTCTCTTTGCAACATCTGGGACCAATAATGTCTGGCAGAGCGGTTGAGTACTGTTCTCTGCTGTACCGCTGCCATGTCCAAATTAACCAGCTCTACACATTCTGCTGCCATTGAAGCCAGACACCCCCCTCTCCTCCATTCTCACTCGTTCACTGAAGGGGTTTGGGAAAGGCACAGGGGCTTGTTTGCAGTCCATCTTCTCCTCCACCAAAAGCAGCTGATGGCCAATGTTGATGCTACGGGTTAGTGGTGTTGCCTTCATCATCTGACACTGACGGGGAGCATTTCACTGCCATTAACAGAAGGCGCTGTTAGCAGCATTTGATATCAGAGCCTGATGCAATACTGTGGGCGAGGAATGCAGGGGCCTCTGCAGTGATCTTTGTGCAACTAAATAAAAATGGCCCAAGCTTCAAAGCTGTTTTATCAAAGCTGCCTTTGCATGGAAATAAGCAGCAGATGTGAGGAAAAACACATAAAACACCCAGATCTCTGCTCCTCTCTGTGTTCCAATACAGCGAATGAGCATCAGGATCCGTCCTTCACACTCCCACTCATCACATCAATCCCAAACGCTCATTGATATGCCAGCAGGGCCATCCGAGCATGCGTGAGTAAACCTTTATGCAACTGCTTTCCTTTGCCGCTCATTTACCTGTAGTTGCCTTTCTTGCTAAGCTGCTCCTTGAAGTGACCCAGGGTGAGGCAGTGGGTCTTCATCATGCTGCGGTAGGGAATCTCCTCGCCACAGAAGAAGTAGGTGACCACCAACTCCTTAGACCTGGAAGCAACGGTGAAGCACATGTTGAAGAGCAGAGTCAGGTAAAGAAGATCTCTTTGACGTAACATGGAGAAAAAAGAAGTTGCTGGAAGTGTCCATTAAACATCTGCATGAAGATTTAAATAACAATAAAGAAACAAAAAAATTGATCAAGCAAAGGAAAAGTGCATACTCGTCTGCTTGGAGCGAAGGGTTGGGTTGTGATCCACCTCTGTTGGGGAGGGCACCAGCGGGAAGGCTCCTGTCCCTCTGAAGACTGCTGGCTGTTGATGAATGTCTGTTAAACCAACAGCATAAGTGACGGATTAACTCTTATAATAAACGCAGGTGAAACTTGCTTGTTGTTTGTTGTCTTACTTCTGCTTTGGCGGCTTGGAAACCTCCTCCAGCCTGCGACAGGCCTCCTCTAGCTGCGCCAGGGTGTTTGGTGGGGGTAACGGAGGCATGGCGGGATCCTGGATGAAGGGGTGGCCCGGGTGATGGCCGCGGAAGTGAGCCCCATTGCCGATGCCGCCTCCACCCCAAGAGGATGTGGTTCGTGCAGGGAGGATCTTGGAGTCGAGTGGGTTGGACTTTTTGAGGCCTTGAGTGCTGTTGGAGGTGAAAGGTGAGAGGTCGGTGGAGGTCAGAGAGCAGTGTAATCTCATCTACACCTGCAGGATGATGCTGCGGTACTTTACCTGTGTGGCTTGTGCTTGCCCTGCCTCTCACTCTCTAGGATCCACTGCCAGACATTCTGTGAGCGATCGGTGGAAACCAGGGGAGGGCATGGCGAGGACACACCCTCTTCACAGGCCTTGAGCGGCCGCCTGGACAAAGTGCTGCAGCGACTGGAGGAGGGAAAGATGTTGATCAATTTAAGCTCATGAAGACATCAAGTAAGGAGACAGAGGAGAGGGTACTCACTTAGGTGCGAAGTCGGAATAATTGGCGCCCCCTTGAGGGCAGAGGCACTGCACGCGCTGAGCCGCTTCGGTCTCGATCTGTTCCTTGGTCTTTGGCCCGGCGTGGTGGTGGTGGATATAGTGGTGGTGGATGTGCTTTGTCGGCTGCCTGTTCGTCAGCATCACAACCTTGGTGGCCCCATGATAAGCCCCAAGGAAGGGCCCGTGCCCAGAGGACACCGGCGCACCTGTCCGGTCTGGAGAGCGCGAACGTGGTGAATGCCGAACCACGCCTGGTGACTGGCAGCCCGGTGTCTTCAGCACCCGTGAAAGGTGTTCATCCAGGATAGCCTGCGGGTCTTCCTCACAATGGCTGCCAGACAGGAGAAGAGGATGGTGCAAGGAGGTGCTGCCACTGACGTCGCTGCTTTCCTCTCTTTCATCCTCCTGTGCAAAGAAAAAAAAGTTCAATCAATAATCTCGGAGAAACACAATCGTCCACCAATTTATCATCTTCTGAGTCAGACTGGGTAAACATCTCGGTGGGTTGATGAGCGTTTCCTCTTTGTCCCACCGTTACCTTCACTAACAGAATTTGATGTGCTTCATGTGTAATGCTTCACAAAGAGACTCTTGAGAGAACTAAATGTTTGTCTGGAACTTAAGTTTGAAAGTTCCTCTTCAAGAAGACAGAAGCTTGTAAAAATAGGGAGTTCCAGCATACATGTACATCTTGATAGAGTGCACACTAAAGGCTGATTTCTACTAGTCCATCTGCGATGCGTCTCTGTTACGTTGAACGTGCAATGGACTCCACGCAACGGAGATGCACCGCAGACAGACCAGTGTTAATTTGGGGTAAAGCTTCAATTAGTTGTGAATAAAAATGGAAAATACCATCAGTGTTCAAACTAAATGTAAGTGTTCTTTACCTCTTGGATCTGCTGCAGCCTCTCCTCCAGTGAGCTCATGGTGTCCTGCTCTCGCCTCAGCTTCTCCAGTTTGGCGATGAGCTGGGCGGCGAAGGCAGAGGGCTCGACGGGGGTCATCTCCTTGGGCAGCCGGTGTGTCCTCTGCGCAAGACACACACAAGTCAGACGCTTTCATTTACTCTCTGATTGATGCAATATGGTGCATTAATCCACTGCCCTTGCCCTCATCTCAAAAAGTCAGCCACGAATTAAAAAAAAAAAGGCCTAATCCACACGCCCTTGGCCTTAAGCTAACCTGAACCTTCCTGGCTGTCCATCCCTCCCCAGATCTCTTCATGCCCAGTGCCCTCGGCAGTGCCAAGCTGCTGGGCACGGGAAAGAAAAGGGGGTAGCAATGGCAGGGTAGCAGTTGGTCTAGCTCGGAGGGGAGGCCCCCTGCCTGCACCCTCTGTAGCCCGACCAAGCCATCAGCAAGGCTGCCTCTGAAGTCAGCACACTTCAAAGGGCCGTTGTCAAACATCAAACGCACACACTGGGGTGGGGGGGGACACGCAGCTTTAAATCTCAGAATAAAAGCCAGATATCGACTTAGCAGAGAGGGCGAGGCGGGGAGAGGGGCAGGAAAAAAAAAAGGGAGAGGGTGACAAAATTAACAGCATGGAGAGAGGAAGAGCAGTTCGCTGTGTGGCAGTAAGACAGAAAGAAGGGAAGGAGGGAGGCAGAAGATAAAGGAGGCAAATACTGGGAAGATCTGAAGTGAAGAAGTAATTTACTTCCAGGCAGCATGCAGGGCAGCTCAAAGGTACTCTAGTCACATTATCCTTTTTTTAACTATATGCACTGGCTTCTCTTCCTCCATTTAAAAAAAAAACTTTTTTGTTATTTGGCACACTGGCTGTCTTGATTTTGACTTTTTTTTTTTTTTTTTTTTTTGCTCCTCTCATCTCTTTGTAGACACGATAAAGGGAAGAAGAAGAAAGGCAAGCAGAGATGCTGGCAAAGGAGCGGCAGCCCTGCACGGGGCCCCCGCTGCCTGGGGCTGGTGCATCATGGGAGACAGAGCCATCTCCAAATCAGGAGGGAAACATTAAAAGAGTACAAGTGGGGAAAGGAAGAGAAAGACGTGGAGGGGGGGAGAGGGAAAGAGAGACAAAAACACAAAGAGAGGGGGGAAAAAAAAGAAATCTGGGGGAACAAACAGCAATGCCAAACACGTCCACAAGCACACAATCCCACTAAAACACATACCTGTGTTTGAATATGGAAAAACAAAGGAGCTTTGTGTTTATTTTCTTGCCTTTTAGCCCTTTGTCACTCTATTCTGACCCAGATACTTCAATGTTCTCACAGCAGCAGGGTCAAAACAACCCTGGATTCATGAAGAATTGTATTTCAGTCTCTATCCATCACTGACGTCTTTATCTGAAGCATTAGCACAGCTGCAAAGCTTCTACTGTACAGGCTGCATCTCTCACAGCCTCCGTTTGAAGCTTTGAAAGCATAAACGCCATGAAGGAGGAAGGTTTTATACCACTATTTCTTTGAAACTCCCTTCCAAAAGCGGGTCACGGGAGGCGGGGCTTACCGGAAAGTGCGGCAGCGTAACCTGGCCGTTGATCTTGACGCTGCGATGCATCTCTCGTTGGAGCTGCTTCTTGGTGCCCAGCTTGTAGGGAGGGACTCCATCTCTGTAGAGGGACAAAGACATCAATGGCTGTTTGAGGTCTGGAAAGTTAGTGACACAGCTCATAGGGGACGGCACCGCTCTTCCATAATGACTGAAGACGGGCCCAGAAATGATGAAACCACCACAGAATATTGGCCCGCTTTGCACATTCCTGCCAAATTAAAAGGCCAGAAAGGCGGCAACAAAACACAACAGAACAACAGCTACACTAACTCCGCAGATAGCATTACATCAGCCCAACTTTGGCATAATTTGCTTCACGCGCAGATAGTGTTGAGCCTTCAGATTAAGTGGTGCTCATGACCTTCTGCGTCGAGCACAGAGGACGCAGAAAGTCTCAGGACAATTGAGCATTTATTCTGGGAATATCTTTCTCTGCTTATCCCTTCACCGGTTAGCTGCCACTAAGCTTGGCCAATTACCGTGGCTGTTTTTGGGCTGTTCAGAAGTGCCTGACCTATCCCAAACGCTACTTTTTCTGCTGCCTCTTTGAAATCTCACACTCATGCACATATGCACCCGCTGCCATCTTCATTTGGCAAGCGCTCTGCAGTGAGCCTCTGATCTCAGCAACATCAAAAGACTGGTTTGTAAGATAAGGTAATGTTTGAAGTTGGTGCAGCAGCATTCCCCAGCGTCCAACTAAATCCATAAATAAGATATAAGCAAAAAGAGAAAAAAAAAATCCCCCACTTCTTACCCCTCCCAAAATCCTTCTCTTCTTGTTCTTTATCTAGGAAATGAGGTTCAAATTTGCTCTCGTCTTTTAACCACTATGAAAAGGCCACGCTAATCAAATTGTTCCTTGGATAAAAGCTGGGAAATTTGGTTTTGCCGGAAGTGATACCAGAGCCCGGTCCGGAAAAACAAATCTTTAGCGCTTCTCATCGGAGCTGTTCCAGTGAGTACAGGACAGTATGACACAGAGAGGTGACGATGCTACCTGTGCTGCAGAAAGATTCATCTACGAGGAGCAACCACCAACTCCAGCTCCAGCCGAGCCCCTGAGAGAACAAACCGTCTTCCCCAAAGGCGCAGGAAGAAACACAGGAAACTCTTCAAAAGTAAAACTCAACAGCCAGGAGGAACTTGTGTGCCGACAAGAGCCCCAGAGTTAGCAGCAAACAAAACTTCCCGCTGAACCAACAGTGTTTCTCTCAGTGTGAACTGTCCCCACCCTGGCAGACAACTGGGCTCTTTGTCCAGGTTTGGGGAAGAAAAACAGCCGTACTCGTTCATGGTTTCACGGGCCTTTACTTTATGGCGATGTCCTATTCAGTAGTGCAAGTCATTTTCAAAGCAGCCAGCCACCCTCTTATCCCGCTAAGCTCCCCTCACCTAACAATAGGCTGAAAGCGATTCAGTTAAGCCCTTTATACTCCGTGCACTTTATTTTCTCACTCCATTGCACTTGGTGCCTCAACACTCCTACAAATGCCTCTGGAAAGTGGAAGAGAAAAACATTTTCCTCTTTCCCTGCTTTCATTTTCCGGGGTTGGGTTGACCTAATCTGGCCGGGGGAAGTTCCTCTCGTCTTGTCCGAAGGTCTAGAAATGAGTAAACCCTGTTAAAGCCTCGCAGACACATGATCTCAGCACGCCGCAGAGGCCAGTGGCAGGAAACCGACCCACCATGTGAGTAAGCCTCCTTTCATTTGCTGCCAACATTTTTCTATGAGTTTGTCTTGAGGCCCGAACAGCCATTTCCCTCCCCTTGCTCCTCCACTTCTTCAAAGGGAAAAAGCGATTAGATAATATGAAAAAAACAAGTCTGTTGTGGCAGAAGGGTGGGTGGGATGGATACATATCAACTTTGACGAAAGGGAGACAACACCCCCACCCACCCACATCAAGACATTCTTAGTGTTTTTTTTCCAGCCTGTAATGCATCAGAATAAACTTCAAAAAGGTCTTCAGACGTAATGACTTTCCCACAGTTATCTCATGGGGGCCTACAGCAACAGCTACACATTAACAGGATTACCTGCAGTCGGTCATAGTGGATAATTAAAATATATTACATGCCATTATTCCTCTGCAGTGCATTCCCTTGGCTCCAAGAAAAGCAGATCATGTTGAACTACAAGGCCAAATATTTTCCTTCACACCAACGAGACTTTTTCCTGGAAAGGTGTTGACTGGAACCTGGTCCGGCCTTGTTTAGATGTGATGGAAACAATAAAAGTTCTCAGAACTTTGTCCAGAAACGAGTCCTGCTGCTCCATCACAGCCAACTAGAGCTCCGGGAAGAGCGACAGAAAATAAAAAACTTACACACTACTGTCCGTCATCGACATGGAGTCGTCCGTCGTAGCATCGCTGGAGATCTCGCTGTCGTTGGCACTGGTGGCGGGAGCAAAAATGTAGCCAGAGTTGACGAAGTAAGGGCTGGCGGGGTCTCCCCGACGATGCGACCTGAGAAGAAGCAGCGAGGACATGTGTTTTGATGCTTTGTGTTGAGAAGTGACAGCATAGAGTAAAGTTTATTTAACTTTCTTCATGTTTCAAAAGCAAAACATTGGTTTTGTTGATGTTCTTCTCTTTAAGTCTCACTCCGATCCTCTTTGGAACCATTTTTCAAAGCTTTCCCAGTGATATTTCAATTTTGATTATGCCATTTTTAGCCAAAATCCAAAAACCCGTGTTGTTTTCGAGGACATAGTTTCTGCTGAGCAGCAGGATTCCATTAGAAACTTGCCTCTGAGTTGTGGGCGGGGACTATTGGCATTGAGCAACCCCACCGCCCTTCCCTTCCCCGTTGCAGAGCGGGGCGGGGAGCTCGTGGCTCACCTGGCGTGATTTTTTCTAATTGAATTTTTAGATCTGCTTCTGTTTCACAGTCATGTGAATAAAGAAAAAATCAGAAATGCAATTTTGAGCCTAATTGTCTTCCATCATCAGAAAATTCCACTAGAACATGTTAAAACACAGAAAACACAATTTTCTGGGTCTTTAAGGAATTTGAATGAATGGGACAATAATGCTGGACATGTGGGCTCATTGTTTGTTCTCTATCTTGTCTTTCTTTTCATGCTGAACCCCCTCCAATGTCAGGTTACAGGTCGGTTATATGCTGATCAACTTTTTTCACCAGTTTTCTCCGCTCCATCTCTTCTCTGCTATCAGATGATCTAGGGCCCCTCCCTTTGCCAACTCTCCCCTACTTTCCTTTCTAAAGTCTCTCTGTCTTTTCTACTCTCTCCTGCTGTGTTGCATTCCTGTTCCAGTAGTGAGGGGGTGGACAAGGAAGGGAGGAAAGGAGAAAACGGGGGGGGGGACTTGAGCTTTAGAGAGGGAATGAGAAGGAGAGAGAGGAAAGGGGGAAGGTGGGCCTCTTTCTTTATGAGAATGCCTTCTGCCGGGAGTGCCGAGGAGAACCCCAGCATGACTAAAGCTGTAGGCCCCAAGCACAAATCTGACCTTTGGAAGGTCCACGCAAAGAGTCAGGTATTTAGCACAGCTGGGCTCTCTGCACCCCCTCGCTCCCTCTTTCTTTCATGATCTCTCTCCTCCCCCCCCCCCTTCCTGTTTTTCTCCCTCCAAACCACGCTTGGTCTCTTGTTAGACACATTTTTCTTTCAAACGGAGGAGATAGAAGCGTTGGACGCAAAACAAAGAGAGGGAAAACTCCGCCGCAAAAAGCTGGATCGGCAGCGCCGGGCCGAGAACGTCTTTTTGTTGTTGTGCCTTTCTACCGTTTGTAGTCAACTATTGGAGGTCCCTCAAACACATGAAGGAGAACAGAATCTGTGCAGTGGCAAAATTAGTTCCACATGTTTGAGATGGAAATTGGTTGACCCAGAGAGATGGTGAGAGGCAGGGGGAAAACGTGGGTGACGGAAGGGAGAAAAGAAGGGAGAAAAGAAGGGGCTCCATCCCTCCCCGCTATTATTCCAGGGCATACACACACAAAATGCAGGGGACCACACTTGCAAGGCAGGATATGCCCACATGTCAACAAGCCCTGTGCTTATTGGCTTCTAGCTTCACATGGCCACTTCCAAGAAAAAAAACAGCAACTGTGCTGTGATGTTATCTGACATCTGCTCTCGTGAAGGAGAAAATCCTCAAGGGAATGCTTAAACTGACTTATTAAACCTAATCCCTCTGGTGCACACGTTTTTTTATTGTAATGTTAATCAGAAATCTCTAAAATGTTCGATAACTTGACAAAAAAAAGGAATGAATCATCAATATCTCCTGCTTTTTTTTGACCAAAGCGAGCTCTGGAGACATGATCAACTCTCTGAGGAATAACAGAGTCCAGATGTGTGGACAAAGTTGTTTGGTGAAAAAGAAAACTGACGCTCCTTTGAAGAAGGCTTATGTGGGAAAAAGATCCTGCTTTTCAAAATGTTCCTGGCTTGAAAAGACTTTCAGCTGTTGGACGGTGTGTGGGATGCCTTCTTAAGATAAAAGCTTTCCACAAATCGTCCTGCTTTCATCTCTGACCAAGAAAACAATGTCTCCTCCAGGAGTCTACTTATTTTAACTCTACATTTCCCTGGATTAAAGAAGATTTTGCAACAGTGAGCAATAACTATATGGCTTAGTGAATGCAATAAGAACGGGAGGAGGAAAAAAAAAAGTCAGAAATTTACAATAGCAGCACACTCCTTGATGTGGCATGAGGTTTGGTGTCTGAGCTCATTCCTGAACCGGAGGAAGGGTTTCAAAGCACAGGAAACTTGAGCAAGCAGAGGGCTGCCTGCAAGACACCATTTACTTAAAAGGAAGGCTCAGATGCATTCATGTTTTGCACCCTCCCCGCCTCTCCACCCCCTGACTAACTACAAGGCAGGAGGGCACAAACACACAGGCATGTTCCTCTCTGAGCTTTGATCATGCGCTTTTACCCCTCTCCAAGGCATATTTGAAATAACTGCCACATATTCAGAGCAGGATAATGAAGGAGCGCCGGCAGCCAGCGTTCGCTCACCTGCATTTGTTCTCCAGGACTTCAGCAGCTGTCCGGATGGCGGTGGTGGCCCTCAGGTTCTTTGCGGACAGTCCAACCACAGAGGCCAATGTTTTTGCCTTCAGGTCATTACAACTCCACTCCTCTTCTTCGATGAGAGGAGGAAGGTATCCGCACATGAGCTTGAGGCTCCCCAGCCCGCTGTGGTTCAGGTATGCGGCGTTCTCGCAGCCGCTGCGCGCATAATCGAGGTATATGTCAGAGGTCAGAAACATCTGGTACGCGTTCTCCTCCATGTAGGACTGAATCTCCGTCTGCGCCTGGTCGAACATGGCCGAGTCTATTTGTTGCTTCTTGATACTATCCCTTATGAAGGTCTTGGTCGCTGGCTTCAGCTGCTTTGCGACGATGCTGTTGTTGTCGATGTACCGCTTGAAGATAACTTTGGCAACTCGCAGCGTTTTGGTATCCTTAAGGTCCATTTGCCTGAAGCCGTTGCAGGCGAACCAGAAGTCCAAAGTGTCAACGCAGTTTTCCCGCTCCAAGAAGGTCTTGAAGAGGTGAGCGCCGTCTTGGTCACCCAGGAGAAAATGCAGAGACTTTGCCCATCGGACTAGAGGCGAGTCCGGGGACGCGCTGCCCTCCGGCTCCCCGAGTCCATCTTCGTTCCTCCGTGGTGTGGAGCCCGGAGGAGCGGCGGCTTCCTTAACCTTGCTTTGGGCTCTCATTTTTGTAGGTCTGCTGGGGTTGCAGCATGACGCCTCTCCCTCCTCCCCCGGCACCGGAGGACGAGGAGCATCTTCTCGGAAGCTAGTGATGATGTGCTCCGTAAGCGCCCTGCTCATGGCTCCAGCTCTGATCGCCGTGTGAGAGTGCTTTTCTGCCTCCACTGAGCTCCAGCCTATTTCTCCTCACTCTCTGAAAGCAGCGGGGATCTTCTCAGCTCCTCTTCACTCTGAAACACAAAGTATTGATCTAATCAAAGCCAGATCCTGCTGAACTTCAAAAAAAGACATCAAGTAAACAGTCCCTTTCAAACAGCCTCACCGAGTTCACAGAAAGGAAGTATGAAAGGCTTCTATCGTTTCATTTATCTATTTATAACTTAAGCGAGAGATCAACCACAGCCTGCATTCTTCACGTGCATTGATCTGCCACATCAAAGCAACATTTTACTGGACTAATCTTCTCACTCTTAACCAAAAACGCGTCCTCACAGCTGTGGCTTACACATGTTCTCCTAACGAGTCCATGTCACAGGCTTCAACTCCAATTAAACCCGCTCCTGTCCGCAGCACAGCGCAGCGCAGCCGCGCCTGCCTGCATCTCTCTGCGTCTGCATCAGCTCCTGCGCCCGCATGACCTCCCTGAAACGCAAACAGCCCCGCGGGAAACGCCGCCGTTCATCCCTCAATTAAAACGTTTATAGGTCTAATATTAAAAATACACAAATCACCATTAAAATATATATATATATATATATATATATATATATATATATGGAGAAACGCGGTCCTTTGACGCAGCGTGTCAACCACTAAACGGAAAAAAGTGAAGAGAAGACCAACGTACCATCGCGGGGCATGTCCAAGCAGAATAGAATCCGATTCAAAAAAGTTTCGCTTTTTACTCCATCGTTCCAAAGAACAAAGAAAAAAAACTACAAAGACGCCGCGGACGTGTGGAGCGCGTGTGGAGCGCAAAGGCAACGCGCGCGGCGGACTATTTCAAGTCCGCGCCGCGCCACATGTGTGCTCCTTCTGCTGCACGGCGGCGCCGCAGTTTCTGTGCGCTGTCCCATTCAACAACTGACCTCAGAGGAGGCAGGCTCTCCGCCTATGTAGATCACTGGGGGTGTCAAAATCTGGAGGAGGTTAAAAAGAAAAGGAGGTGGAGGGAGAAAAGGGAAGGAGGGGGCTCTAACTGAGGAGTACATCACGCGTTTTTTCATGTTCCCAGACAGAAAAAAGAGAAGAAGACGCACAAATATTCAGTGTTTTTTAGACAAACAAACATATAAGCTTCTTATCTATATCACCGCTTTTCTCGCCCGACCCCCCCCCCCCAAAAAAACCCTCCCGCATTTCTCAACTTCAAAGCACTGCAGCAGCACATCAAAGCGGCCGAGAGAGGGGGCCTGTGGAACAGCTTTCAGACAACTTACCATCCGCGCGGCTGCACGAGTCGCCTCTCTAATTAGAACACGCCAAAGTATAGAAGAAGAAGTCCTGTCCGCGCTTTGGACAGGTTTAACGCCAGTAAAAGGGGAAGTCTCTTCTTCGTCCTCATCGGCTTTTCTCCACAGGTAGTGTTTTAAGGAGTCATGGCAGGCGGCAGAAGCCCTCGCGGCTGTTTCTTCACCAGCCGGGCTAAACGTTCAACTGTGGACTTCAAAGGAAGGAACCGCCGGCCTGGTCCCGGAAGATGCATAAAAACGCAGCGCTGCGTCTCCTTCCAGCCGAAGAAATCAAAAGAAGATGGCTGGGATTCAAAGCGAAGAGTGCAAAAGAATTTACATTACGTTAATCGATATCCTCACGTGCTCTTTTGTCACTGCGCGCGTTCATCCAGGTTTGATCAACTTTTAGTGGCTCTTCAGGACCTTATCAAACACAAGCAATCTGGAGCCAACTCCCCGAGGCTTTGGAGCGTCAAAGTGAGCGATCCGTAGATTTCAACTGTATTATTCTCACACTCTGTTGCCACACAAAGTTTCAACATATTTTTTTTTTAAATAGAACAATTCTGCAGCCTCTGACTTTCTTAAGTGAACGCAAGCTTCATATTATTATTATTTTTATTAATGAGAAAAAAAATAATGTTTAATAAACAAAGTGGAGCTAACTCCAGTAAAAGTAGTCTG
The DNA here is from genome assembly GCA_036245035.1 of Adrianichthys oophorus. Taxonomy (NCBI): domain Eukaryota; kingdom Metazoa; phylum Chordata; class Actinopteri; order Beloniformes; family Adrianichthyidae; genus Adrianichthys; species Adrianichthys oophorus. The sequence continues at coordinate 20,057,033 of BSAI01000119.1, read as the reverse complement.
TTTAAGTGTACTAGAAGTATACTCAAAACTGATTCTAAAAGTGAGGCAGTATACTTAAAGTTTACTGTTTACAGCCTGTAGTACTATCTGTTTGTAATGAACTTTAAATGATGAGTTTAGTCTGAAAAAGTATTCAGTTAGTATATTTCTTCCACTACACGCAGTCTACATTGTCTATAGGGATAGGCAACTCCTGGCCTCGAGGGTAGCAGTGTCTGCATGATTTCCAGATATCTATCCCCGGGAACCGGTCCGGCCCCGGTGCGGACGCCGTGGTCTAGCCACAGCAGGCAACTCACATGGACTACAGTTTGCTAGCGGTTCTCCTGCAGAAAAATTGAAATCAACGAAACAAATACGGAGCACCGCAGAGGCCGGACTGGACCAGATGCACTTTTCATGTTACGTAAAGACTCCGGCGTCCACACTGGAGCCGGACCGCATGCGGTGTGAGCCAGGGGTAAGCCCTACTCATGACTGATAACCTGGTTCAGGTGTGTCCAGCCAATTAGAACATGCCAAAGCATGGTATGTTGGAAAACATGCAGGGATGCGGCATTCGAAGGCCTGGAGTTGCCCATCCCTGGTCTATAGTGCACTTGCTAAGCTTAAACTCAAATATACAATATAAAATAAACTTCAAGTATACTAATTTTTACTAACACTTTACACTCAGTAAAAAGCAGTCTAAGAGTACTTAGTCTATACTAAAAGTGAGGGAGTATATGTAACATTTACTTTTGATAGGGTTAGGGTTATTTAAGTTAGCTGGACACACCTGAACGAGGTAATAAGTCATGAGTAGGGCTTGGAAATCTGTAAATCATGCAGACACTGCAGCCTCCGAGGCCTGGAGTTGCCTATCCCTGATCTAAATATTGTAAACTGCAATTTAGTCTGAAGAAGTACTCCGTTAGTATACTACCTACACTAAGTGTGCATGGTCTATAATATATTTAATATACTCATACTCATGTATACTTGACAGATGAAACCTCAAGTATAGTATTTTTCGGTGTACTACAAGTATACGTATAGTTTATAGTAAAAGTGAGGCAGCATACTTGAGGATTTTTTCTACTATCTATATATTGTAACCTTAAATTTTCTAATTTAGTCTGAACAAGTATTCAGTTAGTATACTTGTTAGACTACATGCAATTTAAGTGGTCCATAGCATACTTTCTACACTTATACCTTTACTCAAGTAAACTACGTTTTGCTAAAGCTATACTCTAAGCAAAAAGTAATATTTATTCAGTGTATTAAAGTATGTCTACTTATGATCCATACTATTAAATGAAGCAGTATACTTGAAGATGACTTTTTATATATGATCTACAGTATGTATTGTAAATTTAAAATCTTCCCACTTGGTCTGAAGAAGTATTCAGTTACTTCCTACTCTACACTTAGATGGTTGCTAGTTTATTTGCTAAACTGAGACTCAATAAACTTCAGATAAACTACTTTTTTGCTAAAGGTAAGCATGCTAAAGCAAGAAAGCAACAATTTGTAGACTTGAAGTAATTTATTAAATATACTTGAGTATAATTACAGCAAGCATTTTGTAGATCATGCATGCGTAGTGTAGGAAGTACCGGTACAGTAACTGAATACTTCTTCAGACCAAATAGGAACATTTTAAGTTTACAATGCATTGATTGACAATAAAAAGTAAACTTTTTATTTAGTATATACTTGTACTTAGACTACTTTTGGCAAAGGATATCAATATTTCAAATTGATATAGATCAAACAGAAGCCAAAATGGGTTTTTCAAATGACTAGACGAGTGAAAGAAATAAAATAGATTTACTCAAAGTTTTGTGTAAAAACCAAAAAAGATTACATTCTTTTGTGTGTACTTTTGCTTCTGTAAACAAATGTGCAGGAGAATTTTTTTTTTAGTTACTAAAGTACACATAACTTTACAAGTAATTTTAAACTCTACGCCGTTTTTCTATAACCCTATGGACTGAATCTGTCAAATAGTTGACATAATAGTCACAGAATTTTAGCCACAAAGATGTCCGTGTAGCACACTCGCCAGCCCCACATTCAGGGGAAATGGCACAGCATGACATTTTGACTGAAATTGGACACAGAGGAAAAGCAAGAGCTGTTCTCCACTCTTTTAATTCACATGACTTTCCTAATGTCATTGTGACAGAATCTTAAAGAGCGGGTTAGACAGTGATCCAATCCCATGGTACTTCAAAGGCTATATTGTTCCTTTGATGTTGAAAATCAACTTTAAAAGGGAATATAATTATATAAGTTAGAGGATTCGAATTCACAAAACTCTTGATGTTGCAGGGCAAGACAGCTAATGAAATCCAGCTTCTTTGATTAATTCATGCCAAGTTGGACACGGAAAAATAAGCATAATGCATAACTAGAATCATGTAGATTCAGAATAGCATCTCGTGTAATTCCTGTTTAATTTAAACATTTTGGTAACAAACTTTTTTAGACTAAGCTACTGCCAATTTAAAACAATCCTGCAAGCCCTCTGACATCCCGGAACAAACATTTTCTGCATTATGAAGACATATAAAAATCCACTCTATACAGTTAAAAGTCTTTTTTTGTTGCATCATTTTTTAAAAATCTGAAAGCAGACATTCCTGCTCACTTTTTGATTACACTGGTGTCCCGCCAACCACTCCCTTTGTGCTTCTCAGAACTATTTGCAGCAAGGTGTCATTAGAAAAGTGCAGAACAACAACGTATCTTTCCGCATGTCTGTAGTTTGAGCGCATATGACAGTTTAAATACAAACAGGCCACATCTTGGGGCTGACAAGCAAATATCACAGCGACAAAAACCGAGAAATCAACTCTAAAGCCTCCAGCTGTCTCAGAGATCACAAAATGGGTCAGTGGTTGATTTTCAACACTGATCAGAGACGCCCAATTAAAGTTATTACATTTCCCTGCCATAGTTTTATCTGCACACCGACTTCTGTAAATGGAGAATTTAGATACAGATGGGTTTCAGAATGTAATATTTGAAGTGCAGGATAATCCTAAATGAAGCATATTTCACATTTTAGGATAAAATGTTATCCTTACACAGATTAAGGCTGACTATATCACAGAAAAGGGGTCTTGGACAGTCTTTTTTTTTTTTTTTGCTGACAGGCAGTAGGCTGTGCTTCATCTGCTTTTATGAACTTTAGAGATCAGGCTGTTTGAGGAGTGCCAGTTTTCAGCTTGAATTTCCAAAGCCCAACTTCTGTGGTCACCAGAGCTGCAGCTAAAGGTTTCAACCTTTCGTTTTTGAAATGTTATTAAATGCTAAAGCCTTCGGACCACACCTGTTGACCCTCCAATCTGCATGCTCTTGTTCTGCAGTGACAAAAGAGCCAGGGTGGCTGTAAAGCAGCCATAAGAGCCTCTCTTTTTAATGTTGACCCCAGCCTGACCCCTTTGTTGGGGTCCTAACCATTTCACAGGAAGATCCAAATGCTCTGAAAGCACAATACAAGACCCAAGTGCTGCCACTGACGTGCTATGAAGCCCCAATAAAACGAGGTGACCTGGAGGCTAATTGAGAGCTTGTGGTTTGGAAGAAAACTAAAGGCATCTGGTGTTTCACCGCGGATCGGAAACAAAGCTCGTCTTTAATTAGAGCCTGGTCTTACCAGTGAAAGTATTCGCTCTGATTGTGTTTGCAAATGTGTCATCAGGAAACACGGAAATAGAGGATCTAAAATATGACAGTGAAACGAGATTAGAAAACAAGTCGAGCTTCTTTTTTTGCTCATTGTTTGTTTTTTATTGCACTGTTACAGGAAAAATGCTGAAGTCTTTGATGGTGCATCATTAGTTGCATCAGTTTTTTTTAAGGATCTCAGGATTTGCATCACATCCCAGCCCATGAGCCTGCATTCCTCCAACACGGACAATAAATTCTCTTATTTTAGTGCTCCTTCCTCCTCTCAAATCCTACACAGAAAAACAGAGGAAAGGGTGGATAATTGCAAATAACCCAAAATTTGGGAGTTCAAAGGCTGTGGTGCGTTTGAGTGATAATTTTGGCTGAAGCATCACCACAAACACTAATAAAATTAAGTGCGTCGGAGGGAGGAGTTGGCGTGGCCAGGCGTCCCTTTGAACAGACCCTGTGATCAGTTCCCCCTCTCAATTAGCGTATTGTCCACTTCTCCTTTCAGCTGGGAGGGAGGGGGCAGGCTCCCCCCTGGCTTCCCTTTGAAGTGATTATCCCTTTATCTCAAGCCTGAGCGAGGAATATCTTGGGGGACAATGGCAAATTAAAGCCCATATGGAGGGAAGCGTGAATGTCTGTTTGTGCGCTCAGAAAGGATGGTGGAAAAAAAAAAGAAGCAATGGATGGATCAACAGAGAAAAGAGGCAAAAAAAAGTTACACTATGTTTGCATGAGAGGCAGATGTCAACACTAGCAACAAAAAAAAAAAGTCCTGTAAGCCGGGTGCCGGAGCTGAAACTTGTAGCCAGAGCGACTTTGGAGAAGCTTAGGGAGGAAAAGGAAAAGAGAGGAGGTGTATCTGCCATGACAGATGGAGAAAGAGGAATGGAGAGATAGAAGGATGAGCGTGGAGAAGAGAGAGGAGTGCATTTGTCAGCAGAATCAGATGGTGGTCAGGCAGACAGGCTCGTAGAAGATACAATTAAAGTGTGGAGTAAAGACGGGCTTTGAAGTTGGACATGGTGCATAACACCCTTAAAGTTTGAGAAGCCAGGCATTTATCTGCTTGTTATGGCTTGTTAGGAGCATTCCTTCCCAAATGCCCCATTTCAGAAAAAAACAAACTTTGATTCCCACTTTTGGGAAAATATCTTAATAAACAAGCAGAGATTTAAGTCAGGTGAAATTGTTATCAAGGCGAAAAACAACTGTATGGTCATTTTTTTTGAAACTTTGAATGAGGGATTTGCCTCAGAAGCTGTGGGTGTGAGCGCAGAGGATGAATAATTACTTTCTCTTCTCGCTCTCCCTCCTTTTTTTCTTTCAATCCTGTTTTTCGGTGGCTTAAAACTTTAATAATGTATAGAAACAATGCCTGTGATGGCTCGTCTAATCCGTTTTGGCCGAACTTAGACTTTATCTGATTTAGGCGAATATTTGCCAAGCCAGTGCGCACAGATTGGATTGGTGGTGTAGTTCTATTTCGGCGTGGAAAATGAACAGTTTCATCAACCTGTTTGACAAATGGCATCCACTCATTTGCACATTTGTAATCATTTTTTTAATCCTCACCCAATATTCAGACACGACTGTAAAAGTGACAAAACAGGTCTTTTTTCATAGATCACTTGAGACTCTTTTGGCGTGAACACCTACCCTGATGAAAACGGTGTTTTTGGTGTTTTTAACTAATCACAACTTGGTGAGTTCGTTAGGCATAAATAGTCATGCACATTTCTTTCTATACAGGCATGCTGAGGACGTTAGGTTATAGATTACACTTAAGCAACACGTAAGGGTAAATAAGAGGTAAGTAGGTTTTTTTTTTTTAACCCCCCAACCCTGCGCAGTGAGGCCCATAAAATAATAGTGTTGTTCAAGAGAGAGGGGCACGCTCCTTGCGCAGTCCAGCTGTTAGAAATAAGGAAATAAGACAACTAGAGCGTAGTTTGTGTCGACATCCTATGAGCATCTTACCGATGTTTCACATGCACACACCCCATTTGCTGTCAGTCAGGAGCCAGTGCACGGACCTCGTAAAAACACCGTACACCAACCGTTTGTCGCATGGACAACAATCGAACATTTCATTTTTACGGCATCCCTTAAGGTTATACAAGCCTCAAGAGAGCTGTAAGACACACCTGCACTTCCTGTAACATGCGGCCACTCCTCTCTACGATCATCTACAGGCCAGAACAACTCAAAACCTGGCATCGTAGACGATACGTTGGGCGGGCCACTAGCTCCCTGCTCTGCAACAGGGAGGGGGAGCAGGATTGCTCCGTGCCAACGGTCCCAGCCACAACTCAGAGGCAAATTTCTGATGAACTACTGCCGCTCTACAGAAACTATTGAAAAACAATACAATTTGGATAAGATGGACTTTTGATTTATGTAATTCTGAAAGGATTTCGTTATGGTACACAGAAGATCAATACAGTTCGGTTTGATCCGATTAACAACTTGTCTCAGACAGATCAATCTGGGTGGACCGGAAGAACAGAAATCAATTAATTGATTAATCAATTAATTGATTAATCGCCACACTCCTAATAATTATAATTAAAAGGCCACTGGGAGCGCTTTTACAATAAATCAAAAGACGGTCAGAGTTGGACATAACCAAGCTTACATGACTGCTTTCTCTTGGTTCACCAACCCGTTTTTCATGTTTACTGCACAAAAATTATTTTGTCTGGCACAATGTGACACGCGCTTTCCGCTCTGTTCAATTCAGAACATTTGTCTGCAGAACTAAACAGGCACAACTTCTCTAAAACTTAAAACCTCCAGATTGCGGCGCATTGCAGACATTACCAGAAAAGATTTGTCTGTTCTGTTAATGAAAATATTTGTGCCAATCTGTTAGGATGCAAAGAACTGAGCTGGGCTCTCAAAGGATCCTGAAATACTGCAAGTTTGTCCAACACGCTCAGCTGTGTGTGCAGCTGCATGTATGATGAAGCCGTTTTTAGACAAAATCAATGAGAAGTCAAGGAATCAAAAAGGAGTTTAAGAAATGTGCCTCTGCGTTGTGGGAGAGACCGTTGGCAACCCTGTCCCCCGTTTCTCTCCCTGTTGCTAGCTTACAGCCCCTAGCCTACAATTCCTAGCTTACAGCCCCTAGCCTACAACTTCTAGCTTACAGCCCCGAGCCTACAACTTCTAGCTTACAGCCCGAGCCTACAACTCCTA
>BSAI01000119.1:20036024-20050150 GCA_036245035.1 Adrianichthys oophorus | reverse complement strand
CTAAAACTTCTAGCTTACAGCCCCTAGCCTACAACTCCTAGCTTACAGCCCCTAGCCTACAACTCCTAGCTTACAGCCCCTAGCCTACAACTTCTACCTTACAGCCCCTAGCCTACAACTTCTAGCTTACAGCCCCTAGCCTACAACTTCTAGCTTACAGCCCCTAGCCTAAAACTTCTAGCTTACAGCCCCGAGCGTACAACTCCTAGCTTACAGCCCCTAGCCTACAACTTCTAGCTTACAGCGCTAGCCTACAACTTCTAGCTTACAGCCCCTAGCCTACAACTTCTAGCTTACAGCCCTAGCCTACAACTCCTAGCTTACAGCCCAGAGCCTACAACTTCTAGCTTACAGCCCCTAGCCTACAACTTCTAGCTTACAGCCCCGAGCCTACAACTTCTAGCTTACAGCCCTAGCCTACAACTCCTAGCTTACAGCCCAGAGCCTACAACTTCTAGCTTACAGCCCAGAGCCTACAACTTCTAGCTTACAGCCCCTAGCCTACAACTTCTAGCTTACAGCCCCTAGCCTACAACTCCTAGCTTACAGCCCATAGCCTACAACTCCTAGCTTACAGCCCCCTCACACATCTAATCTAGCGTTACCGGCATGATAAAAATTGCAAGCGACATCAGAGCCATCCACTCGTAAGATTTTGATTCAGTTTCTAGACGAGGAAAACAAAGACATACATGGATCTGCTTGTTGACAAGTGCATCCATTAAAATGAAGTGGAGCAGGAAGCTTGTGGCCAGCCAAGCGCATTTTCTACATCACTAAATATCACTTTTTAAACTACATTTTTTTTCATCTGCCATGGCTATTGCACCACAGTTTGACAAAAAAAAATAGTCAGAAATGCAACTTTAAGCTTAATTTTCTCTATATATGTTCAGCATCATCAGAAAATTTCCCCAAGAACATGTTAACAACACATTTCTTTTGTTGGAGTGGGGTCTTTAATAATAGTTTGACTGTCTCTTTAGCATTAGCCTTGAGCATCACCAACATTGAGTACAGTAGTTATTTTTGTCTTAACTCATTTCAGGATGGTACATTATACCAAATATGTATGCTTAATATTAAACAGTCATGTCTAATAAATCATGATGAATGATTCCATTCATCTTCTTCTGCTCATCCGGGACCGGGTCACGAGGGCAGCAGTCTAAGCAAAGATACTCAGACTTCCCTCTCCCCGGCCATTCTCTCCAGCTCCTCTGGGGGGACCCCGAGACGTTCCCAGGTCAGTCGAGAGATGTAGTCTCTCCAGCGTGTCCTGGGTTTTTCCCGGGGCCTCCGCCCAGTGGGACATACCTGGAACACCTCCCCAGGGAGGCGTCCAGGAGGCATCCAAACCAGATGCCCGAGCCACCTCAACCGGCTCCTCTTAAAGGAGCAGTGGCTCTACTCCGAGCTCTCTCCGGGTGACTGAGCTTCTCGCCTCCTTGAACTGCCACCTTAATGTAGTGGAAGGGTTTTCGTGTTTGTGTGATCTCAGGAGCTGTGGCGTCTGGGGCTTCTGCCCCTGGTAGGGTCTCCCATCTCAGACAGGTCCTGGGTGACAAGCCTTACATAGAGCAGTTCAGAACCCCCTTTTATGAGACGTGCCATTCAAGATTCCGCTACGTTGCCCGGATTGGTGTCCCCAGGGCCTCATCTCAGCCAGGCTGGGGGTTGTGGCTCGCAGGTGAGCCCAAAGGAACGATGTGGGACCACTCTCCAGTGGGCCCCCTACCTGCAGGAGAGCTCAGAAGGGGCCGGTGCCATGTGGTTTGGGTGGCAGTTGAAGGCGAGTGTTTCAGCAGCCCAAACCCTGGTCATGGAACTTGGTTTTTGGGACAATGATGAATGAGCAGAATTAATATAAACACACAATAAACATCATCCTTCTGGATATTGCAGATGTCTTACGAAGATGTCAGGGTCTTTAAAAAGTCCTTTAACCTGCTCAGTTGTGGGTAATGATTGACAGCATTATGTAGCATATGTCAGTTCTCTAGATATTTGACTGACATCTCAAATAATGGATAATAAATTATTGTTTTATACTGTATACCATTATGAAATGAATGATGAATAATGGATAAATATAACTCAAATGATGAAAGAAACTTTGTGCAAATGTCAGTGTTAGCATGCTAAGGCCATGTCTGTTATAACGAAATTGAAAGAGTGGATCATCTGAAGTCCTGTGACCAGCTTGCAACCTGTCCATAGTGTGACCCCCATTCTCCCAACAGTAAGGATTGGGCACCAAAATTCGGTTCTAAGTATTCGGGTTAAGACTTGTAAACGGACGTGGGGCACTGACTTAAAAGATGATGGAAAAAAGGGTAAAGACAAAGCTTCAGGCACTCTGTGGAGTCTTTGCCCATTTGTCACTGTCCTGCTTTGGATTTGGGAAGAGGTAGGCATTATTTTTCTTACTGAAATACCGAAATCGGCACAGAATAGTTAACCAAAACAAAAAAGACGCTTTGGCTTTGGAACCGAATAAAACCCAGCCGGTGCCCAACCCTACCAACTATTAGGCTCTAGCAGCCCTATGACCCCGAAAGGGATACAGCGGGTTAAGAAAATGGATGGATAGTTTGAATCAGACACAGTGAGGGTAAAAACCAGCAGGAGAAAGAGCAGCTAACTCAGATCGAATATGCAGAGAATCCCCCCAAAAAAGAGGAAGTCACTTCACGTGGTTACCACAGCTCCTCTAATAAGAGCAGTATACACCAATAAAACAAAAAAAGTCCTGCTCGTACCCTGACTACAGTGCCTTCACCTCATCACTACACCTTTACACATTTTCCAGTGATTTTGGATTTGCCCTGCAGCCTGTTTCTTTTTCCTACACACATTGCATTTTTCTGCTAAATCGAATAATTAGAGGCAGTCTGAATCATAGTTAGAATTCTGAAGAGATTCTCATCAACCTATGGTGTAAGCTGTGTGAAGAGGCCCCATTACAGTTTTGATTAGTTACAGAATCAGAAACCCCTCTTCATTTACATAATACATTCAGTTGCCACCAGATGAGCACAAAGCAGCAGGTTAGAAATGGTATTTCAAACGATACGTTGCATCAGTGCATAGTTCCGCTGTTCATTACATAAATAATTTTAAAGACCTTTGAAGTGTGAGCTGCAGATCCAGTTTGTGTTTAACTGTTTTGATGGTCCTTTTAGCCGTACTTCCTCCAACCAAGTAAACGGGTATTAATTACTTGTTAGTTAATATCAATTAAGCCATGGTAAATATATCAAGTGGTTGTGATAAATGTGTGTGAATATTAATTTAAACCCTGACGGCTACTTTTAATCAGCATCAAATGATTGTTGGGAAACGTTTGACTTGATGGAGCAGTTTAGGGTTGAGTAAAACAGACGAGAGCAGCTGGACTGATTAAACGAATGAACTGCCTCTATTGACTGAATAATGCCGCCGACAGAGGTAAGGCAATGTGACCAAAAACGATGCAACAATGGCTCTTTGTGTAATGTGCAGTTGGCATATTCACAATTCAACATCCTGCTAGTGGAAACACGCTCAGCTGAGAAGCAACTGATTTGAGCCTGTTCACATACACAGAACCAGTTTCTGCCGACAAAACCAAACAATGCCGTGTGTGCTCAACATTAACTAAATATTCAGTCACCTGGGGAACAGCTCGTGTTCTCATCATCCAACCAGTTTTCATTCACTTTCTGCTCTGCAGGCTGCTTCCTGCTGTTCGTTGCAAAGTGTTTCAAAGGACAACAAGCGTTCTGAGTTGGAGTAAAGTTTATAAAGGAAAGGGGTAAACTTTCATGTGAAAGAATAACATACCAAAAACTATACCAAAATACTTTACAGTTTCCTCCGTCGATTATGATTGTCCATGTTGCTTTTGCAACAAGGGAAAAAACTCAAAAGAGGTACAAAAAGCCCTCAAAAGACGTCAAGAGAAAGGAATAAGCCCAAACAGACATGAATAGTGTGTAGCAGAACACAAAATACACACAGAGACACACTCAACGTGACAGCAAATGTTTCAATGTTGTAATTGAAATGTTTCTTCTTCTTCTTCTTTCTAACCGCAACTTTAAGCAAAAGTTTAACCCCCGCCACAAGCACAAAAACTCACCAGAATTTGCACATATCTAGTACCCCGTGAAAATGACCCTTTGGCATAGTGAACAGTTATCTTCAGACAAAAAGCAAATAACACCTTGAACCACAAGTTAAGCACGGAAACAAAAGAGGAATCATTTGGAATGGTTTTGCTCTCTAAAGCTGTAAATTTACTATAAACTCACTTTCTTGCCAGAACAATATAGAGTCAAACCCATCCAACAACCAAATGTTCCGCAATGGAATAGTGAAAGAAGCAGACTCTGCCAACTTCCTCCATAAACAGATAATAAACCAATCTCTTATGACTCAAACAAGCATCTTTGAGTCATGCTTTCACATTTTGACTCAGTAAATACAGACACAATTTAATGAATAGCATTTAATTTTTATTTTTTACCTAAGGATGTGCTTTCCTCATTTTGAAGACCTCTTAGAGACCAGATGTAGTTTTTATAATTTCCTAATGAGTTAAAGCTTTACATTGAGATTTTCTTTCACAAATGCATCTTGAATGAGGGCAACTATAAAATCACTTCCAAACTAATAAAAGTTGAACAGCTGCAGTGGTTACTGAAAGAGTTTTAATAGAAACAGGAGAAAATGCTGAGAGGGCGGCAGGTCATTGGGTGTATTTAATACACCTAAATTGCCAGTATACAATCAGATTTCTTGACCCGAATGCAACGAGAACCAAAAATCTGGTCTCGGTACCATATTAGGGAAAAAAAAGTAACTTTGAAAGATATTTGCAAAGAGACTCTGCTATGGACATGCTGTAGAAATATTTTAGAAGAGCACATTTGTCTGGAAAAGGTGGTTGTGGAGAAACCCATTTTCTGAGAAGAAACTTGAATCAACAAATTTTGCCAAATATGACAAAAGCAAAACATGAAAAGCAAAAACCAATAAAACTCTGAAACACAGGAGAATGGAAAGAAAAGAAAAGAAAAGAAAAGCAGAGGATACTAGCTGAAAACTATTGACTCCATTAGATAATGACCAAACCAGCTATACATGATGAGAAGTGAAAATCGCAACAAAAAAAAAAAGACACTGAAAGTTACAAACTCTTCCAACACTGCATCACAAAGGCTGCAAACACACAACACTCAATTTATTTATTTATTTATAATAGAGACGCGGCTGATAGAGATTTGAAGATGTCCCTGTCAGTGGTTTGAAGTCAAACTTCAAGAGTTCATTCAAGTCAAACAAAGGCTTGAATATTGGATTTTTAATGTTGCATTTTCTATCCAACAACGTGTGTTGGAAAATTCATTTATCCATCCATCTTCGTCCGCTGTATCGCTTTCGGGGTCACAGGATTGCTGGGACCAACCCAGCTACTGTTGGAAAATTGAATATTGAATTTCAGCAAAAAAATAAATAAAATCCATCATTATGCATCCCTTGTTCATCGGGTACGTTTATAATATAAAGTTCTAGTCCCAAGGACCTGTACGGGTGGTTGCCTGCAGTGCTGCATGTTGTTGGAGGGTCATGAGAGGAGTGACTGCACTCTTAAGGTGAGTGCAAGTGTGTCTGAGGCTATGGAGCCACCTCAAAGGATGAAAATGTAACGTGCCATTGTTGTGCGTGCGTCAAGTGTGTCCTGAAGTATTTGTAAGGCTAATGGATGTCGTTCACTCCTTTTACTGCATGTACGGGTGATGTTGTGATACGGTGTCCTTATGCCAAAGTTTAGTCATTAGTAAGGTGCAGGAACTGGCCCCTCCTGACCCCGTGGAAATGCTGTAAGCTCAGTGTGTGCACGTGCCCATAAGGCAAGTAAATGTTTGAAGTACTACTACTTACTTTTACATGACTAGTTTTAAATGAAGTCAAAATACTTTGACACAATCTTTGGTGACTCTACCCAGCTGAGCTTCATTTATTGGCAGACGTGCATGACAGCGGTTCATGCATGTGAATGCAGTGACTTACACCCAGCAGTTCTAACGGTTAATGTACGGTTTAAGAACCCAGCAACGACAACGCTTGCATGCATTTTGTAAAGAAGTTAAGTAATAATTATTCAGACCTTGATGGTTAGAGTGTGAGTCACAACCTCTTAAAACTGGAACTCACACTCAAGTCTCCAAAAGTATCTCATATTTAATCACAAAGTGAAGTTATAGAGCAAAACCACCCAAGAGCCTTATTTATATCACTCCATGTTTTTAGTCAAAAACCGCCATGACTCATGAGTGTCAACAAACTGTTGGGAGAAAAACTTGTAATTTTCATTTTGTGAAAAATTACACCATTTATACTTCAAGGTTAGGATATTCCTCCTAAATTAAGAGCTCAAGCCACCCACTGTGAATAAAGAAAGTCGCGAATGAAGGCGAAGAGAACAAGTTTGCAGAACCTGAGCTCTGGCCAACTGCATAATGTTCCCTTAATCCTGAGAGAGCTTCCAAAGCTATCGCTAAAACTAAGATGAAAGTGTTTTGACCCTCATTGTGGGATGTTTTCCAGTGTCACGCAGCTACTCAGCAGGAGTTCAGAGGGAGGGTGAGTTTCAAAACATATTGCACAGCAGATAGGCAAAGAGGAAGATCATCAAAGCGTTTGCTGCTATATGCACCTCACTGACTGCTCTGACAACCGTCAGGGAAAATATTCCTGTAGAAAGGAAAGAGATGGAGAAAGGCCGCAAAGCTGGAGAAGAAAAGTAAAAGCAAAGAAGAGAAGAGGCTAGAAAAGGTCAGAGAACAGAGAAGTAGCTATAGAAAGAGGTAAATAATAGAACATGTCAGTTTCTTCTTGTGATGCTCCATTTTGTGTCGTAACATGATGAGATTGCAGCATAAGCATACCTTTGAAATCTTTACATTGAAACTAATACTGTATTTGAAATTAAGTTTTGAAAAATCTTTGAAATTGGTTTGGTTTGAATTGAATAAATTCAAATTCACAAGAGAAATGCCAGTCTCAGTCTCACCGTGGTCCATTGTTTTTCTATTTGAGATGTGCAGCAGTTGCATCACTTAAAGCACTTATGGGTTCAGTTAAACTAGAGACGTTGAAAAATGTCAAATCAAATGTCTTTGGTTTGGTTTGTTTTCACATAAACAACACAGGGTTCCAACCGTTGCCCTGTTTGAGTCACAAATGCTAAAAACAAGCTAATTTTAAAAATAGAAAAACTGGTTCTGCTGGTTCCCACGACTTTTTCATTCAATAATTTTAGTTTGGCTTGTTTGTTCTCTGAACAGAAGTCCATCAAACCGGATTTTTCAGAATTCTTTGATTCACCTACGGTGGCCCTGAAGTGCAAATCACTTCAACAAATGACTTAACACAAAGACATTTTAAAGATCACAACAAAATTAAAAAAGCAAAGCAAATTTATCAAAAAAAAACAAACTGCATTTCATTTTAGAAAACAAAACTAAATTTACAAAACCAAAATGTGATTTCTTTAAAACAAAACTAAATATAGAAAAATGAATAATTTCCTGAAAACAAATGAATTATTAAAAAATAAAAACATTTCAGAAAACAAAATGAAATGTTGGAAGAATGAAACAATGTGAAACCGGAAAAAGCAGGTACTATGAATCATTTGATTTTCTTAAATTAAAATTTAAAAATTGCTTTATTTGTTTATTCATGTATAAATTACTATAGAAAAATGAATCACGTTTGTAATTTTCCCATTTACCTCTTGAATTGAATATACAGCATCCAGATAATGAAGGTTTAAAGTCATTTTTTTATATTTTGCCTGATTCACAAGGGACCAGGAAGTAGTTTGTGTGGTCTTATTTTGAAAGCTGCACGCTAATATCTACGGCTGCGCAGATATTAATTATTGTCATTTTCCAGGTAAGAATCAATTCTATGATCTTTTCTTTTTTTCAGTCACGTGTCTCTGATGACGTTAATTCACTAGAAGCACAACTTTGGCAAGATAATTGTTGCTATTTGAAACATGCGCGTGCACCAAATGAACCTGATGGAGACAAGCTGTTTTGACGCCATTAGTTAGCTGTTCAGTGACAACATGACACTGGATCCGAGCCAGTCCGGATGACTCTGTGATTCATACAGTAATTATATAAGTGTTGCTAAAATATATTATATTATATAAAATATATTTAATTCAGTAACCACTTAGCGTGTGAAACAATATCATTAAAGTGCATTGTATATATTTGAACCATATTCAAAAACTGACACTTAAAGGGATGAACTTCAAAAATACTACATTGAGTTCAAATGTGTTATTTCTGCAGGTCAGACTTCCAGAAGCAAAGTTTCAGAAATGTTTGTGCAGAGCCAGAAGAACAGATGGCAGCTCTACATGGGAATACAGATGTATGTGCAATATAAACATTAATCATTATTTAACTTTTATCTCTTTTTTTATTTTATTTTTGTATTGCAGGTCCTTTGGAAAAAACATTTTTTTCTCGACCAACTGCATAAGCCTAATTAGTTGTAAAGGATGTCTTGGCAGTGTAAGAGGAGCCGTGATTCCTGCCTTAAATGTCCGGCTGATGAGCTGAAAAACAAGCACTTTTACAACTCCAAACAACAAGTTAATGTTCAGTTAATCAAAACAGCAGTTTAAAATGTTCATACAGTTGGTCTTTAGGGTCCATTTTGGCAGCATGAAATAGAGCCTGGTTCAAGGGAAACTGCATTTCTTTCCAGAGAAATATTGTGCTAGATCATTTTCAAGGCACACTGGCTTGGGTTTATCAACTCCAAGGTCATCTGGATGAGTGGATGCTGGTGCTGCTGCTGCCATGCCGCGGTGGACTCTGAAATAGCAGAGTAGAGAAGTAGAGCTCATACACTCATCCGCGTGTTGCTCGGCTGCACTTGCCTCACTGATGCTAAAGTAGTTTCGGTAATTTCAGTACTGCTTCAGCATCCTATGCTCTTTTTTTTAAGCCAAGTTCTAATATCTATTTTTGACTATTTTAAAGATACAACAATACCGAATCTGAAAACAAAACAATTATGTAGCACCACGGCCAGAGGGCGGGCCGGGCTGAACCACACTAGCGTTCACTCACACGCAGACCCTTGTTTTAAGGTGGATCAGAGTTCACTCGATTGGCCAAAGTTCAGGCGAGCTTTTGCACCGCCTCTAACAAAGTCAAATAGGAAACAAACTGTAATCTGAGCAAAAAGGTCACAGCGTAACCCCCATCACCCACATGTAAACACACTCACTGTTTTCAATGTTTTAAAGTATAATATGAAACTTTCACAAGTTCTTCTTTTTACCAAGTTCAGCTTATCACACCAAGTCTGGTCTAAAATTACAGTTACATCAGCTCCTGAGAAGTAATGAGAGTCTTGCAGGAGAAAAACAGAAACTGTGGGGTTATGGACTACAGGACATTTGTTGTTTTTGTGTTTGGTGTCCACTTCCTGTTTTATTTTGTTGTTGGTTGTACTTCCTGTGTTTCTCCTGTTTTTTTCAGGTCTCTTGAGACTGCCCTCCTAGTGTGTGTTCTCTCCCTCCTTAATTGGCACACCTGTTTTCACTTACCTCATCCCCTCCTCCTGGTTATAAGTCTTCGTCTCCCCTGCACTGGTTGTCGGGTGGTTTTTGTACCTTCATGGATTTGTGTTCTGATTTCGAGTACTGATTCAAATAAATGAAAGACTTTTCATTTATTAATACCGTCTGCTTCTGTGTTCGCACGTCAACCCTGACATTACCACCCGACCAGTAACATGGACACAGCAGACGCGGAGACGTTACGGGCACTACTCCGCCAGCAAGAGGAACAGACGTCTTGTCTTCGTCAAGTGTTGCTGGAGATGTCAAGCTGTCAGGAGCAATAATTTGCCGCATTGGGAGAGCGGTTTGAACAACTGGCGGAGCGGGTCCAACATCCACCGTCTTTCCCTTCGCCACGCCCATCGCCTCCCACGCCGGTCCAGGTGACCTTGGATGGAGTTCCTGTCGCTCCTGCTGCACAGCTGGCCCGCCCAGAAAGGTTTTCCGGGGACTGCCGGGCCTTTATTACCCAGTATGAGCTCCATTTCCAGTTACAGGCTCCTCATTATCCTACGGAACAAGCCAAGGTGGCCTTCATTATATCCCACCTCACCGGCAGAGCCGGAGCATGGGCTACTGCCGAGTAGCAGCGTGGAGCCCCTACCTGCGCATCTCTCTCGGCTTTCCTGGAGGCTTTCCAGCAGGTATTTCATCATACCAAGCCAGGCAGAGAGGCAGCTCGTGCGCTTATGAAATTAAGACAGCGGGACAGAAGGGCAGCTGACTACGCCATAGAGTTCCGGACCTTGGCCTCCACTAGTTGTTGGGACACTACTGCGCTCACGGACGCTTTCGTGGAAGGACTGTCTGAGGAATTAAAGGACAGACTAATCTCACTTGAGTCATCTACCTTGGAACCCCTCATCGCCCTTGTTATCAGGATAGATAACCGATTACAGGACCACAAGGAGGAGCATGGCAGGGTGGTTCCCCGCCTACATCGCAGGCCCACCAACTCACCTGACTGTGCTGTTTCTCCCGCAGAACCCCCGTTACAAGTGCAGAAGGAACCCATGCAGCTCGGACGGGGCAGACTGTCTGTTTCTGAACGACGGCAGCGGAGGTCGGCAGGTGAGTGCTTTTACTGTGGTAGGCGGGGTCATTTCTGCAGGGAGTGCCCAAAACACCTCTGCTCGTCAGTAAGAGTGGGTGCGCTGACGAGCGGTGATTCGGCGCTCACTATTCCTAAACCTGCTGCCTGCTTATTAAAGATTCGGGTAATGTTCCATGGAAGGGTGGTTTTGGTTAAAGCTTTGGTGGATTCAGGAGCAGAGCAGAACCTCATGGACGCCGAGCTAGCTAAACAGGTCGGTCTTAAGTGCGAGTTGTTGCCCCGTCCTTTACAAGTGGTCTCCCTCAACGGTCAAGAGGTAGCCTCCATCTCTTATATAACCGAACCCATTCATCTGATTATTTCTGGCAATCACCACGAACTTACCCGTTTTTTTGTTTTTTCCTCCGCCCAGAACCCACTGGTTCTGGGTTACCCCTGGCTTATGGCGCACAACCCAGTCATCGACTGGCCCTCCAGTCGGGTCTCCGGCTGGAGTGAGAGATGTCACACCACTTGTCTGCGCTCAGCTCGGCCTCCTGGGGAAGACCCCGCTGTCCCAGTAGGGCGGCCGCCCTCACCTGACCTATCCGGGGTACCGCCGGAATACCACGACCTAGCTGAGGTGTTCTCCAAATCACGAGCTCTCTCCTTACCGCCTCACAGGCCATATGACTGCGCTATTGAACTCCAACCTGGCGCTACCTTGCCTAAGAGAAGGTTATATAGTTTGTCTAAACCTGAGAGGGAGGTTATGGAACAATATATTGCTGAGTCTCTGAATTCTGGACTTATCAGACCGTCTTCATCACCAGTGGGGTCCGGGGTTTTTTTTTTGTTTGGAAGAAAGACGGGTCTCTCCGACCATGTATTGATTATCGAGGGCTAAATGAGATTACTGTCAGAAACAGTTACCCCCTGCCTTTAATGAACTCAGCATTTGAGGCATTGCAAGAGGCCAGGATTTACACCAAACTGGACCTTCGCAACGCTTACCATCTCGTGCGCATCAGAGCCGGTGACGAATGGAAGACCGCCTTCACCACTCCTTTAGGACATTTCGAGTACCTGGTTATGCCGTTTGGCCTCTGTAATGCTCCTGCTGTGTTCCAGGCTATGATTAATGATGTATTACGAGACTTTCTACATCATTTTGTTTTTGTGTATCTGGATGATATTTTGGTTTTTTCCAGAGACGCCAGCGAACATCGGCGGCATGTTCGTCTGGTGCTCCAGCGGTTACTGGAGAGTAAATTATTTGTGAAGGCGGAGAAGTGTGAGTTCCACTCTCCGTCTGTTTCGTTTTTGGGGTTTGTGGTAGCAGAGGGTGAGGTGAGACCCGATCCGGCTAAGGTGAAAGTGGTGGTGGAGTGGCCTACACCTGCTAACCGGAAACAATTACAGTGGTGTCTGGGGTTTGCCAAATTCCTCCGTCGCTTCATCCGTGGCTAGAGCTCGGTGGCCGCGCCCCTCACGGCTCTCACCTCTACCTCTTCACCGTTCATCTGGACGGAGGCGGCGGAGGACGCCTTCAACAGGCTTAAGCATCTTTTTACCTCTGCACCTATCCTGGCCCAACCTGACCCTTCCAGGCAGTTTATTGTTGAGGTGGATGCCTCTGATACAGGGGTGGGTGGGGTATTGTCTCAGCGAGGGGTATCTGACGGTAAACTGCGCCCTTGCGCTTTCTCCTCCCGCCGGCTTACTCCGGCGGAGCACAATTATGATGTGGGAGATAAGGAATTGCTAGCAATTAAGCTAGCTCTCGAGGAATGGAGGCACTGGTTGGAGGGGTCAGCAATGCCGTTCTTGGTCTGGACATATCATAAGAATCTGTCCTATCTGCGAACTGCCAAACGGTTGAACTCCAGGCAGGCACGGTGGTCTCTATTTTTCAACCGATTTAACTTTGTGGTGTCCTATCGTCCAGGTTCTAAGAATGTAAAGCCGGATGCCCTCTCCCGACAACAGGAATCGGCTGTGCAAGACGGCCAACCCCAGCCTCTATTCTTCCTCCCTCCTGTGTGCTGGGCGCTCTCTCCTGGCAGCTGGAGAGGGACATTAAGGCTGCCCAAGTTCAGGAGCCGGACCCGGGAGGAGGTCCTCCTAGTAAACTGTTCGTCCCCAGCTCACTCAGATCCCAGGTTCTCCAGTGGGCTCATGCTACGCGACTCACCTGCCACCCAGGAATCCGCAGGACTGGCTCTTTTCTGCGTCGCCGTTTCTGGTGGCCCAGTATGACCAAGGACGTCCGGGACTATGTTTCAGGTTGTCTGGTTTGTGCCCAGAACAAGGTCAGCACGCACCCGCCTGCTGGACTATTACACCCACTGTCCATCCCGGGTCGGCCTTGGTCACACATTGCTCTGGACTTTGTTACCGGCCTACCTCCTTCTGCCGGGAGAACCGTTATTCTGACTATTGTGGACCGTTTCTCTAAGGCCGCTCATTTTGTGGCTCTAACCAAACTCCCCTCTGCTGCAGAGACGGCTAGATTGATGATAAAACATGTCTTCAGGCTGCATGGCATCCCCACAGACATGGTGTCGGATTGTGGTCCTCAGTTCATCTCACAAGTCTGGAAGGCGTTCTGTGGGGCTTTCGGGACTACTGCCAGCCTGTCTTCTGGTTTTCACCCACAGACTAATGGTCAGGCAGAACGGACAAACCAGGACTTGGAGGCCGCTCTCCGGTGTATCTGTTCCCAATGCCAGACCTCCTGGAGCTACTTGTTGCCATGGGTGGAGTATGCGCACAACTCCCTCACCTCATCTGCTTCTGGTATGTCCCCATTTGAGTGCTCTCTGGGGTACCAACCCCCCCTGTTTCCCGAGCAGGAGACGGAGGTGGCCGTTTCGTCGGTTCAGCATCTATACCGCCGCTGTCGCGTGTTTGGCGGGCCTGTTGCGTTCAGGGGCTACCAACAAAAGGCTGGCAGATCGTCGACGCACTCCGGCACCAACTTACCTACCAGGCCAATCCGTCATGCTGTCCACTTCACACATCAAGTTTCGGACGGAATCCAAGAAGCTGTCCCCCAAGTACATCGGTCCTTTCGAGATCCTGAAGGTCATCAATCCTGTGGCGGTCAGGCTGCGCTTGCCCAGGTCCGTGCGCATCCACCCGGTCTTCCATGTCTCTCAGCTGAAGCCGCATGTTACGTGTCCCCTGCAGCGGCCTTCCTCTCCGCCACCCCCTCCCCGCATCATTGATGGCCAGCCGACCTATACTGTCCGTCGCCTGCTGGACGTTCGGCGACGGGGACGTGGCCTCCAGTATCTGGTGGACTGGCAGGGGTACGGGCCTGTGGAGAGGTCCTGGGAGCCTGCTTCGCGGATTCTGGATCCTGAGCTCATCAGGGACTTCAATCGGCGGCACCGGGACAGGCTTCCCCCAACGCCAGGCAGCACGCCTTGGGGGGGGGGGGGGGGG
>BSAI01000119.1:19995264-20035924 GCA_036245035.1 Adrianichthys oophorus | reverse complement strand
GGGGGGGGGGGGGGGGGGGGGGGGGGGGGGGGGGGGGGGGGTGTACTGTGGGGTTATGGACCCAGGACATTTGTTGGTTTTGTGTTTGGTGTCCACTTCCTGTTTTATTTTGTTGTTGGTTGTACTTCCTGTGTTTCTCCTCTGTTTTTTTCAGGTCTCTTGAGACTGCCCTCCTAGTGTGTGTTCTCTCCCTCCGTAATTGGCACACCTGTTTTCACTTACCTCATCCCCTCCTCCTGGTTATAAATCTTCGTCTCCCCTGCACTGGTTGTCGGGTGGTTTTTGTACCTTCATGGGTTTGTATTCTGATTTCGAGTACTGATTCAAATAAATGAAAGACTTTTCATTTATTAATACCGTCTGCTTCTGTGTTCACACGTCAACCCTGACAGAAACAGCTGGAGCGCAAAGGTCATCAGAGTTCAGCAGCACCACCTTGGAGCTATAAGAAGGAGGAGAGAGGGCCGGCAGCGAGAGCTGCTGAAATGTGTCAACAAAGCAGTGTGAAAGCAGCAAAAGTGAAGGAAGAAGCAGGGAGGGAGGATAAGGAGTAGGAAGGAACACGGCCCATCGCACTAAGCACTCCTGCTGCCCTCCTCTTGTCTCAGGATAACGTCCAGGGCCGTAAAATGGATCTAACTTGCTCGGGGAGTTTGTTTTAAAGCAGGAATTAGGCTGATGGCACAATTGGTGATTAGCCCTGCGGCAAACATGAAAAGAGAGGAAAAAGACAGCTGCTAATTTTCTCCTTTGATCTTTAGCTGTCGCTTGTGTTTCATAAAAGAGCTGATTTATGGGGGAGCCTGACAACACGGCTAATTACTGTGAGGGGTAGAGATGCAGAGGGCGTGGGGGTGAGAAACGCATCTGACCTCCGGAATGCACAGAATCTGGATTGAATTATTTCATGTTTTCAGTCCATGTTGTTCGTTTTTTGTTGTTTTCCGCATCTCCATGTCAGTTTTTATTTGTTACTTTTTCTATCTTGGTGAATTCACAGCTCCTAATCTTTCCCATTTCTATTGATTTCCAGACTCCTCTGTCATCTGCTCTCTTCATTCACTCACACTCCCGCTGACTTTTCAAAAGTTTCAATCTCCCTCAGAGCAGGGTACTTCAGGTAACTTTTGCAAAGCGAGCAGTGGGAGCCTTAAAGCAGCTGTGATGCTCTGAAAATCAAAATAATCAGTATACAAACGCAGACAGGACGGTGAGAAGATGGTAAATCATTTAGTGTAGTGAGCATTTCTTCAAGCTTTTATTTTGATAAGAAATGGCAGTTATAAAGTATAGTTGAAGCTCAAGCTGAGAGAGCAGAAGAAGACATGTTCTCTTAGCTATACTGTTACGTTTCAGCAGTTCCTACTGATCAAAGAGAGACATTTAAACCAACAGCAGCGCTCACGCTCTCGCGTTGTTCTGGTGGGGACATTTTTAGGGAGACTTGAGCATGGCATGGAGAAGCAGAATCAGAGCGCCTTAATCAGTCTGACGACAAATATAAGAGCAGCAGAACACCAAAAGGGTGAGATGACGTTCACATCTTCAGCCCCACCCGTCGGCCTCCCCGTCACTCTTCTCTAAATCCTGACCACAATTGAAGGACTGTTCATTGCGCCCTCTGAGAGTAAATGTTAAAGCATTGGGGATGCTTGTAGTGAACACCTAGACAAACTGTAAGGGGGAAGTTGGTGAGACACAGGTGTGTTGTACTGATTTATCCTGTTTTCAATCCCCTGAATCCTGCAGACACAGCAAGAAGCTTGTTAGGGCTGGTCATGTGTATTGCTTGAAATAAGGAAAATAGATGATCAGTGCAGTTTGATTGGGCCATCCTACGGGCACTTTTGTCTCATTCCCGGGCTCAGTAACTTTACTAATGACTAGAGTGTGGCGTAAGGACACCGTACGACAGCATCATTTCATCATACACTTACCACACCCATGACAACGGTACATTCCATTTCCATGACGTCCCCTAAGGTAGTTGTATGAGCCTGCTCTTCAGATGCGCCTGCTCCTCTCTACGACCCTCCATGAGCTCAGACAACTCAAAAACTCACAGGACTCATCCCAACTAAGGCTTAAGGAGATGTGTAAAGATCAAATGTCAAGATTTTGGGGGTTTTTTTGTGTAAGACATCAGCTTGAGTTTTTTCTGACACACAGACGAGACACGGAATGAGCGAACGCATTAGAAAGCTTGGGAAGCGGAGTGGCTTTTTCATAAGCTTTTATTCCAAAGCTGCTTCTGGTGGCTCCGTAATTGGTTACCATGGTAATGCAGAAAGAGCCCCTTTCATTCTAATGTATCACAGCCTTGGAAGCTGTGTCACTGAGTCTCTTATTTCTGAACCAAAAGATGACATTTTCTGTGTTTTCTGATGGCTGCTCTGAATCTTGACTTGTTAAAAGTCCTGCTCCCTGAAAACCAAACAGAAAACTTTTGCTCATTTTTGTCCCTGCACCGACCAGAGGAAGGGGGCGAGGGCCACCAATCCACCTGACTCTTTTCAACCAAAAGAACTCACATAAAATACACAAAAGCGCAGAATCCTCTGTCATTAATGTGGTGCTGAGAAAATGTAAGACTCTTCTGTCAGTCATCGATACGTGGATGAGTAAATATTTCGGCTCATCAAACCTCCATTACTCTGTTCATTCCTGATCATCAGCTCCTGCCTCTTTTGGATCTACTATTTAACTCTATCATACTATGATTAAAACACCAAAACTAATGTATTTACAATATATTATTGCTTTTATCCCGTCTCTGTAGCTTTTAATTATTCACATTGCTTATACCTCGTTTGAAGAACAGGTTGAAACGACTCCGTCAAACTGCTGTGAAAACTTTGGACACGTCCTGAAATGGAGCGGCAACCAAACTAAGGAAACTTTCAACTAATGCAAAAGCATTGAAAGCAGCTCCAAACATTTCTGGATGGTTTTGGATTCTCCTTTACGTCTTCATGTCAAGACAAAATTACAAGACAAATGTGATAGAAACACTGAAGGGAAGTGAGAACGCTCAGAAATCTCAAACTGTTTGGGATCGATGAGAAACTTCATCACTAGCGGCTGCAGAACTCGACCACAGAACACTCACAGCCGCCACAGCAGCAGTGGACACGCACTATAGATCAATCCACCCAGGAAAACAACCTTCACTTCACGAGACAGTTCCTGGTTTTCAAACATTCTCTCACACTTGACGTGAACAGAAACACAAACGCGCAATGAATGCAACAGTTTTCTTCAAGCTTCGATCAGCAGAAGCAAACCAAAAAAGTTCAAACTGCTTCAGTTTTAGCTCCGACCTGAGCAGGTCGTTCGCGGAGGGGATTACAGATACATCCATTAAGAAAATGTGTGTATGTCCATGCACACCTGATCACAATCTGCGCATGTGTGTGCATCAGTCACTGCAGAGTTGGTGGTGATGAGGCGCTGTTTGTCTTTCTCATAAAAGAGAAAGAGATCAAAAGGGCTGGTCGACCAGCTGGACCTTTAATCACACTGGGACAGCGTGACTTTAGAGCCTTGGGCAGCTGGAGCTCTGGGGACTGAAGGCTGGTGTATGTGCATGCGTGTGTATGTGCATGCGTGTGTGAGCTTTGAGCCCTTTTTAATCAGAGCCATCCACACTTTCCATCCCAGAATTCCAAGCTCATCCCGTACCTAAAGGGATAATTCCTGTTTATTACAACTTGGGTTTTGTCTGCAAACGGATGCTTGCTATTAATGCGAGTCACGTTTATTTTGAAGCTCCCAGAGCAACTGGGGGGGTGTGGCGACTGGAAGCCTTTATTGGCTTCACATGGAATAGCAAAATATGAGAAAAAATAAAACAAAGATGTGTGAAAGAAAAAAAAATCATAACAAATCCTCATTTGTGACCCAATTTTTCAGCATCTTTTCATCCCAACAAAATAAAAGTTGTTTTTTTTTGAAAATTTAGAAAAACAATTTGACATTTACGTGTTTCAGTTAAAAACTAGACAAATTGTTTGATTCCAAAATTTAAAGCATATCCTGCGCACAGACAAAAAAAGAAAGCTCCATTTACAAACATTTAGAGATGGATGGGATGACACGGCACCGATCTGAGAGTCAACACTGGTTGCATGTTATTGAGCACTCAGGAATGCCCGAGTTCAGCAGCACTACTGGAGGTGAAAGTTCAGAAACTTTGCACATTCTTGCTGAGACATTCCACTGACAAAATTGATCATGTTTCCTTTCAGAGCTCAGTTTGAGCTGAAAACTCATAAAACACCAACGCACCAGCTTTTATACACCACACAAATCATTACGAGGTTTCACAAATGTCCGCAGTTTGTGTGTTTCCTTACAGCATTCCTGGGATTTTGGAAATGTTTCTGGAGCATAATGTAAATCATGTACAGCTCTCTAAAAAACATTTTTGCTACACTCGTGATTCAATGTAAGTCAACTTTGAGTTCAGTTTATTTTGAACAGAGTATAAAGACACAAGCAGACAAAAAAGGGACAAAACAAAATCCTTCCATGCTAAACTCTGCCTAATTTTCGTTAAAACTGTCACAAGCGGACCACTTTTAAAAGTATTTCTGCTCCTTTTCTGACACTAAAG
Source organism: Adrianichthys oophorus (assembly GCA_036245035.1). Taxonomy (NCBI): domain Eukaryota; kingdom Metazoa; phylum Chordata; class Actinopteri; order Beloniformes; family Adrianichthyidae; genus Adrianichthys; species Adrianichthys oophorus. The sequence continues at coordinate 20,031,309 of BSAI01000119.1, read as the reverse complement.
CTCCAAACGTCAAACACCCTTTGAGATATCCCCAGATAATAAAAAAAAATCGTTTTTAATCATGATTTCATTAATTAAAGTGAAAGAAAGTCATAAAAGCTTGTGTCTTCATGTACAAAATACTATAATTGCCTGTGTAATGAATAAGATGCGGTTAACCAGATCTTTTTGGGAAGTATTCCGTTTCTCATGCCACACCTAACAATGATGAGTGCCAAACCTGTTGAATCAAGCAATGACTTAAAGAGAAACTCTGACAGTGAAGCAGAAAAAAATGACACCAAAAATAACATGTCATGCTGCAAACTGAAGCAAAAGTCAGTCAATTAAGTGTGTCAATCTGTAAAGAATTACTGGGACATCTTGTCTTTTAAGACGTCAGGACTCCGGAGAGCCACAGGGAATTTTCTGAATGGAGAAAATGGTGGATGACTCTCCTAGAAGTGAATCACTCCAAGAATGCAAAAGAAATTCAGGAAAATTCCATCCATTTTTGTTGGAACATCACCCCCCCCCCATCCAAAAAGTCATAAAGAAAGAAGAAACACAATTGAAAGAGTGCAGGCTTCATTTCACTCAGTTAGAATTCATTATTCAACAACAACAGCAAAACTAGACACGTGAACATTTGGTTAGATGTGCAAACGGTTACACTTGGACGGAGCCCTACAGTGTTGTAATAACTGTGAAACACGGTGGTGGTAGCATGATGATGTGAGGGTTCTGTGCAGCTTGATTTCATATTTGAAGTAAACATATATTTAATGACCTTAAATTAAGAGAAAAACAGTCAGGTTGTGCTGAGAAAAAAGATCTGGAATGAGACTTAAAAATGGTGTAGATTTAAATCTGACTTTTATGATGTGTGACGGTTGTGATACACCAGATAAGCTCAAGGCTGCTCACTTGAGGAGCCTCCATCTAACTGCAAACTCCTAATAAACACCAACCAACTTAGAACCCTTTAAAGCTAGGCAAAGAGGGGGAAATCAAAACTGAAAAACTCATCGTCAGAAGCTCGATTGAAAGCATTACAGACAATCCAATACTTCTGAAATAAAGACCATTAAGGAGCAAAAGAAAATCATTCATTCATTTTCCAATCCGGTTTATCCCTTTCGGGGTCACGGGGTTGCCGGAGCCTAACCCGGCTACTCATGGGCGAAGGCAGGGTACACCCCTGGACTGGTCGCCAGTCTGTCGCAGGGGCCACAATCACACACCCATATTCACACCTAGGGACAATTTAGAGTAACCAATTAACCTATGAAGCATGTTTTTGGACGGTGGGAGGAAGCCGGAGTACCCGGAGAAAACCCACGCATGCACGGGGAGAACATGCAAACTCCACACAGAAAGGTCCCCCAGCCAGGACTTGAACCGGGAACCTTCTTGCTGTGAGGCAGGAGCGCTAACCACTGCGCCACCGTGCAGCCCCAAAAGAAAATCAATAAATAAATGTAGAATGCAGATGCAGAATTCATGATTTTATATTGGGTCTGTTGGCAGCGGCTTAATGCGATTGATTACAGACACGTGCCGATCACACGCTGCAGTTAGCAGCATCTCGAAATGTCTTAAAATGAAGTTTAACGTAAAATTACTGCAAAAAAGGGAGTTGACGCATGGTCCAGAAGAAATGCCAGGCGACAAGTGACAAAGAAGACAAGAAAGAATGAGCTAAAGCCGCTACTGGAGCTAACTGAAGAGATTTCAACCCAGAATGGACGACTTGGAACAACACTTTAAAATGAACATCATCATGACTGGATTACAACTGAAACTCTGGTCAAAGGCTAACACAGCTAAAGCTAACGGAGTTAATGCTGACAGTGTTTCTGATAAGAAGGGATTTCCCTGTATGTAAAAAGCATCGAGACCTGTTATGATTGCTTGAAATATTCCAAATCAAAATGTAAAAAAAGCAGCAGATAAAAATCCAGTTTGGGCATCACTCTTCCAGCCTTGTTTTTACCGAGATCTCCATCTTTGGTTTTTAAAGACTGAAATTAAAAAAAAAAATCTCTTTTTTCTGCTGGTTATGGAGGTGCAATCGCTTTTCTTTAAGTTTTAGAAGATAGGTTTGAAAAGATTGTTTTTTCCAGAGTGAACTAAATAATCCTGGATAACTGGAAACCGTCTTTAGTGATCTGACAAAACATGAAAGCAAACAGTTATAAAAATCTACTGGGGGCAAATACTTTCTTAAATACTTTGTCAATGCCAAGACTCAAAATCAAAAATTTTGTTCCCTTACTGGAAGGCCTTTGACAAAAAAACGTAGGTTCCTTCTTCCTCATTTTTCAGAATCACAATCACGCAAACAAACAAATAACCACAACCATCATAATGGAGACTGAAACAGTGACCATCCTCCAAAGCAGAGAAATGACAGAAACACAAACGAGTTCACTGACGGGCTGGCGGGGACAGAGGTCGATGAGTTGCTTTGGATGCAATGAGAGGGTGAAACTTCAGTTGGATTTGTGCGGAATTATATCATCAAGTGAATTACTGGTCTTCAAACAGCGAGTGGGAAAACAGGTTGAAGCACAAGGTTTCGAAAGCACAGATCAAAGGAGGAGGCGTGTTTCACAAGGAGCGAATTACAGTGTGGGGAAGAGATAACTGGTGTGACAACTGCAATCTTGCCAAAAATCTTTCTTATTAACTGCTTCAAAGATTAAAGAAAGGTTGACACAACATTTACCGGTAAATGTGCCCCATTGAGTGTTTGCTTAAGCTGCTCTTTTGTTAACTCGTGTGTGCTTTAGGGAGGAGGAGGACTGAGGGATTATTTTATGTCCTCTTTGGATTCAGAGCATTTTTGAAGGCAGCTATGAGCCACATCTTTCAAGGCTGTTGTTGGAATGTGCCTGGTCAGTAAAAACACAAAAGCAGAGTGCTGTGAAGCTGCAGGCTGAAGGCTTCTGAATCTGCAGCAGAGGCAGCAAAAATGCATGGAAGCTGCTTGAAAATGGTTTTAGACGTTCTTCAAGCAGCCTCAAAAAATCTCTTTGAAATCTGAATGATATTTCAGTCAAGAGGCAAGAGGCAAGAGCCTGCGGTTGTGTGGGTGAAATCCGGATTCCATCCAATGTTCAAAGCCTTGAAATACATACAGCGCACAATGTTAAAGCTTTCCTTTTCACAATTTACAATGCATAAACACTGTGGTTTACAGAGGCCCTGGATGATTATCTGCACAGAGGTCTCCTTTTTCCTCAGGCGGCCCCCCCACAAAGCAATTCTTCAAACTGCACCCCCAGATCCTCTGCACCAAAATACACAGATTTTAGATTGACCGGAGGGCTCGAGCCCTAAAGAGAAGCTCCCATCATCACCATCCTCTTTTGATCGATTGTAAAAGAATTCCCAGTGGTCTTTTAATTCTGATTATTCTGTTTAAAGCCAAAATTAAAAAACAATCTGTGGTTTTCTTGGACATAGTTTCTGCAGAGGAGCAGTAGTTCATTAGAAATTCACCTCTAAGTTGTGGTACGGAGCAACCCCACCCTCCGAGAGCTCTCTGTTTACACGCTCTCACTAGCTCACAGCTCGCCCAAACAAGCTCTTTTTCCAAAAACGTATTTTTGTCTGCTCCTGATTCACAAAGATTTGAATAAATATATATTCAGAAATGCAATTTGCGGCCCAATATTTGTCCTCCATCATCAGAAAAATGCCACAAGAAAACGTTAAAAACACAATTTTCATCGGAGAGGGTCTACAAAAGTTCCTGTCCTAGATTTTCTGAATCTATAAGTGCTCTTTAAGTCTTGCAAATCTGAATAAGATGAACCCAGTCCGGGTTATGTATTTACGACTTCTTCAGCAGCTCAGATAACAGACGAGCAAATGCACCAATTTTTCCTTTTTCAAAAGTGGAGAAAAACCTGAGCAGAGCTGCTTCTCTACAAGGGCCTCACTGATCCACCATAAAAAGGCTGACTGCCTTCGTTTGCATTTTATTCACAGGCTTTTCAGCAACAGGAGAACAGCAAACGGAAGAGACGGGACGAGCTCCTGGGCCTTCAGAAGTCTCGTCTAAAGCCTTTCCTTTCTGCACTTTGTCCCGCCGATATTCATCTTGCAAGGCTGAAAAGTGAAGACGGCACAAACTTTGGGCTTAAAAGGAACTTTTGAACTTCAAAGAGAAACCTCGCAACAGGATTGAGCTTTTGAAACATGAAAAAAAGAAGAAGAAGAAGAAGCGACACTGTAGGAATGGAAGGGACTTCCAAACAGGAAAGTTAGAGAATCAGATAATGGGAAGAAGATGAAAAAGGTTTTGTCTTCATAGTGAAATGAGGCAGCAGACACGTATGGAGTGGGCTGATTGAGGCACAATCAGCTCAACATATCCCAATAAAGGTAGACTTAATCGCTCCGTGTTCTTGCTCCGTACAAAATGAGGATAGAAGCAATAAAAGTCACAGACTTCAGCGCCTTTGTTTTACCTTGTTAGACAAAACTCTCTGAATTCTCATCGTGCTGTAAAGAAGAAAGTTTAAAAAGTTTGAGCACCATTCCCTTTATCTGAAAGATCCCATTTTTAAAAAGCCCGAAACATCTTTCTACCTCCGCTCGGCTTGTCTCTCAAAAGAAAGCTGACTTCATCACAGCACCTCAAGAGTTTGATGAAAACGAAAGCTAAGCTCTGGCATCTGCTTTTTTTCTTCGCTCAATGGCAAAATGAATAAATGATACTCCTCCCTTTAATCGACGCGCCCTGCGATAACAAAGAGACTTTGAGACACTTTGAGGGCATCGAACGATCAGAAGCATCAGCAGGTGCTCTTCGCCTCTGTTGATGGACAGGCAGATCAAAAAGCAAGCCCCTTAAACGCTTACACCCACTTTAGAATCATTTGCCTTTTCCTTTCTTTCACTCTCAAAACAGGAAGAAGGAAGTAACCGTTTCATCTTTTCTCCAATTTCAATTTCATTTTTTTTTTACCCATGATGAAGCGCTCCATATTGAGGACTTGGAAGGTGCCGTATCTCTCAATAGAAGTGACATTTGATCTATATATAGTGTTAGAGAGAGCTTCAATTTAACTTTGTCTGACGCAGAGCATGCCTGGCGTTGATGTGGCTGACAGCTGCTGGTTGAAAGACACGGAGGAAGTACAGAAGATTCAAATGAAGCTTTGCCATGACGAGCAGGGGCTTGATGTATGCTAATCAATCGATGGAACAGCGGCGGGGCTTTTTTTGGTGGGGAGAGAAAAAAGAAGCCGAGTGTGAGTGAGAGAAAGTTGTCAGACAGCGCTCACCAAGATATCAAAAAGTCACAAAGTTTGTGTCGCTGCACAAGAGCCCAAATCGCATGTGGTATATGCTACAAAAGCTTTGACTTGAAAAGTATTGGATCTGATATAAAGGGAGAGAAATTGGGGCAATTCTCTGTATGTTGTGGCAGCAAGCTAGATTTTTATTCTTTTTTGACAGGGGAGGGGCCAATCTTTGTTTCTGTGACACCTCCAGTGATTCCTCTGCTCAGGTCTCTGTGAGCATTTTCAGTCCTTCAAAGGACACAGGGCCGCAGGATGCCGGATTTCCATAACAAAAGACACTGAATCGTCCCAGAGAGTTAAGGTATAACACAGGATCAAACCAACGTGTCTGATGGAATCTGTCAAACGTTCACTTTTAACGAAACCCACAGTTACAGATGGACAAAATGTATGCTTTAGAAAGATTATTTCAGAGCTGACAGCCAGCTCTGTGGACCTGTGGAGGAGAGCTGTTCCTGGGCAATCGTGGGTTTGAATAAAGCTCCAAAAATGGCTGCTTGCATCAGTCTTTAAGACTAAGGGTTGGATTGGGGTTATTCAATGATGGTATTTATGGTAGTCATTGGTCTCAACGAAACCCATTGCCTTAAAACAGGGGTCCCCAAACTTTCTCTTGTGAGGGTCACATAACTTGACGTGGGGCCGGGTCAGTTTGTTGGTGTAAACATTTATGGTTTTCCAGAAATAACCAAATTTGAATAACCCCTTTCTGTAATCTTCACAGAAAAAATAATCCTACAACATTTCAAAAATGAGAACAGTAAATAGGTTTTCCTCTTGTGTCACAGACAGAGTGAGAGCGCTGCAGCTCCTCACACATCTCAGTTTGTGCTAACTTCACTATAGTGATGGGAATTCTGCCTCTTCTTAGTAATCTGACTCGAATGCCAAAAATGCTCTTCAGGTCATTTTGCTGTACTTACGATGCAGGCATGTCGCATGGATTTTTCTCTTTTTCGACCCCCCTAATACTGCGGACTGTGCCAAGAGCCTGTTAGGACTGTTCATGTGATAAGTGAGACGAAGTCCTTGCGTGCAGCCAGACTTGTAGAAATGAGAAAATTAGACAATCAGAATGTGGACATCCTACGGCCACTTACGTATTAAGAGCACACCCAGTGTGTGCAGCATACCATTGACTGTATATAGAGGACTGGACTGAGCGAGTGAGACGTCACCTATAGACAATGCCCTGATTTCAGTTCAAACCTATTGAAGTCAATTCAGCTGCTTTTTGACCACATGTCCGTCAACCATGTTGGAACCAGACATCTTTAGTAAGCCGTGATTGGTCCGTGTCAGTCTTAGTCTACATTTCTATGGCAACCACTCTCCAATCAGTAGTGATCATGTTAGAAGGCCACATTCTTCCACTGAAAGCAGGCTCAGGAGAATCTGTCAATCAAATGTTTCAAACGTTCAACGGAAGGCCACCTACTTTTACCGAGACATCTAACTGGTCAGTATATGTTTTGAATGACTTTCACTACAGCAAATGTGTCAAATGAGCAAAAAAACCAAACAGGCCAATGAAAAAAAATGTACAATTATCAAAGTCTTTTAACTGAAAGATGATTACATGCAAAGGGAGACATTGACCGCCATCGTTCTGTGGAGACGCGGCGTCTTTGTTTCCAGAAGTTTCTGTCAGAGGGTAAAATCAGCTCAGAGTCTGACGTGGTGGACAAACAAGGCCTGTGCGTCCAGAGCGACTCCCTGCTCCCTTTTCTCATTTACAGAGGAAGCGTGCCGCGTCAGCGTCGTCCTCCGACAGAACAAGGGCGCTCACAGTCAGGAGGACAATGGACAGTGGAGTATGAGGTGCCGGTGGACTCATTGTGACTCATGATGTCGTAGACATCAGAAGCCGGGCTGCCAGGCATCATGCGAAGGTCAGCGGGTCAAGAGTGCTGGCGGCCAGGAAAGTGGTAAACAGAGGCGCAGGGACAGACGGACTGTTTGTGGTGGCGATGAAAGAACTACATTCTCCAGATAAGCAAAGTATGTACAGTCATCCATATTGACTAGAAGAATGAATCCAGACCAGAAGGACAAAACAGTAGCCTCTCTGCGCTGCAGCGATGCTTTTGATAAACCTTTTCTGCAGAATCTCTATTGGATCTGTCCTTCAACTTATTCTGCTCCCAAGCTGCACAGGAGTGAAGAACAATAACCTCTGTAATACAGGCATACCAGGCTTTTGAAAAGAAGATTCAGGCCCCCTAGTGGCCCAGCAGCTGCACATGTGTCTTTTTAAAGACGTTTTTAAAAAGTTAAAACTTCATTTTGGGTTTTGTAAAGAAAAAGTACATTTCAGAGTGATGCTGGTGAATTAAAAACAGATTTAATGTTAGATGCCCTAACATGAAAAATCCAGGAATGAACAGCAAACAGCATGAAAATACATATGAATGTGTTGTTATAATCCAGTTTATCTGGGGGTTGTTTCTGGGCTGGTCCTTTAGTAGGAAAGGTTGCTGAACTGTCCAAGAGCCTTAAAACCTTTGGATTAATTCTAAAAACAGTTTTTTTACCCCACTGGTTGACTTTCTTTAAAAAAGCAAAAAAAAACATGCCTTTGGGGTAAGAAAAATGGTTTTAGAAATTTTTAATTTAAGAAAAACCTTCCAGGCACAAAGACATGTTTTTTTCGTTATTGAAAAACTTTCTTGATATTATTTTTCTTGCAAGACCGAAAATAAGATAATTTTTCTTGAAACAAACTGGAAACAAATACTGACCAAAAGGCCAAAAAAAAAGAGTCTGTGAAAATATTCATTGATCTGGTGACGTCTGCAGGATTTCTGTTCTTCAGAGAAGCCACGCTTTTAAAGTTTTGTGCCATTAGCTTCATCACTTTAGGTCAGTTTTTCCTTGACAGGTCGAAAAAAAATTCATATTCAATTCAACTGTATTTATACAGCCCAATATCACAACCAAAGCCGTCACAGTGGGTTCACTCCAGTATTTATGCAAAGAACATAAAGACATTCATAAAAATATAAACAATATCTGCTTGCTAAACTAAACTAAACAGACTAAGGTAAACTGCCCTTAGACCCTCCTTCTCGGTTTGGAAAAACTCATAAAAAAACCCTATCTTGGGGAAAAAAGTAGGAACCATCAGGGCTGCCAACATGAAGGAGGAATCCTCTCCCGGGACGGACAGGTGATGTGCTAGAACTGTTAAAGAAGAATTAGCTTCTCTAACTCTACAACTACATGTTTGAATAGTGTAGCAGATGGGCTTCATCCAGATGAAACTGTGGGACAGCTGGAGTGCGAGACGAGCCAGAGGTGATGTCCAGGCCAAGAGCAGAAGCACAGACGATCCGCCTGAAAACTCTGCCGCACCCCCGGAGGGGAATGGGAAAGAGGGACAACATATGAATAGCACTGCACCAAACTGAGGCATGATGAACTAAATAAAATATAGTTCTGGATAATTGATAAAGATTAGAGGAGAGAAGTAATGGAGGACAGAACTCCAGTGCACCATACTTTCTCCAGCTTTTGACTTCTAGTAGCCTGCTAGCAAAACACTGGTACTAAAATGTTATTCAAATATGTCAATAGTAATATGGCACAAATAGTGGATGGTAATAATAATAATAGATAATCTGCAGTTTTAGCATGTCAATATAAATATATTATTAATCTAATCAAAGCCCGTGTGAGCCCAATAAGCAGAGGGAATAGGCCACCATGGCCCGGTTTATCAAACCATCTTCCCTTTGCTTAGCTCCGCTGAGAAGTATTTATAATGGATGAAATGAAAATCATAATTACTTCAAACTTCATTACAATAGGTGAGGTAGGGCAGCAGTAAGTTAGATATTCTCTGATTGCTAGCTTTGCAAGAATCCTGTACAAAGAGGAATGTTTTAATCTTAACTTTGAATGTAGAAACTGTGTCAGCCTCTCTTACATGAGCTGGGAGCTTATTCCATAAAACAGAAGCTTGGTGGCTAAAGGCTCTACCTCTAACTGTGCTTTTAGAGATTCTAGGAACCACAAGCAGTCCTGCATTTTATCAACAAAGTGTTTTGTTTGGTTGGTAAGACACTATCAGATCTTTAATATAGGATGGGACCATCCCATTCAAGGCCTTATAGGTTAGCAGGAGGATTTTGAACTTGATTCTAGATTCAAGTCAGTGAAGTGAAGCTAACACAGGAGTAATGTGTTCTCTTCTGCTGGTTCCTGCTAACTATCTAGCTGCTGCATTTTGAACAAGCTAAAGACTTTTTAGAGAACTTTTAGGGCACGCTGCTAGCAAAGAGTTACTGTACTGTATAAAAAATGGTTGAGTGTTTTGCATCACTAGATATATCGCGTAGGAGAAAACATGCAGTTTTACAATACTTGTGATATATGAGCCTTAAATGATAAATCCTGGTCAAATAAAACTATTAATTGATGGATGGATGGATGGATGGATGGATGGATGGATGGATGGAAAGACTTGTAAAAAGTATATAAATTCACTTAAAGTAAACTCTAAAGAGGCTGGATGGCTCAGTTGGCTGGTTGTAGGACAGGCATGAAGGAAACTTAGATTTTCTTCCCAGGACATGCACTGAGCTTAATCCAGTGTGGGTCCTTGGGCAAGACCCTTCATGCTGCTGCCTAACCATGTCTGCGCCTGAAAATACGGGGTTTTTGTCAGGAAGTGTGTGTGAATCAGTGAAAGCTGATGGTGACCCCTGAAGAGATAACAAAAAAAGGTCAACAAAGAGAACTTACAGTACACTCTAAAGTATGGTCTTCCTGTAAAATTAATGTCTTAAATCTAAACCCCAACTGTTCAAAGGTTTGAACCTTTTATTCCAGAGTTTTAAAAAATAGTGTTTATCCTTTTGCACAAGGAGAGATGGAACTATGAGATTGCAAGTGTAAATTCAACAAAAATGACATACAAATGACAAATTTGGACTCCAAAGAAGACATACAACACTCATGAGAACCTAAAAGCTTCTGTACTCTGATTGTCCTAAGGAGGAGCTGCTGCTTTGAAATCATTGAAAAGATTAATAATTCAGATTTTCTAATTGTTGCAGTGTGAGCAAAGTGTTTTGGTTTTTATGGCATGTTTACTCATGTTTTGCGATCCAACTTTTACGTCCCAGGATTTTGGTGCAGACTTCCCACATTTCTATTATGTTGCCATAGTAATAAGAAACAGAACCTTTATCATAAAACATTACTGCTCTGATTGGAAGGAAAGCGTCACTGATGAGCTTCAGCTCCCAGATGCATAAAAGGGTTAAACGGCACTAAACTAAAAAGCGGAAAAATAAAAACGGGATCTGCCAGTTACTACTATCCTTTTTCTCAAAAACTACCCGTTGATGCTTCCAAACCAATTTCTACAATGGTGCGTTTTTGTTTAGTTGATGCTTCAGATCAAACTTTGTTATGATTGACCCTTGGTGGATTATTTTGGCTCTTATCTACCCATGAAGAACTTTTAAATGTAGAGATGTTCTTCATCCTCCCAGCACCCTCAGCTTTCATCATTTGTGCTTCAGTGATTTCTTGTGTTTCATGCATCGTGTTCACTTTTCACAGCAGAGTGCACGCTGCATCTAAGGCTGGAAAGCTTTCACTGAAGAATGTAATGAGTCAGTGAATACTGCGCGAGACCACGTTAAGCACGAAAGCTTAAACCACAGAGATCCAAGCACGACAGCATTCTCAAAAAACGACCCTTTGAGAGAAATTAGATCTGTTTAGCAAAAGAAAAACATCCAAAACGCTGATTTTCTTGATGCAGAAACTGCTCGCCTTCCTGTTCAAATCAGCTGTCCTGACAGATTCAAAGCTAATATTTTTTTAATATGCTGGAATAATTTATGCAGACTTACATAAAAGACAACAAGTTCTGCACACAATTGTATACATTCTAACTGCATAAAACATGTACACTGTATTACAATAACAGACTAACTCTCTAAATCCCTTAAGGCATAGTTTTGTTGTGGTAATAGGTGATAAGAGAACCCATTCAAAAAAGACAAAGCAAGACAAGGTTTTACAACTTTTAGGTTATGGATCGGTTTGTTTTCTCCAAATCATTACGTAGCAGGAGGAAAGAATGCAATGCAGCATGCTTCAATGTTCTGTATTTGTTTGTCTACCTGCCTTTTTTAAGCTTTACCTGCATTAAATAGATAAAACATCTTTAATTCTGTGCAAAGACGCTGCCATCACAGAACAAAACAGCACAATAAGCCTTCCATAAAGCATAGCTGAACAGTAAAACTAGATGTTTAGAGGATTAGGAAAAGCCAAACTCCTCCACTGTGAGCGGAAGGGGTTCTTAGTCACATGTACAGGGGTTGACCCATGTGAGTGCTGCAGGTTTTTGGGTTGGAGTGTCATAAAGAAGAGCGGCTACACTTCAGTTAGATTTGTTGTTAACGTTTTTTCTGTCCAAAATAAATAAATAAATAACAAGCCATTTGTGTCTGTGAATAGATGTACTTATGTACTTGTAGAAAAAATTGTCCGTCCGTTAGTAAAGTTTGTACCTGTAATAAGAAACGTGCCCGTCTTTAAAACTGTTTTGTGACTATAGAAAATGCTGCGCCTGTGTGTGAAACGTCGTGCGCACATACATTTTTTACAGAAAACAATTTCTGTCAAAAATTTTTTTTTACTGACAGAGAATTTCCCTCTACAAATACAAACCTTTTTACAAATGGACAATACTTGAGCATCGAATCGAACCTCATAGACTACATCTTGGGGGCAGGTGTGCAGGTGTGTCTTGTAGTTCTACTCTTTTCATGTTTAATTACTTTTCTGCTCTGTTTCATCATTGATCACTGCAAAAAAACCTCACAGTTGGTGAAGGTCACGCTCACCAACAATGGCAATAAAATATCCTGACTAAACAATCTTTTACAGGAGGGACTGCATTTGCTGGCTTGCATGTTTACCCCCTCTAAGAAAACCTGGAGAAGGTGAACAAAGCAATTTGTGTGGGCATCCGCTTCAACCTCAAATGTGAACTCTAACGGGCTAAATCTATAGGCATACTACTGGCAGATATACAATAGACATTAAAAGTGATCAAACAACAAACTTTAAATGGATGTCAATGAAGATTCTCATCCATCCAGGTGACGTAGCTTCGTCAGGCTGAAGGAGCTACTTGAATGAAAGTTGAAATGCTTTAAGAAGAGAAGACATTAAATCCAGACGCCCATGACTCAACTTCAAAACCTGCTTTAAATGTAAGCTAGAGGTGAGGAAGTGAACGGGGGAGTTCATTCAAAACCCCTGAAAAGTCTGGATCCATTTTGGTTTGAAAATCATTGAAAAAAAGGAACTGCATTGAAGCTTATCAACTACAGAAAAGCTGCCTTATTGCAATATTATTGAATGGTGACATGTGATACGCGATACACACCCGGTTCTAAGCCTTAAGCATGCAGCCGAGTGTGAATTCAGGATGTTTGCTTTTAATTTCTCTCATTCGGGACGCCCATGTAGGTCAAGAACGTATCCCGATTTTCAAACTCAAAAAGCAGACAGTTTGTTGGAGCGAGGGAGCAGCGGAAGCTCAGGGTTTTTTCCAGGTTTTCCCTTTCACAGCGGTAATCCTGCTGCAGCGTGACTGTGAGTTTTCCTAAAAAAAATCTCTCCAAACGAGTCCAGAGGATGACGGGAGGCTGAAGAAAACCAAGAACACAAAGCTATTCACAGATGTGGGCACTTAGAACTTAGAAGAGACACAGCTGTAGTCTTGGACAGCAGAAAGCTTGAAGCCCGGCACCTCAGATTCAATCTAAAGGTGAGAAGCGACTTGTTGCTCCTGGGTGGTCTCTGAAAAGATAAGGGCAAGCAGGATGGTCCTATTCGCTCAAGCACAAGTTTGGTTCTGTTTTTATGCTCTTCATGTGGAATTTCTGCGGTGAAGCAACAGTTTGCTCCCTTCTAACTTTAGCACCAATTACAGAGGCCTGTCTTGATGACAGCGAGTAGGTGCTGAAGCTACGTTAACCTCCTCCTCAGCTCTATTTCTGCTCCCATCAGGGTTGCAAAGCCTCTGCTTTTGTGGCACTTTTGGTTAAACAGGAAGTTCAGGATATGATGCTACATGCATACCAGGCATGAGATGTGCATTCAAGAACGCACTAACATGGATTCTGGTGGATTCTTGAACACGCTGTCAGCATACGGTGTTCACACTGCTGTTGCTAACCGATGTTAAAGCGGCGCAAACCTCGAGGATCTTTCACAGGATTTTCCTTTCACAGCTCTATTCCTACAAATGAAGACTTGAAGTCATCTAATCCCAGGCGGCCACAAACCACAATTATTAATTTCTCCTTTGTGATCTCTTTTTAAATGTTTGCCAATGTCTGTTTTGTAAAAAGACGCTACCCATACATCACTAACAAATCCCCGTTCAGCCATTGAACACTTATAATTTGGCTGCCCGTTTTGTTTGTAAAGCCTAAAAACAGCTTAAAAAAACTTAAAGTCACTTCCAACTATATTTTTATCTCTTGTAAAATGGTTCCCAGAGGTCTTTTAATTATGATTAGGCCGTTTTTGGCAAAAATCAAAAAGCCTGTGTCCTTTTTGAGACACATTTTCAACAGAGCAGCAGGAATTTCCCATCATGCCTTTGTTTACACTCTCTCCCACTAGCTTACAGCACCTCACAAGCTCAAGCTAACTTTATCCTAGCAAAAATACGGTGAGCAATATCGGAGGTTTCCAGTTGTAGAGTTTTAAATCAGATGCCAGCTCAGATGAGGAATATTAAGGTACATGGATGTATTTGTCTGCAAGTGGATGCATCTCTAATGGAAGGGAAATAGAAAAGTCGCCCAGAGAACTTGCTAAAAGCACCAAAATTAGGATTTTCATTGCACTTCAAATAGAGATGCATGAATGCAAGAGTTTAAACGTGGAAGCCCCAAATGTGCGTTTAGATACAAAGACTTTTCATTAGAAGTGGTCACTTGAACGCCCGTTGCAGAGGCTATTGTGAACCTAGCACAAGACAGAGACATATGAAATCATAGAAAGAATTTTTTTACATATTTTCTTAACTGAATAACGTCATGAGCTTGAGGAAAAGAAAAAAGTTCCTCCATCTCTTTTCATGCAGTTATTGGAGCAACAGCGTTCACTGGGCCTTTGATGTTCCAAGCTGTCTTAAACCATAGAAAAGAGAGGACAAAAAGACAGAATGAATTCTGTGGTGTGCTCTCTCTGCCCCCTTTCTCGCTGGCAAAGCATCTGACATCATGCAGTAAAAGACAAATTCGGTTTCGCCTGTTAAGTCGTCGGTCAAAGTTTCACAAAACTGTTTTTTTTCCCCTCCCCATCCAGGTTTCTCTCTTTGTCTCTTTGCCTCCCTTTCGGCCTGTTTGCTTCATTTCCGTGGATGGGGTATTGTGAAGGCCGCTTACACGCTTTTCAAACAACAACACTTCACCCCCCACCACCACCACTGCAAGTTTCCTCTCTGCCAGATCACTACACATGCCAGCACATCCTTTAGAAAGCCTTGAACCAACAACAAACGCCAAGCATTTTCACTGCTGACAGAAATGAGGGGCCCGCTCTGCAGCTCATGTGTAATTAAACTCCTTCAAACTTTGCTATATGTTTCCTTCAGTGAGAGGGGCCATTTCAGGGGCCCCTGCCTCATCTGTATCAGTATTTTCTCTATTAGTTCTCTGCAAGAAGCAAAAGAAGATGGTTGAGAATTGACTTTATCCTTGTTGTTTTTCCGGCATTTTTCTGAATGTACCACTGTGTCTGTTTATCATGTTGCTGCTGTCGGTTATGATTTGTTTTTATGTTGTCAAGAAATCTGTCAGTATTCCTCGTAACAAGCGCTATACTGCCACCTAAACAGATATTCAATTTATTTATGTGTGTGTGTAGAAATTTAAAAATAAAAAGAAGATAAAATCTTGTTGGTCATATGAGTTTAAAAGTCACATTTAGGGAACAATGGATGCGTCAATGCAAACAAAGTAAAATCTTAATTACAAAAAAATGAAATGTAATAAAAATCCTCAAACAGTGGAGAAAAATTCCTATGTAAAAATATGGAACCAGTTAAATATGAATGAAATGAAAAAAAGTTTAAAATGGTTCAAAAACAAAAAAAAGTTCAATACCTCGTGTCTAATTTTTAAAAATAAAATAATTCATAATCTGGAGAAATAATTGGCTTAGGCAATAATCTAATTTATAATATCGACTATAATATTTATTTATTTGTTGTAGTCCTGTTTGTGTGGTTTATCGAACTGTATCAAAATACAATTCTCTTTGTTTTCAAATGAGCTTCAACCAGGAAGTCAAAGGCTTACTGCTTTGGTCTCAATGAAGTCCTTTCAGACCACGAAATTCTCTCTATTGTAGACCACTTTCATAAATGTTAAAGTGTTTGATAACTTTTAATGACTTTTGGACCAACAAAGAGCGCGTCTGTGGGTCCCGTCTGTTGGGATGAGTTCACAGAAGTTTGAGGGCAGTGAAAGTTTTTGCAAACAAAAGCTTCAAAAGTCTAATGCGTTTTAAAGTCTTTTCATGGCGTCTTGTTTTGTCTCATCTTTCAGCCAGTTTGGAAAGCGCTGTGACTGCAGCAATGAGGGCATGTCTAAACTTTGACTGAACCCCAACATGCATGCACGTTTTGCACCAGTGACTCCTTTTTTTTTTAATCTAATCTGTTTCGTTTCATTTAACTGCAAGAAAATGTTAGAGCCTCCAAAACCGAAGTAAGGAGGGTTTCTATAGTCCAGTAATTGTAATTAATTACTGAAATTTGACCTGTAATTTGCTACGTTACTCTACTTACAAAAGTAATTAAAATACAGTAATTCGTTACTTTGTAATTTGTTACCCCCAACACTGTTCGCCGCTACTGTTAGGTTGTGGTTGTGAGGGGCTGTAAACTAGCGGGAGAACAAAGGGATCATGGGAAACGATCAAAGGCTTACTTCAGTGTTAGCAGTCCCGCCCACAACTTTTCTGCCCACAGCAATTTCTGATGAACTACAGCTGCTCTACAGAAACTAAGGGTGTATTCAGACTGGAAAAGTCAGTTGGTCTGGAACAACCCAACTTAATTTGCTCCGGATCGAGCCCTGAACCTTGCGCTTGCTCTGCATTCAGGCTGCTTTTCAACTGGAGAGTTCTGTTTCGAACTAAAGCCTGTAAACAAAACCATGTGACCAAAGATCTTTTCTGTCATTGGCCAGGAATTACAAGGGCGCAGAAGGCAATGAGAGAGAAAAAAATATTGGCAGTTGTCCGTTTCACAATCTTACTTAGTTCACTTACTCAAACATTAGATTTTACTGACCTATTTTGAACGTCTGCATCAACATCAGGTGCAACACTTTATACTGCTACTTTGGTACGGCTAAGGCATGCTGCAAGGCGGTTACTGAGAAGGAGACGGCTAAAAAGGTAAGATGATAAGTGTTTATGACATAATAATAATAGTGTTCAGACTGAAAATGTGTTCTGGATTTTTGGGGAAAACAAACTCTGGTTCACTCTTAGGGAACAGTCTGAATACACACTAAGTTCTTGAAAGCGACACAAGTTCTCTGATTTTTGCCAAAAACTGCAGAATCAAAATGAAACTGGGAACAATTTGAAATAGAAAAAAAGATGATTGTAGTGGGACTTTAATGTGAGATGTTTCTTAATTAAACAGAAAATATAAGGCTGGTATTATTTGCATCCCATTGAATTTTATCTCTGCTTTTCACACAGAAACTTTCTTGGAAACTGGATGGTGCTGTCACAGCTGTCTACCTTGATGCCGCTTTGCTCTTACATATAGGACCCTAAAGCGGCTGAAAACCAACATCCATCTTTATCTCTATCCATCACCTTGACAAAAAGGCATCAAATCTCAATTTCTGTAAAGCCTGGCAGTCTGCTCACTGTCTCTGCCCTTCGACCTCACCGCTGCTGCTGCTTATACCGAAGGCAGGGGCAAAATATGAAAGAGACAATCAAAAACAAGCTATCAAAGCTATCATTGGAGCCTGCAGACTGCAAAGTGTTATCAAGAACTCTACTCAGGCTGCTTGTCTGTTTCTCTGTCCTTCCCAAAGGCAAAGTTACGCTTTTAAGCCCCTGCGCTTCACCATAACCCACAAACAAGAAGAAAAAAAAATAACGCCGCCATCAACAACTTGAATATGACATGTGGACAATCTAAATGGGGAAACATTTGTGTGTATTTAAATGGTTTATTGCACTTAGCTCTCCACTAATTTTACATAAATACAATCCTAAACCTAATGATTCTAATTGTTGACAATTGCTTGATCACAGGACAGCAGGCCTCCTTCAAACGCTGAAGACAGTGATGCTATTGTCACAATAAAGAGGAGGTGTGAGGGTGTGCAGAATCCCCAGAAGCCTCAAACATCCCACTGTGAGTGAAGATGAAAGAACCCCACCAAGTCAAATCACTTTATCAGCCCAAACAGCCTCTCCTATTGTGGGAAGCCTCTCAGACGTTGGGTGCTGAGATGTCACACCACTAATTGAGAGCCACAATAGGGGCCTTGTTTGGACTGCTCCCTCGGCTGTGTACCGCTACTGTAATCACCACAATAATTTGGCTCCCCGAAACATCAAATGATGGTGCGGAAGCTGCAGGAATTTGCATTGCAGCCTTTGATCTGGCAGATCCAGACAAAGCGTTCCCCTCACTTTGCAAATGGTGTGAAGGCTACAACGTTCTGCCCTCAGTTGTTTGCCTGTCGCTGCAGCTTATGTCTGAACCACCTCCATTGTCAAAACTGTTTTGGCTACAAAAGCAACAGAGCGATTAAAATCATGCATAAAAGACAAATAGAACCCAGGCTTGACTTTGGAGCTTATTTAGGTCCCACACAAAAATGGAGACAGGCACTGTTTGGGTGACCTAACAGCAGGTATCTTGGTGGGGATGCAAGATTAGATTCCCATGAAACAGACTCCATCCACATTGGTGGAGAAAACGTCCTAATTTTAAATGCCTTGCCATTTATATATGTATATATAAATATTTATATGATTTTTTTTGTTTTTATTCTTGTCTTGTATTCTGACAATTTGTAATGCATCTTGATGTGATGTCCACCTGTTCTATTCTATTCTATTCTATTCTATTCTATTCTATTCTATTCTAATGAAACACTAAGAAAAAATATGACAAAACACACAAAATGTTTTTTTTTTATTTTCTAAGAAAAAAAAGCTATCCAAATCTATCTGGACTGGTTTTACAATTTAGGTAACTCCTGAACCTAAAAGCTGGGTGACCACATTTGCAAGTCTGCATAACTACGTGAGTTTATTTATGGGGGTGTGTGTGAATATATTCCAGCGCTCTTTTTAGAATTGTTTTGAGACACCTTTAGAGTATTTCTGTTTTTTGACAAACTGCTCTTTGAGATTATAAAAACTCAAACAAATTTAAATCCAAAATTCAATGTATTTATTTTGAGCCCTGTTTTTCTGTGTATCAACTTGTATTTGTTTTGAATAATTTTATATTTTTGCAAAGTTCTCTTGAGTTCACAATCATGAATTGATGGTCTAAAATTTTTCTTTACCATCTTCAGGTGGAGAACAAAAACTTTGCTTCTGAACGTCCTCTGAAACAACAAAGCATCACCGGGTCATCATACCACCACCACCATGTTTGACCATTAAGGTGATACACTCCTTTAAAAGCATATTTTTTTCCCTCTCATCAGTTCATTAAATACATTTCTAAAAGATCTTGCAATTACATTAGGATTTTCTTTTTTACAATTTTCATTGCAATTTACCCTGTAAACACTACAGGTATGACACAAGTGAACCGGCACCTATCCCGACCCAATATGGCGTCCATATTGTGTCTGCTACAAGCCAGCGTCAGTGGTGTAGTCTTCTCTATATATAGCCATTTCTAGTGATATATAACTTATTGACTCAGACGAACTTGTACCAGTCATTGTTGACTGGCTCCGACATGTCCATATCGTGGAAAAATTCCAACTAAATTGGCTACATATTCCTGGGGCTGGACTTTAGGCGTTTTCTATGGGTGACATCCCACCCACTCTGTCCAGTTCTAAACACAGTCAAGGGGGATATCACACTTACTCGCTCCAGTTCTTAGATACAGTCAATTCATCAGATGTTCGACATTGAGAGAGATGCAAGATGGCGCCTGTGTTCGGCATTGGCTCTGCTCCGCTCCTATTTTGTAGACTAATTGTGATTATTTTGACAACATATGTGATCATATCAGCCCGATTGACGAATGGATATGTTTCTTTGCGGACTTATGGTCGTGACTTTCTTGTTGGCGTCAAAGACCAAATGGGGTTTCTCTGTCAGACATGGGATGGCTACAAACAAACTTTTCCTCCACCGCTGGTTTGCGCGCCGGGTTCATTGGACGTCCTGTTGCTGCCTCGACCTCCAGGAAGAAGGAGAAAGCAGAGGAAGAGAGGCCTTAGGGCTGGACTCCAAGCAAAGTGCAGACGAGCCTTACAGTTGGGATTTACCAGCCCGGACCTGCGTTTTGGGAAACGCACAAGATGTCTGCGCTCAATTCCCCTTCAGGAAGCTGACAGCGGCCTGACCTCGCCGCTGCCATCACCTGGGCAAACTATCCCAACTGCTGACTTGGAGCCTTCACTACGTTGGCATTCTTCCCGCTGGATCATGACACTGTCCAGCACTTCCGTGTTTACACCGGTGTCCACTCGGTTTCCACTGCAGCGGACTCCCAGCTGGAGATCATATGAGCGCTCAACGAGTCTACGACCGATCCCGGTGCACCCGGCCGTCCCTCCTATCATGACGTCACTACATCCAATACGGCTTGGGTTGCTGAAGACCCGCTCTATTTCCAACAAATCCTTCTCATTGAACGAACTTTTTTCAAGAAAAGACCTGGATTTCATGTGTCTGACTGAGACTTGGCAGAAAGAGGGAGAATTTATTCATTTAAATGAACTCTGTCACGCCGGCTGTTCGGTCATCGGAAAGCCCCGCCCCTTTCGCCGCGGTGGGGGTGTGGCAGTTGTTTACAAGGACAACTACACATGCAGAGACATAAACTCACAAACCTTCTCTTCTTTTGAATCTCTGTCATTCAAAGTTGATTCCTCAAATCCATTTTATTGTGTGTTGGTCTATCGGCCTCCTGGTCCTGCTGCCCCGTTTTTACAGGATTTTAGTGACTTCCTCTCTTCAATCATAAAGCTGGAAAAGGTTTTAATAGTTGGGGATTTTAACCTTCATGTAAATGATCGCCCATCCTGTCCTGCAATGGAATTTTTAACTTTGACTGAAACTTTTAATTTTGAACAGCATGTCTCTGACCCCACCCATCAGAAGGGCCACACTCTGGACTTAGTTTTTTCTCTTGGACTGAGCATTGCTAACATAGGTGTGGAGGATGTGCATATGAGTGATCATAGTGGTGTTTTCTTTGAGTTAAATGTCACTTCTGAACCTGTTTCTTCAAGTATTATGTCTCAAAGGCGTATCATGACTGCCAACACTACTGAACAATTCTCTGCTCTGTTTGATCCCCATTTATTTAAAGAATGTCTCGATGTGAACAAACTGATTAATTGTTTTAGTGATCACTGTGTCATAATTCTGGATCAAGTGACTCCTGTCAAAGCCAACGTATCACGGAAAAAAGTGCATCCCTGGATTAATGAAACAATTCAAAATTTAAAGAGACAGTGTCGTCAAACTGAGCGTCTTTTGAAATCCACCAATCTCATGGTCCACAGGCTACACCTTAGGGATCTCATTTCGTCATATAACAATATGGTGAAAGAAGCCAGATCTGACTACTTTCGCCAGCTGATCTCCCTTAATAAGAAGAGTCCCAAAGTTTTGTTTGACACCATCAATTCTATTGTTTGTCCTGCAGCTCCAGTAACCCCTGTGTCCTGCAAAGCGGACAGCAATGAATTTCTCAAGTTCTTTGCAAACAAGACTAAGAAGATCAAAGACCAACTCTCACCTCTTTGTTGTAATGATTGTGTTGCAGTGGAGCCTGCTTCACACAAATGGTCAGCTTTTAAGCCTGTCACCCTTGAGGATACATCAGCTTTGTTGACGAAGATGAAACCTTCTTCTTGTGCATCTGATGTGATTCCTTCTAAACTCTTCTTAAAGGTGTTTGATGTTATTGGCCAGAGTATCACTGACATGATCAACCTCTCACTCTCCAGTGGTGTGTTTCCTAACCAGTTTAAACATGCCATAGTGGAGCCTTTACTGAAAAAACCTAATTTGGACCCATCTGATTTCAATAATTATAGACCGATCTCAAAGCTTCCATTTCTTTCAAAAATCTTTGAGAAAGTGGTCGCTGAACAATTATCAGATTTCTTGGATAAAAGCAGTATCTATGATCCTTTTCAGTCAGGTTTTCAAAAACATCACTCCACAGAAACAGCCCTGCTGAAAGTGTCCAGTGACATCTTGATGTCTGCTGATTCTGGCAAATATACTGTTTGTTACTGGTTTTATTTGATCTGTCATCAGCATTTGACACAGTTGACCATCAAATTCTTTTGAAAAGGCTGAGGGACTTGCTTGGTTTGTCAGGGTCAGTTCTTCACTGGTTTTCCTCTTACCTATCTGGTCGGAGTTTCAGCGTCATGGCTAACCACATAAGGTCCAAGTCTGCAGACTCACTGTGCGGTGTTCCTCAGGGTTCTGTTCTGGGCCCTGTTCTCTTTCTGTTATACAGGACTCCCCTTGGAGAGATTATCCAGAACTATAGTGATGTCTCCTACCACTTTTTTGCTGATGATATCCAGCTATATTGTTCTTTTAAACCCTTTGAGACACACAAGCTGGACTCTCCGATAAACTGCCCGAGTCAGATTAAACACTGGCTCAGTAAAAACTCTCTGCAGCTAAACTCAGAGAAAACAGAAACTCTAGTCATTGCCCCTGAGGACGCCATACCAGGGATTAAGCAGCACTTGGGTTCTCTTGGTCAGGGTGTCAAACCCAGCCTTAGAAACCTGGGAGTCATCTTTGACAAAGACATGTCACTGGAGCAGCACTCAAAACAGCTGGTAAAGAACTGTTTCTTCCAGTTGAAGAACATTTCCAAACTCAGGAAACTTGTGTCATATGAAGATCTTGAACTTCTTATTCATGCTTTTGTATCCACACGGCTAGACTACTGTAATAGTCTGTTTTCTTGCTTGAATATGAAGGAGCTGTCTCGTCTGCAGTTGATCCAAAACTCTGCTGCGAGGATCTTGACCCGCTCCAAGAGAAGAGCTCACATCTCCCCTATCCTCAAAGATCTTCATTGGCTCCCGGTTGTTTATCGCCATCAATATAAAATTTTATTGCTGACTTTTAGAGCCCTCCATGGTCAAGCCCCTTCATATGTCAGTGATCTAATTGTCCCCTACAGACCAACGCGTGCGCTGAGGTCTGTGGATCAGAACCTGTTGATGGTCCCTCGCACTCGTCTCCGGACCAGAGGAGACAGATCCTTCCAGGCTGTTGCTCCGAAACTCTGGAATGAGCTCCCACTCTCGCTGCGTTCTCTGGACTCTATTCACTCTTTTAAAAGCCATCTTAAAACCTTTTATTTTGTTAAGCATTTTAACTAAATCTGTTTTTATTTGGGCTTATAATGATTGTTTTATGTTGTTCTTGTCTATTATGTCTCTTAGCCTGTGAGGTTTTATTCTTGATGTTTTAACCTGTGAGGCTTCTGTCTTTAATGTTTTTACCCTCTGTTTTATCCTTTTAACTTGTGAAGCACCTTGTGACTATTTGTCTGCGAAAGGTGCTATATAAATAAAACTTACTTATTTACTTACATCATTCCTTGGTCTAATGAAGAGAGTTTTTAATGACAGACTGAAGTCTATTTTAGGTGTGAAATCTTACTTTAAACATTGGAGTCAATAGGAAATTGGTACGTTTTGCAACTTGCCTGCAGTGGTCATTTGAGCAAGTATATCTAGAAAGGAGGGCTTACAAACATCAGAGACTCTCATTACAAACAGGAGGTGTGATGGAGACTTTGAACACTAACCTCACTTTTTGGTTTCAAATCTCATCTGGCATCCATCCTCATTAGCTACAAGTTACATTTTTTGTCCTGTATTCTTGTTTTTCATGCGGATGCTCCTTTCGGACTGATCTAACAGAATAGTTTTCAATCTGTTCTCAAACAGACTTTTAGAAAGTCTTAAGCACAGCGATTCAAGTGTCAGACATCCTCCCCTGCGGAAAACAGATGAGTTTGAAGGCCAAAATAACGCAGGAGGAGGAGGAGGACACCCCTGCTTTACCCCCACATCTAGCCCTTTGCCCTTTGAAGAAAAATGTCTACATCAAACAGGGAATTATTTATTCAAATGCCTGGAAACAGTCTTTAGACAATGACACATCAATCAAATATTGGCTGAACTGGGGGTGGTTGTTTATATAAATGCTGTCCATCTGGGGGAGAGATCTCAGCACATCTTTCTTTGTACATGGAGATGGCTGAAAAAAAGAGGGAAGTTCATAGAAAAACTTAAAATTCAGCTCTTTTCTCTCCTTCTTTTTCTTTCTTCAGTCCCAGCGTGAATGTGTCGGCGAGCTCGTGGTATGAACCAAGATGAAAAGTAAAGGCCATCTCTTTGAAATCCTCCTCAAGTCAAAATTACCATTTCATTTCAACTCCAGCCAGGAAACTGAGAGCGGGGCCACTGCTGACTGCTTTGGGCACATCGTTATTTATTGTGTGTAAACTTTGGAGGAACATTGTTTCCTGGGAAAATGTGTTGTGTGGGTGGAAGGAGAGGAACAGTTGGAGCAGCCACAAAGGGAAAGATCAGGCCTATTTTCTCTGTAGGGGGAACACATAAAAGTGAAAATAATGCCCATTATTACAGAAAAACAACAGCAGCCTGGGTTTCTCATAATTTTCTAACAGCTAAGATGTTACCTCTGAAGCTCAACAGCCAACCAGTTGACCCTTCTTAGGTGACTTCATTATCATCTTCTCTGTTCTTTTAATTAGTGAGCTTCTATGTTAAGTGGGGTATTATCTAAGCTGGATCTAACTACTTATTTCCATGGTGGTCACGTTAACTCTGTTGTTCTGTTTCATTAACCTGCACACTGGAGGTGTTACACTGAATTACCAATAGATCTAATGACACACTTACATATTTTAAATTCCTTCAGTTAAACATGGACTATAGTCAGACGTGTGAAGGTCAGACTTGTACAAATTTGATGTTTGGTGGCTTAGTTATGGTCGGTCATTGTCTATGAGAACTGGACTGAGTGACTCCTTGCCCCTGGCATTCCAAACAGGAAGTACCCACTGGCTCCAAGAAGCCATAATCCCGTATACTTTCATTGAGAAAGAAACAATTATTACTCAGTCAACATGTTTTTGCTATTCATGATTTTTATATATATATTTTTCTTTTATTGCAAGTTATTCAAGTTACAAACTGGCCAATCAGATGCCTGAATAAAATTATGTATTATTATTTTGAACTTTCATAACTTTTCATTGATGGATTCTTCTGAGCCCGCTTTCAAGTGGTAGGGGGGAGGGGCCAACAAGGTGACTCCTGATTGGTGCGAGTGGTTGTCATATAAAAGTTAACTCAGATCAACTCGAAGAGGATTAGAGTAAGGGTAGGGTAAGGTCAAGGGGGGTCAGGTTAAGGCTAAGGTCATGTTAGGAGGGGTTAGGGTAGGGTAGTGATTAGGGTAGGGGGTAAGGTTAGACCAATCACCGCCTACTAATGATGTCTCCAACATGGAGTCAGTATCACAAAAAACTGTCACGGAATTGACTTAATTTAGTTGGAGCTGGAAGTAAGCCATTTTGTGTAGGTGACGTCACACTCACTCTGTCCATTTGTTATCTACAGTCAATGTGTAAGACCCTTTTACAGCAAGGGGTGGGGGTGTAAAAAAAGGGTTGTGTTTCATTGCATAAAGGTTGATAGTTTATCAAAACCACAAGCTGAAAAGAGAGAACAGAGACTCAAAAATGACCAAACCAGGTCTATCAAGTCCAGACCAGGGTTAGGTTGCACCTTCCTCAACATGATTGATTTTCACCAGTGTTGACCTTCCTTGGAAAGTCTGTGCTTGTTTGACAGGTGTGAAAGCTCATCTGGACACTGGTGCTGATCAAACAAGACAAACCCAAGTCTGTCAGAAAACATCGGTTTGGTTTGTCGGTAAATGATGCAAGCAGCTTGTGATAAGAACACAGCTCCATGTCATGAAAACATTCACAAAGTTCTCACGGATAAACAGTGTGCTGGGGTGGTGCTTGTGATACATAATAGATGCTGTGAACCTCATCTGATGTGATCCTGATCCACCTCTTTTTCCTCATTGTAGCACACAGGCACTAACACAGTCACAGCGCAGCTACTTCACCCGACCTACCTCACTAAAGGCGTAGGAGCTCAGTTCCACTTCGCCGTGTGACCCGAGGAGCCGGGATTCAAACCACCAACTCTGATCCACAGGGGCTCCAAATGAATCCTG
Organism: Adrianichthys oophorus; assembly: GCA_036245035.1. Taxonomy (NCBI): domain Eukaryota; kingdom Metazoa; phylum Chordata; class Actinopteri; order Beloniformes; family Adrianichthyidae; genus Adrianichthys; species Adrianichthys oophorus. The sequence continues at coordinate 20,005,447 of BSAI01000119.1, read as the reverse complement.
CTGTGCTCTGTGACAGTGCAACTCCATCAGACTCTATGTCCTACAGACCAAGACAAAGCAAGCAGATGAAGTTAAAACGTGTGCAAATGTTTCAAAATAAAAAGGGAAAATAAAAGCAAGGAAACCAATTCAAGGAAAGTTTGAAAATGTTTCACGGACAAAAGTGCAGTTTGAACTCGTGCTGTCAAAAAGAACAATCAGATTAATCACACTCTTGGATTGGGATTAATCACCATTAATAGATAGATACTCTACAACTATTGCAAACACATCTATCAACAGAAACTTTATGACATTTGTTTTATAATATTACTAACCACTATTTTAAATTTGTTGTGCAACAAGAATCTTAAAATGACATTTTTAGAAATTTTCTTTTATCTGCACCATGACTAACAAGTTTCTTGAAGTATTTATTCTTAAAATAAATGCTGTGTGATATCTGTGTGATTTAACACATAAATCCAAGGTTTACAAACTAAATAAAGCCAACAGTAAATGTAAACAGGAGAAAGTATGTGTAAAAACAGGGCAACTCTTGTGATAAAAAGAGACTATTTGAAAATTAAATTAAGAAAAATGGGAAAATTACTGACCATGAGGGTAAAGTTGATCTTAGAAATGTCAGAAGCAACACGTGAAAATAGGATTTGACTTTCATGTTTTATCAGAAATATGAAAAATCTTTTCTCAACACGTTGGCTTGTTGTGTTGGCGCAGACTGTAGGGGAGGGCGTGGACAGAGCGTAATTGATTCATGAACAGCAGGGAAACAGCTGAAGTTTGTTGACTGCGTTCTTGTTTCATAAAAGAGTACATATAATCTTAAACACATGGCAGAAGCCGGGGAGTTCATGCGTGACAGTGCGCTGCTTTTGGAAAAATACTTCCTTTATCTTTTTTCTTCACTCCCACAAATATATATCTGCTCTGCTCCATTACAGGTGCTGTTATTTGCAGGTTTTCTGTGAGAATCCAGAGAAACTCGCCACCCGTCTGTTTAAAAAGCTGAGCTGGTGTTGCATATCTATTTTCATTTTGAGGTCTTGTTCATTTGTTTAATGTTACCTGATGTTTGGGTTATTTTTCAGGCCTCAGCCACATTGGACTTGGCTGCAGAGCTTTTACATTTACACGTTGACAGCAGGGCTCGAGTTGGAGGTGGGTGTTCTCTAACATTTGCTCACGGGCCTGTCTGTCTGCGGCAGCAGAATGTTTACCTCTGCAGTTCCTGTTTGTCGAGCTGCCGAGGGTCCAAGCTGTGACGGAGCAAGGAAGTAGGGAAGTAAACACGAGCACCAAGAAGAAAACAGACGGGAACAAAAGGGAATCAGTTGCAGCAGGTCATCTTACAGGAAGCGCACACTGATACTTAAGCCACTGACCTCTCATGCAGAGCGAGGTGGGGGGGTCGAGGCGTAGAGGCCTCTGCGGGCCCCATCTGCGGCGCTCGTCTGAATGTGGCCATGTGCAGCACCTGGGCCCACGCCAGCGCCTAACGCCCCTTTGAGGCGGTCAGACCGGCCGGTCGGAGCCCGCCTTTGATCCGCCGCCAACTTTTCATCTCTGAAGAAAGCGGAAGAGCAGAAAAAGGAGAAAAAGATAAACAGAAAAAAGAACAGGGGGGGTGGAGGGGAAAAAAAGTCAACCTCTGCAGCCAATTATTGGAAAAAACATCAATGTCTGCTCTGGCTGTGAAAAGAGAGAGCAGAGATGAGTGAGAAGGGGAGATAGCTGTTTAAAGGCCGGCTCAGTGTTAGTCGCTGGATCGCGGCGAGCCGAGGCTGACCCGCACGAGGTGATTACAGGTGAACACAGATATTTGTCTGGCTGCTGACGCTGACTTTCCTTCTGCCCTCTGAAATCTTTGTTGCAGTTCGCTTTGTTTTTTTTTTGTTCTGTTTTTCACCTGCATCCCCACAATCCCTCTCTTCCAGTCCCCCTTCTCCATGTTTTTGTCCTAATCTCTGCTTTCGTTTTCAATGCAACCAAATGCTGCTGAACCAGTTCGTAAGGGAAAAAAAGGTCATCCCTCTGTCTGTGGAGAAACGTCTGTCAACAACAAATCCTTTTGTCCTGAACACCAAACACACACACCTACTTGGAGGTGTGTCTAAAAATGTGTCATTTAACAGACAGAAATATTTTAGTTTTGTGCTTCGAAGTAAAAGCTGATTTTTGTGGTAGGAAACTTTTATAAGACACACTCTGATGAAAGCTGTTTTTTTGGTGTATTTAACACGTTCTTGCTGCGTTTTTATGATGATGGAGGACATACATAAAGAACATCAGGCTTAAAATTGCATTTCTGACTATTTCTTTAAATAAATTCAAATTCTTGAGTATCAGGAGCTGACAAAAAAATTACAAACTCCAATTGGCAGGCCACGAACTCCCTGCTCTGCTCCATTCTAATCCAGCCACTTGTAGAAAAATAGATCCATGTACGTCTTTGTTTTCCTTGTCCGAGTTGACGTCTGCATCAAAACTGTACGGCTGGAAAGCTCCAATACCTTTTTTGCTTGGTTGGTTGTGGTGTGAAAGACTTTAAGCTAGTGGGAGAGCACGCAAACAAATTGGTGACAGGAAGAGGGGGTGGGCTTACTTTGTGTCTAGAAATCAGAGTTGAAATGAACTACTGCTGCTCTGCAGAAACTATGTCCTAAAAAACGAAACAGCTATCTTTTTTTTTCATTTTGGCTAAAAACTGCATAATTATAATTAAAAGACAACCGAGAACGCTTTAATAACTCAAAAAAAAAAAAATGATCGGATAATGTTTTCTATTGAACCAAAACAAAGTTATGTCCTCACTACCTAAACTTTATTGAGTGTCTTGGACAGGAAAACACTTAAATAAAGTAACTAACATTTGTTATTGAGGCAATAGGGTCTATTCTGTCAACAACAATTTACAGCAAAACTCACTGTAAACAAACAGCAGGCAGCTGCAGTGATTACAAACTCAGGTCTGATGTGCTCCCGACGTAGGGGGCACAACCACAAAGCAACTTGATAAAAAGTGGAACGCTGTAAAACAAGCACGAAAAATATGAGAACAGATCCAAGAGCTTTGTTTTCCAAACACTGATTCTGAAAAATGAATAAATACTTGATAAAACTTGGGTTGTATTCAGATTGCTTTAAAGTGAACCAAAGTTCATTTCCACTGATAATCCAGAGAAAACTTTCTGTCTGTTTACACACAAGCAAACCCCGGTCTGAGACCAGGAACTGCTCTTGGACTCATCTTTCGAGGTGGTCTCGGTTCGTTTCCAATCGGACTGAGCTATGGTCTGCCCTGAGATTCCTCAGTCTGAATACCATCCACTCCTTGAGCAGAATAACTGGACCACAATCGACACCGCAGCCGGTGGTCACATGATGTAGGCAAAGTAGAAATGAAGCAACAGGACAAATGTAAAGCCATGTCATGGAAGAAAAACGGTCCAGGGAATAAACTCCAGACTTGTTAGAACGTTGATTTCAACACAGCTGAAAACGCTTGTTATGCACTTTTCTGTGTCTCGTTACGCAGTATGCACCTGGCGCTGCCGTGACGTCATCCTAAACCCTTTTTCAACAGAATTCTCTTAAAAACAATGCCATAACACCACAACGATGAGGCACAGCAACTTATTGAAATGTGGTCAGATGAATGCAGCATTAAAACAACTTTTAACATGATACACATTGCTTCTCACCGCTTTACTGACAATGTACATGTCATAAAGACTTACCATTCTACCTTTATAGCAGGTATCATCCTACCTCAATGCCAGTTAAAGCCGCGGGCAGCATTAGAGGGCCTGCAGACGCTACCCGCCCTCACCCTCGCCACTACCTGCCCACGCAGCTACCTGCACACAGGGCAGATTCTAAGGGCAGGGATGCCAGTTTAGCTTTTTCTAGCAACCAGCTATTGTTTATATTTTTTTTATCTTTATGTTCTTTGCATCAATACTGGTGTGAAGCCCAGAGACGGCTACGGTTGTGACATTCGGCTATAGAAATAACATTAAACTGAATTCACTAAGCGGTCTGTGACATGCTGCTGGGCAGTCTTGTCCGGCTGTAAAGGGTTGCATTTGTCCCAAAACTTTGAATTTATGCATTTTGCTTGTTATGATGCAATGTATTTAGCGTCCATTTCACACATATGAACTTTGTTTATTAATTTAACTGATAGCTAAACAGCTGTGGTACAGAATTTCTAAAGGACTTGCAACAGGAGGTTGTGGTCTGTGATAAAAGGATACAGAACAGCTTACGGCGTTTAAGAAGGCTTTGGTTTTATACACCTGTGAGCATGAAAGAACATAGAATACATGAGTTTAGTTGTTTGGATGTGGGACCTTTGGCATTGAAGAGAATGGTAATCCAAGGATTGGTGGACAAATCTTTGATTCTCCCCTGTAATTGGGTTTGGGTAGTTTGTGATAGAGATTGTGAAATCAAACCAAACAAAAATTGAAGAAGCAATCTCAGTTTAATCTTTTAACACCAGAGATGTCTCCGGCAACACCTACAAAACACACGCTCTTTTTACTACCGAGGCTCTTTGACTTATAAGGCAGTTAACGTAGTTCCAATGAATTGTAGAGAATCAGCTGATTTACCTTGACCCACTCCAATGAAAATCACATTTTGGTGTTTTTAACATTTTCTTGTAGCACTTTTTTTTCATGTGGAGAACATATATGAAAACATTTTTTAGATTAAAACTGCATTTCTGAGTATTTCTTTCTTTCAAATCATGTTGGATCAGGAACAGATGAAAACTTGCAGTTTGAAAAAGCTCAGGTTTGTGTTTGCTTGCAGACAAATAGATCCATTAACGTCTTCATTTCACTTGTCTGTGCTGCCATCTGGCTCAAAACTGAATGGCTGGACAGATCTAATATTGCTCGCCGTTTTTTTTTTCTGCTACGCAAATGTTAGCTTGGGCTTGTGATGTGCTATATGCTGGTGGGAGAGAGTGTAAACAAAGGGTTACTAGGAAATTAGCTGAGGCTTACTTCCGTGCCAATAGCCCCACCCACAACTAAGATGTGAATTTTTAATGAGCTCCTGCTGGTCTGCAGAAAACATGTCTTAAAAAAACAACACAGGCTTTCTTATTTTGGCTAAAAACGACATAATTAAAAGATCACTGGGAACAATTTGACAATAGAAAACAATATTGTTGGAGTGAGACTTTAGAGAAATGTCACTGAAGCAATAAAAGCTGAAAGGTGACTGGTAGAGTGTGATGAAGAGATTGCTCTGATTTTAAAACTTGGAGGGAACTTGATTAGTTTTTTATGTATATAGATCTATAATTAAAACAATCAACGGATGTGTAGTTTATTCAGTCAGTTCTACCCCTTTAGGAAAAGAGGAAACCCTAAAGAGGAACAGGGAGTGTACTAAAGAGGCATGCAAGACAAATCGTCACAGCAAACGTGAGAGAGGATTAAAGAGTTGTCAGAGAGCGGTTTATGAAAATCAGAAAGTCACAGAAATGTAGCCGGGTCAGGCCAAAGCCGGAGCTCTGCTCACCTTATTTGTGTTAACAGTGTTAGATGATCCACTTGGTTTTCTTGATTTCAAATTTGACTCTGACTTTCAATTGACTAGAAAAACAAACATGACATTTGTAATCTCAAACAGGGTGGGGTGGGGGGGCTCCACATACCATTTTTGAGGCATCTGATTGGCCAATTTATAGTTTAAATAACTTAAATTACAGGAAAAATATATAAAAACATGTAGAATTATCAAGAGTATGTTAAAAAATATTCTGACAGGGATAATGTCTGCACAACTGTTTATTTCCCTTTAGAAGTCTATAGGATTTTGGCTTTTTGGAGCCACAGGGTACTTCCTATGTCGGGGGGAGAAGTCACTCAGTCCAGTTCTCATATACAGTCAATGGTAAACGCCTGATGAAGCTACCATCTGCTAAAAATCAGTAAAATCTGTCTAACACAAGAGTCTCTCGGCTCATATCTGATCGCTCAGCTGTTGGACAGGAAAAGTAAAAAAAAAAAAAATCAAAGTTAAACACTTAATCCACTAAGGTGATGAACTGAACCTGATGGAGGAAGAAATCTGACTCCCTTCCATGATGTTCTTGTTTGCACATCAGTGCAGATCACAGCAGCCAGAAAATTCATTCATTCATCATTCATTCATTTTCCAATCCGCTTTATCCCTTTCGGGGTCACGGGGTTGCCGGAGCCTAACCCGGCTACTCATGGGCGAAGGCAGGGTACACCCCTGGACTGGTCGCCAGTCTGTCGCAGGGGCCACAATCACACACCCATACACACTCACATTCACACCTAGGGACAATTTAGAGTAACCAATTAACCTGGGAAGCATGTTTTTGGACGGTGGGAGGAAGCCGGAGTACCCGGAGAAAACCCACGCATGCACGGGGAGAACATGCAAACTCCACACAGAAAGGTCCCCCAGCCAGGACTTGAACCGGGAACCTTCTTGCTGTGAGGCAGGAGCGCTAACCACTGCGCCACCGTGCAGCCCCGCCAGAAAATTCATCTTTGAATATCATTCTAGGATTTTCTATCCATAAATGTGTGTTTCTCTAAATGACCAATAAAAGGTCCTTGTTTGAAAACACCTAAGGTGTCCACGTTTGAAGCGGCACTACCTGTCGCCATGCAGCTGCTCACACACACATCTTTCGCAGGTGTTCAATATGGCGTCTCAAATGCCATCCATTTGCATTACTTGTCTCCTCTCCACCTCCTTCGTCCTTGTGGACAAAGAAACCGAGTAGACAATAGTAACATGCATTGATCACCAAGGACAAGTTTCTATTGCTCTCCCTCCCCGTGCTTTTCCCTCTGTCTGTCGCTGTAATTTTCCTTTCATGGCTGTTTTTCCAGACCCTCTCCCGAGACCTTCTAAGTTGGCAAAAAAACCCACACAAACTCAGCATTAAAACGCCCCACAGCCCTTCAAACATTCGTCATTTATCCTTTCTGCGAATCATAGCGAGAGTTGCTATTGAGACCGGTCCTTTCAATCTCTCCGTTGTGTTTCCAACTGTTCTTTTTTTAAAGAAGTTTGCTGGCGAAAAGAAAATGGACATAGATACAGAAAACCACTATCAATTATGAGAGGGGGTTTATAAGATTAAAAAAAATCTAATTTGCCGTGAGATTGAGAGATGAGTGAAGGACAGTGAATGTCTGTTTGCAGACATGCTGACTGGCTTTTTTAGTCCGGAAAGTCTCAGACGAGTTAGTTTCTTGGATGTTGAGTTTGTGTTTAATTGCTCTGCATTTTCCTATAAAAAGCCTTGTTGTGTTAATAGCATGTCTGAATCTGTCAAAGCTGAGTTCTGTTGTTTCGGTGGATGACTGCCCGCCCGCCTGCTTGTGTGCGTGCTCGTTTGATTGCCACTACCTGCACCTAGCCATGGGCGTTTAATTCAGTGAGCAGGCAGGGGCATTATCGCAGTACCATCACTAATCCCCATGGAATGAAACACTGACACTTTGATGTCTGCCAAAGAACACTGCTTAAGTAGTTAGAGGCGAGACCATGCATCACGTAGAAACCATAATTAACAATCTATAGCTGGACTGGAGCCAGGTGAAGCAGAGAAAGGAGGAAGATATTGGTGGTATAGAGCCAAAGGCAGAACGGTAAAGCTTGAAAGGATTCGCTGGAAATCTGTGTTTGCATGTGCACGGCTGTCCATGTGGAAGTGCTTCTTCTATAACACACACAAACTGCATGGAGGCTCCAGAAACACAAGAAAAGTGCAAAATCTGGCTCCTTGACATAAACCATCTGAAGAAAGTCTCCAAAGTAGGACTTCTCCTGCCACCTACAAACATTTAGGTGAGAAAAACTGTTCCGAAGTGCCACTGTTCATTACAACACGTGAACGCTCCTGTTTGGGGAGTATGCTGGAGCGCGCAGGCTAAAACACCTCATGTAAGAGGATAAAAATACCAAGACTTTCATCACAGCAAGCATGAAATGATGTCAAAGATTTTTTTTCTCCCAGAAAGATGAAAGCAGAGGGATATTCTCTTATTTTGGCTGATCTCTTGCTTTTCACTCTTTTTGAAATCCTTGCAAAAATCATCCAGTGATGAAAATAGGGGGTATTGGAGGGTAGGGGGAGTTTGAAGTTATTTACATCCCATGCTGTGTTTGTGGCCTGTCACTTCTTATTTTCTCCCAGGGCTGTCCAACTGGTAAGCTTCTGTCAACACTCTGAAAAGCTTGTATTTGCTGAGGTAATTACAAAGTGACAGCCTACAATCCTCTGACACACACACACACACACACACACACACACAAAATACAAAAAATACAAAAAAAAAAAAAATCAACAAATATGGCCGCTTTGGCTTCACAGATATTGTCTTTTGTTTCAAGGTTGCCTGCCCTTTTGAATCCCAAACAGAACTCAATGATTAATATTCCTGAAGTGTCTTTAACAGAAGGCGCTCACTAATTTTCATGTATCTTTGAGAGGTCTCTGCGTTCCCAACTAAACATCTGTGGGATGCAAAAGCACAGATAAACCCACACAAACACCTTCCACCTCCGACATCCACTTAAAGGTATTTGTAAGAAGCTATTTGATCTTTTCTTCCTTTCTTCTTCAAGGACATGTATTGCCTGTATACATAATCCATGACAGACATAATGTGATTTGGTTGTATCTCTAAATGGCAGGGAATAGCAGCTGACAGGAATTAATAAGTTGCCATGGCAGGAAATGAGTCTGAGGAGGAGGGGTCAGGAGGCGGCAGTGGTGGTGTAACCTGGCAGCTTAACACACAGATCATTGAATTATCTTTTGAGGAACATCGTCATGGTGGTGCGAACATCGAGCTCAACCTGCCCTATCTGCGGATGCACACAATGCTGGTCTGTCATGTTCACTTTGGATCACTTCTCCAAAAATAATAACGGCTCCAAACCGGAGACCTGAGGAGACCCTTCAGAGTGTCATGTCAATTTTCCCAATTTCTCTGCTTTTTCAAAGAGCACTAAAGAATGGTTCAGTTTGTCATGGAAAGTAATTCCACGATCAAAAGCCAGAGAGTCTGTAATGCTTTTTTCATTTATGTTCAGTCCACCACACGCTGTTTAGTGTTATCCGTTTACTCCTGTTTGCAACAGAAGTAACAGACTTGTTTTGTCCCTCCTCAAAAGGTTTACTTTTTTAATTTCTAGTTATGCTACAGTAAAAGGCCACCCCTTTTCCCCATGGATGAAGGTGCATCCACTCTGTTGGCTTCATGTTCAAAAACTGCCCAAAAAGTTGCACAAAATCTACACAAAACTACAGATTGAAGGCTCTGTGAACGTACCGTATATCTTCCAATAATGGCCGGTCTCTAATAGACACTGGTCTCCAATAAAAGCGGGTCTAACATGTGTCAGTAGTAATGGACTCTGCTCCTTTAAGACCCCCCCCCCAGCGCGCGCGCTTGGTACTGAGGCAGGCAGAGGGTGGGGCTGGGTGTCTGTAGCATGTAGCCAGTGTAGCATGTAGCCAGTGTAGCATGTAGCCAGTGTAGCATGGCTCATTAAACAGTTTGGCTCGTTCCATTTTTTTTTTACTTTTGGAATATACCAAAGAACATTCTGGTAAGGAATCTGATCCACATGGCTGAAAGAGCGAAGACGGCTGCAGAAAGAAAATGAGCAAACCATTTTCTGGTGTTTATAGTGGATCAATCCCTGGATTGATAAAGGCGGTACACTTTAGAGCTGGAGCTCGCTATGCGCCACTGGGGAGGAGCTGGCAGCCAGACAGAGAGCCGGCGCGGGATGGGAAAGCAGTGTGCTCGGGCCTCCTGAACTTTAGTTTCATTCACGCCTCAAAAAAGGTACTCTCATTTTATTCTTGGGGTTAATGCGGAACAGAAAGCCGTCAAACTCCGTAAGAGAGAGAGAGGAAACACCGGGACGCAGCCGTTCAGACACAGTGTAGAGAAGCTCTTGGTAGCTTGTAGGAGATTCTAAATGTTTTCATGAACCCAAACATTAAGGTATGATCACTAATGTTTGTTGTAGAGCTTTTCAAAATAAATCAACCTGATCTCTTAATATCATCCATGTCTTTCATGCATAGTAAATGAGATAAACACACATAGCTCCGTGTAGCTAACAGCTAAAAACATTAGCTGCTAACTCCGTGTAG
>BSAI01000119.1:19916177-19995254 GCA_036245035.1 Adrianichthys oophorus | reverse complement strand
CTCCGTGTAGCTAACAGCTAAAAACATTAGCTGCTAACTCCGTGTAGCTAACAGCTAAAAACATTAGCTGCTAGCGCCACGTAGCAATTCTGGGGTGAATCCTAAACAGCAGAGAAGCTGCAGAAAGAAAGAAAAGGAGCAAGTCTGGTTTCCTGGTGAGCAGAGAAAGCAGAAACAAATTAGAAGAACTGTTTTGAACATGGATTACTAAGGAAAGGAAATGGTGCGGATGTCTCCAAGAAAATGATCGGCATGAAAGCGGAACAGATTTTTGATACGGAGATTGATGACACAAAGAGAAAAGAAACGTTCTAATCAGAACAGAATAAAATGTTCTCAGAGGTTGACCGCTCTACTTCTGTAACATGGTCGCCCCCCTTTTTGGGTTGTCCAAATCTATGGAGGGTCATAGTGAGGATCATAAGGGGAGTGCAGGTATGTCTCACCTTTCCTTGAGGCTCATCTCATGGCATGTCATTAAAATGGAACGTACCACTGCCGTGCATGTGGTAAGTGTATAGTGAAGTATTCATAAGGCTAATGCAAGTTACAAAAAGTTATGATATACGGGTGATGCTGTCATACAGTGCCCTTATGCCACATTCTTAAGGTGCTAGTACTGGCTCCTTGATCCCGCGCATGGACACATGGCACGTGCCAGTAGGACGCCCGGACAATCTGATTTCCTGATTCTTAACACTCAGGCTCTGCAGAAGGAGCCTTACTTTGGCACTGTTGACTGGAGTCAAGATCACTTTAAAAAAATTAATTCTGTGGGATCAGAATCTGCATCATTACTGTCAAAGTCATTCATTTGTTTTTACATCATTCAGTTTGACACTGGTTTACTATTTCAGGGAAACAACATCTTCAACACAGATGTGCATTGACTACAAATCAGGTCATTGTGGGACACTTCCTAAATATCTACAAGTGAACAAACTCTGGCGTCTGTTCTTCCGTCAACATGGAAAACTTTCTGATAACATCTCATGGAAGGATCTCTGGCTCTTCAGTAGACTTTTTGTTCAAGCTGTGATGCCTTTAGCCATTTATCTTCAGATTTCCCCTCTTAAACCATAGAAAAGCTGGTCAAACCAGCAAGTCACAGAAAACAGCACTTTGGTTCATCAGGTCTTCCAAATGCTTTCAGGAAGCCTTGGTTATTGTGAGCTGAACAAACACATACCCAATGGAAAACCCCTCCACCTGGCTTGTTTTCCTGCTGCTGTTCCCATGGATGTCAGTCATGCTGCTTTCTGTTCTAAGAACAGGAATTGGAAACTCCTCTCAATGGACCACATGAGCCTTTGTTCTTGGATCTGGAAACAGCCTTTAGCTGCACGTCTTCACTTAATCATAAGCGTGCAAATTCCAGCTGACCCCTTCCAGACTCAAGGTATCCACAATTCCAACTGACCCTGAAGGGACAAAAAAAACACAGAAACAAAAACAAATCGGATACTCGAGTGATGCCCAAAATACAAGCAAAGGGTTTTAAGCCGAGACTGTAATTCATGTCTAGTCAGGAAATCTGTACCTGTGGTCTTTAATGAGTGTTTCAGCTTAAAAAAAGAGTTTGAAGCAGATAAAGCACCAAACGGTTAAACATGAATGTGATTTATCAGGCAACCTGAATAAAAGAGGCCACCTTCACCAGCAGAATGATCCCAGTATGACTTTAAGCTGTACTTTCTAAATTTTCTGCCATGCCACAGAGATGAGCTGTGGTCGGAAAAAGGAAAAGCACTAAAGACAGAGAGCCCACAGACGGGAGGGTGAACGCTCAAACTTCTGCCGATCCGATAAAACGGCAACTGGAAGTGTTCTCCCGAGCCAATCCTGTCTGACCACCAAAGTTTTGTTTGTTTGGCTTGTGTGATTGTTCTGTTTCCTGCTTCAGTACAGTCGAGCAAACTTTACTGTGGTCAGCTGGAAGACGCAGGGCCTGGATTCTGGGGGGTTGTCGTCTAAAACTTTCACACCAATGATCACATCTTTGTGCCAGCTTGGTGCTCAGTGTAAGACGCAAACAATATCACAACACGTCTTCAGCCCTCTGTGTTGTATAGAATGACAAAAAAGGTAAATATATCAGGTATTTCGCTCTAAAAGACAGACGTATTTTGGTTTATTGTTAGGTCCTGCTGGGATAGCCTGGAAGTGGAATGTGAGCACAAGCTAGCAGAGTGTCGGGAGGAATAAATAGAGGGCCAAGCAGAGAGGGCCAATCCATTCCAGTGAGTTCATCCTACAGTGATAGCAACCTTAGTACATATCTGACACAATTTGTAAAACATTGAAAGCAGTTAGCCCAATTTCGATGAGGAAATTCTACCTCAAAAAGTTACTGAGTCCTTACGTCATCCTTACGATAACCACGTAAGGACTTTGGTCTTCACCGTTCACTTTCACTAGGCTTTCCCCCCTCCAGTTACCCCCAGGCAGGCAGAGCTAGTAGGACCCCAGAACAGAGGATCCCCGTGAGGAAGCCCTGGAGTTAAAGAATAAATAAATAAGAAGCATTAGAAAGGATTGAAACATGCACTTCAATAATGTGAATATAATAATAAAAACATGGTTAGTATACTAAATGAATATACGAAGTAACTGATTCAAGTGTGTCTAGACCAGGGGTGTCCAAATCCAGGCCTTGAGGGCTGGTGTCCTGCATGATTTTCAACCAACCTGCTATCGAAGCTCCTTGTTGGCTAAACACACCTGATCCAGGTAATCAACAGCAGATAAGGCAGGGTTTCTGGAAAACCAGCAGGAGGCTGGCCCTCGAGGCCTGGATTTGGGCACCCTTGGTCTAGACGCTGGGATTTATTCACCTTTGGTCCAAGTTCACTCCAGCACACACAATATCATCAGCCCAGAGTCTAACCACCAAAGATTACAAACTTAATTCATCTTTCTGCAATACAAATCAATCTTTAGTATGATTCCAAATATGCATACTTATTGAAAATAAAAAAAACCCTGTATATCTTGTTTGTTAAGAGAACCAGAAAAGTTAGAATCAAATGTTTTGAGGCAACTCGAGTATTTTCTGCTTCTAATCTTTCTTGGTAATGGCTGTAGAAGGTTATTGTACAGTGAGGGAGTTGTCTTTAATAAGTATTTAATCAATGGCATTAGTTGTGTTTCCATGGACACAAATAATCAGATTAAAAACACGATCAGAATAAAGATGCTTCATGTAAACACACCATTCGAAATACTCTGACCCGATCAGACTCATTCGGATACAAACATTAAAATGGTTTGAACACTAGCTGGTTTGTTCACCAGGTAACCACTAGGTGGCTTGTTCCACAATGAAGTCAATTCCTGTTCACTTTGTTGAAAAACGTCCCTCCAAAGTCTATGATTTGAACCAACAACCTTTTTTTTGAATGATGACAAAACTCTTCAGCTTTGATGCAGGTTTAATATGAGACTAGGACACAGACTCAAACACAAGTTCTTATGCGTCAGTTTGAGTTCTTTTAATCATTTTCTTTTTTGTCTTTATAATAAACATGCTCTTTTCATTCATGTCTTTCATCGATGTATTTTTTTCTTTGTTAATCTATTTATCGGTTCCAGTGCCCCCCTGCTGGCCGCAAAATGCAGCATACTTTTACAACTACAGCAAACTAAAAGCACCAAAGGACCAGATCCGTCTTGACAGACTAAAGTTTCACGTCTCTTATTTTAAACAGTAAAAATGTAGATGTGCTTGAGGCACTTATGACACAGGTGCATTGACTTCTCTGTATTTCAGTCCCCATCTTTTACATACCTCCTATCCTCCACCGCCTTCATGCACATGGCTCTGGGCTGTGACCTTGAACACACATCTATGCATGTGCACTTTCACTGGCCTCTGTCATTCCTATTCTCTACAGCGCCTGTTTCTTCCTTCCTTTGTGTAGTCTCCATTGTTGTTTCTACTGCTTTGAAACTTAAAAATACCCTTCCCTGACTGCGTTCTGTACGTTTTGTTGCCATGGTGATAACCATGTAGAGCGTTCAAAAGAAATGTGTGTTCATTTGTGAGTGTGCATGTGTCTTTGTAGCTGTGCTATCAGTCAAGGACAGAGTCCAAAGCTGTTTTTCAGACAAACAACAAAAACCCAAGAAACATCCACAATCCTCTCTCTTTGTTTTCGTCACTGCATTTCATCTTACTAATTTAGCGTCTTTTTTCCCCCCCAATCTTCATTTTCCTCTGCAGCCATGTTCCCTTTAGTCTGTGAGCCCATCCCCTCTCTGCATCAGCCATCAAACCCTTGTCGTCACACTCATGTTCTACATGGCAACAGCTCAGAGAGCTGGGAGGGTGAAAGCAGAGGCAGATTGACAGGTTCCTCCTCAGAAGGTGAGAGTTCACCCGGCCTTTTCTCTGCCTTCAAAACATGAAAACTTGTTATAACATATGGCTGCAAGTTTTGAAGGCGCCTCACATCTAAATGGGTAAATGTGTTTATTGCTTTTACAGCCCTCATGTGCATTACACAGATTTCTGCTCAAAAGACTCAAACTGGATGATGAATTGCCGTTTTACTTCATGTCGTCTTTTGTGACATCAACTGCTGCTTTGTGATGTTTTTCTGTGCAGATGTAATCATCCACATGTGCTCTTCTCTTTATGTGTTTGTGTATGTGTAAAAACCATGTGAGACGTGATTCCCACTGATCAAGAAAGAAATATGGTCTTTCTTATCCAGGGGTGGTCCTCTCGCACCACCCTGGAGAGGAGCGAAGAGGCCTGCCGGCTGTGTTAACTGACTGAGCCAGCTTGCAGAAAAAGAAGATCTCAGCAGCCTATTAGACACAGGCAGGGATTACCACAACCACAGGATGATATTGATTGATAGGTTTCTTCTCAGTTCCAGTTAGCGGATAATATAAACCTTGAGGGATTTTTTTCCAACCAATGATAATGTGCTGATTCAGACACACATTGACACAAAACAGTCATGTTACTTTTCTCACATGGAGCAAAAAAATTGATGATTGATGAATGATTTCAGTGACTTGTACAAATGAAGAGTGTGTGGATTATGCTTTGTGGTCTTCAGCTTTAGTGCAACGGCTAGTTGTCTATCAAAATAAGATGAAGCAGTTCTGAAGAAACAAGTAAAAGTTAGGCAGTGAAAATCTCCCTTTTTCTTAGAATTTGCACTTCGTTCAACCAGAAATCATTCAGGAAAAAATAGTTTCACTTCTTTGAAATTCTTCTCACAAAGATGACAAATGAATGTGTTTTTGTCTTCAAGTATGAATTTGATATTTCTTAAAATCAGATGTTTAGATGATGAGAACTACCACATGTTTTGGACTGCAAGTTGTTTCTGAGTATAAGTCGCCGCAGCCAAAAAATGCATTATAAAGAAGAACAAAATCAAATATAAGTTACGCTTTTGGGAAAATATATTTAACAAAATACGGGAAAAAGAATGGGCATTTTATACTGAAAGGAAGAGCTAAAAAAAAACGGACGAATATATGCTTCACTACTGTAACACATTGATGCTTTACCTTCATGAAGCATGGAAGGAATCTATTCTATTAGTGTGACATGAGAACAATTATTCAGATAACATAAAAATATGCTAAGAAGACAGTTAAGACATTTATATCACTTTAATTCATTACATCTGTTGAATTTGTCATCCTCTATGTCTCTTTGGAACAATTCCACCAAACCCGGCATAATACTGAGCGGTGCTTCTTCTTCTGTGTTGCTGTCAGTAATAATTAGCGATACACACACCTACAGTGCTCTCTAGTGGTTGTTGCTATTTTTTTTTAAATCACACACAAGTCGCACCCCAGCCAAACTATGCAAAAAAAAAAAAACTGATTTATACTCCAAAAATAAAGTAATCGGATGTTGACCAGTGGTCACAGTATGAAAAACAAAACCTTTTAGATTCCATTTGATATAAGCTCACACTAACTTTTCAATTGTCTTTTGTTTTTCTGTTCAGGCATTTTATTTCACAGTTTAATTCACAGTTTTCTATAATAGTCCCCTTTTGATACAATCGGGTACATTTTTACAGATTGATTCCTTTTTAAATTAATACTAAATTTTAAATTTGACATTCAGTTTTGCTATATTTATATTTATCATCATATTTAGCTTGCAGATAAGAATTCTTTTAGCGTGACAAATATACCAAAGCAATAAAACCAGGGGGTATTTCCTCTGAGTCTTGTGGCTGCAGAGGACGGTGTTTGTGGGATCACGTAGTTGAGATGTTTCAGTCCCAGTTTGCCAGCTATGCCTCTGACATTTGATTTGGGGGAAACTGCAGTCAGCAATACCTGCAACCAGTTTAGGTCCTCACCTTTTTTTCTAGGCCGGTTTAATACTTGCAGCCACATTGGTTTCTAACAGTTTTGATGCTTCATCGCTCCTCTCCACATTCCTAATCTCTTCAAACATACTCGTTATAGTGAAATTAGATTCCAGAGTTTGGAGGATTTAGAGGATTTTCTTCCTACTCTCACCTCCTGCTCCTAGATAGGAGGGGGAGCCCCCACCCCGGAGAAGCACCGGCCCATTTTCAGAAGTGCTGACGCCAAAGCAGCCTTCATTCATGAAATACAGAATGCACTTCCAAAGAAAGGAGGCGGAGGCGACAAGAAATAGGCAAAGATAAACAGATAAAGTAGAACCTACAGAAGAGCAAATAGACTGAAAAAAGTTGTTTTTGTTCCGTAAATAACAATATATTGAAAACGATGAGAGAAGTGGCACATGGTGACAAAGCGGTCAGGCCTTGGATCAACCCACAGACATTCCCAGACCACAGTAATCCACAGCAGATGATGCCTGACACACACGTGCGCTCCATGAGGACAGTGGCTCTGTGACCACGCAGCCATGATCATCATTTCATGCGCTCTGATTTACATCTGGGTCTTATCATCTGGGTCTGAAATTTAAATTTGATAACTAACTAAAGCCATATTGTGAGTCAAGTGGCAGCAGTGTTGGTTCTGGTTGGTGAAAGTGAGGAGTGATGGTCATAATGCAGCTCAACCAAAGAGCTCTGAAAAAAATGGGCCGTTCCCAGTCAACGCATTCATTTGTCTGTGCTGCAGAAGTTGTGCAGCATCGGGTACCCGATGGGTTAAAGCAGTGAGTAGTTGTAAAGTCCTGTTCATCTTAAATGTTGAAATGTGACTCATGTAGAAATGAGATTTATGATGTGATTACTGGCTTTTTCAGTTCAGGTTCAACAGACACAAAAAAACCCAAAATATTAAGATTGTGTCCAAATTCCCCTCCCCGGTGACTTCACTTTATAGGGTGTTGTCGGGGTGTCTGAATCCACAATTCCAAAATGCAGAGCCCTGGAAATTTCCTAAAAGTAAAAAAAGAACAGTGTGCCTCAATGCTCACAACAATAGCAAATACAGTGGTCTCTTGTTTATTGCAGGAGTTCTTAAAATAAGCCGGGATATGTAAAATCCACAAAGTAGGATTAGGCTCATAGATGTTTTACGCCCGTAAAACCCCTCAATACACATTTCATACACTCCTCTCAGAAAATCATGAACATTTTCACACTTTTCTTTCTTGATTAAAGACCCACTCCAATGAAAATTGTGTGTTATTTAACGTGTTCTTGTGGCATTTTTCTGATGATGGATGACGTATGTCAATCAAATTAAGCTGAAAATTGCATTTCTGGGTATTTTGTTATTCAAATTATTGTGAGCAATGGGAAGGGCTCGGCTTTGCTTCGCCCCAGCGGTCCTGCCCACAACTGAAGCCCCGTTTCCACTGAGCGGTCTGGTACGGTACAGTAAGGAGTGGTATGGTACGGTCCAGTTAATTCTGGCGAGCGTTTCCACTCAGTTGAGCGTCGCTTCCACTGAGCGGTTTGATTTCACGCGTGGTGTAGACCGCTTCAATCTCCTCCATGTCACTGTGCCATGTTCATATGCATTACGTTTAAATTTTGACAAATGAGTGATATATTTGTCGTTAAAAAATGACTGGGCATGTGTTAGAATAGCAGTAAAATCCAGGGAAGGTAAATCATTTTTTTAGGAGTTATGGAATACTGGGGGGATTGGGACATAGTCTGTGAAATGGAAACAGTGACCTGCTTACTCAATGCATTTTTTTTAAATAGAAAAAAAGTTAAGAAGGAGGACAGTTTGTATTGAGTCCTGGGGTAACTCGGTGTTTGAACGAATGGGAAAAGAGAACACGAACATTCACTGGTGTTTCTCACTGTTGACAGCGGCTCACGGAGGGCGCTTGCAAAGCCAAAAGTCCTCCTCTCCTGCTACTCCTTGTCATCCATAAGCATCCTCGACTCTCCTCTTCAAACAGCCGTGGCTCCAGCAGGAGGCCCGGGCACTGCCAGTGGAGCCCCCTCCCTGACAGCTCTTTCCCATGGCTGGCCGCTCTGACACACCGCTTTGTGCTCTGAAGGAGACAGGAAGAACACATCAGCCCTGAAGGTAAGCAGGGGAGCATTTTATCGTACAGGAGCACAGGTGACAACAGTGGTCGCAGACAGGAAGATTTATTCTATTATTCAGGGCCCGGCGAGGGCGTCAGATCTCCCCCATGATTGCTACAGAGAGCCGTGTTAGAGGTGACATCAAACACACCAGGGCTCAGTGACAGCTGCTGACGACGCCACAGTCAAAGTAATTCCCAGGTGCCCCTGCAAAGGTCCCCACTCTGGAGGCTCCAGCGGGACCATGAAAGGTGAGCTAGCAACACAGGTCAAAGCTTTGATCCAATCAGAGGCTGTACAGTCAGGGCTTTTATGAGGGACAGGTACAAATAAATGGTTGGCTTTAAAAGGATGCAAAAAGGAAGCCGCCAGCAGGAGAAGTGGCTCCATGATTATTCAATATGCAGCTGGATGCTTATGTACTAAAACACAAGGTGGAAACAAAAAAAGGACCTGCGATAACCATAATTATTAAAGTGCATTTTCGATGAGGCCCATCCTGATTAGAGAGTCAATAGCTGGTTATGTATTCACGCAAGCTGCGAAAAGGCACTGAAAGAGTGACCCTCAAGCTTGACCTCGCAAGCTTTGAACACCCCCCCCCCCGTCTCTCTTTCTTTTCTCTCCTTCTGGCCGATCTCTATCCTCGCCAATGCATGCTTTGATTCAGGCCATCCAGCTGCATAAGTAAACCACATTACATTTTAGGAATGTAAACAGCCAAAACCTCTTTTGTGAAAAATTCATTGGATGCTCCCGGCTGGACTGCATAATTATTTAAAGAGCATATGTAAATACCTCTTATGATTATGGAAGAATGCAAGTAATTTCACTTTCAATGCCCTAACCAGTTATTTGGTCTAGATATAGAAGTTTACAAAGACAAAAATGAAGAGCTATAGATGCACTGGAGCGCTGATCCTTTACAATCTGTCCAAGCAATTCAAGCAACCCTTTGACCAAGAACACCAACCAAAAGCTATTCCTGGAGTGACAGACCAGTTCTAGGTTTTGCACTGTTCATGCTAGATCTTACTTAGTTCAGCATTTTAACCCCTTCAATCCTTTTCACCCAATTTCCAATCATATTAAACATATTCTTTAGTGTTTTTTCCTTTCAAGATAAAGCTAAATTAAGTGGGAGCCTGGATTAATTGGTACGTTATGAAGTAGTGACAAGATTTTAACAATGTTGATTGTTATGCTATAAAAACCCTGCAGTTAAACAGAATACAATCATTTTTATGGCGTTTCACAGGGTTCAGCACTTAGACTCTTCTTTATTGACATATTTTGTATGAAATCAGAAAACACAATAAATTGCTTTATTTATTATTTCCTTAATTGCTCTGGATTCAGTTGAAAACTACTCAATTCAATCAATTCATCCACTTTCCAAACCCGCTTTGTCCTACTGGGGTCACGAGGTTGCTGGAGCCTATCGCAGCTACCGCAGGGCAGGTGGTGGTACATCCTAGGCAGGTTGCCAGTGTATCGCAGGGCCAAACAACCACACACTACCACCATCACAATTTGGTGGCAGTTTAGAGTCACCAATTAACCTATGAAGCATGTTTTTGAACTGTGGGTGGAAGCCAGAGAAAGCCCACATAAACAAAGGGAGAACTTCTTGTTTAATACAATTTAATTGACTTAAAACAAAAGCTTTCTCAAGATAGAGAAAGAAACTTCAAAAAAAGCAACATGTATTACAGTTATGTAATGTTAACATCCATCTTATTCCAACCAACTCTTTTTGTCAAGAAACCTCATGAGACAAACTTTTTTCCAAAGCTTTATTGTCTCAAACTTATCCATCGCTGAGTGGCCTAATGTTTTCAACTATTTGGTACTAGAAATTGAAGTAAATTCAACTAAATTCTGATTAATTAAACAAATGATTACAAAAGTTGTATTTCCTCTCATGCTGCTCTGTGCAAACTTAAGGGTAATATTTTCCCAACATTTTTTGCTTCATTCTAAATAACAGGCAGGCATCTGGAGACCACTCTCCTACCCAGTTAATATTGCAAAAATCAAAAGATTTGTCTAAAAGAATGTACATGACAGTGTACAGTTGATTAAAAAAATCCATTCTTCTTCTAGACCCCGCTTTCTCACTTACGGAAGCCAACCTTAGGGGGGTTACAACCTAAACAGGTCGCCTGTCTGTTGCAGGGCCACGTATACTCTCACTCGCCCATCTAGGACAATGCAAAAATACCAACTGATTTTACAAGTCTAATTTTCTAATTTTAGCCCCTTTATGATGATTGCTTGTGACATTACATGTAGCTTTTTTTTTGTTTTAAGAATTAATTTGGGCCTTAAAATCTATTGCTCGTCATCCAAAAACACTGCAGACTTTCTTTCTTTAAGGAAGGCAGGAGATGTCAAGAGATTCATGATGTGTAGTATTTCCGTCCACCAATTCTCTTTTCCCAACTACAGTTTCTTTATACCCCCTGCATAAGACATGAGATTAGTATTGTGTGTCATTGTCTTGTTCTCTTCGATTTGTCGGATGAAGCAAAATAACTTTTTAGACTCCAGATTATACATCTCATGATCAAATGCAGCAATTCTGACACAGAACATCTCCTCAGTCGAGTTGCAACTTCCCCAAAGGTAGGCTGAAATAATGTGAGTAAATACTGTGTGTGAACAACTGTGATCTTTTTCCCGTCAAACATCCGTGTGTTTTCACAAGAAAGAGATCCCTGACAGGACGTACAAACTAACTCAAACATAAAATTGTGTTATTGAGAAGGTGATTGAGGAGAGATAATAATTGGCGATCATGCAGCAAGACAATGAAGCTCTAAAGACCTGCCTGCTGGCCCCCAAGGGGAAGACTGGGACTTCAATTAACTGACAGGCGGATGTAATAGAATTTCTATCGTGGGCCTTAATGGGCGGGTGAGATGCAGAGCTACAGTGCTTTGAAAACCAGTGTGGTTTCCCCATCAAACGTGTCCTCTAGCTCCTTTAATCTACAGGGTGGTATGTGTCCTTGAAGATATGTGTCTACTTCCTCAAAGAACCTCATTTTCCTGAGCCGATGCTCTGCAGCGTGTCACCTCAGACAACAGAAATGGCACATCCACATGGTGTGACAATGCTGAATGCACCAGATATGTTTACACTCTGATGTGGCATGCAGTTTATAAATGCAAGTGATGTGACCATTTAAGGACATGCGGCGGCTGTGGGTGTGTATCTTCGGATGAGTCAACCCAGTTTCATCTTTGTTTTGCTAAGCGAGGAAAGGAAATCAAAGCTGTCATCTGCTGTAACTCTCAGTCTCTGTCTAGTATCATGAGAGTTGTTGCTTTCTTTTAAAAACGTGTGTTAGAGTATGGTAAGAACTTATTTGTAAAGATCTATTCTTCAAATTTGTCTTTAGCATGTTTCTCACATTTTTCCTAATTATTTAATCATTAATGGTAAAGCTGCTATTAGATCTGTGACACTGAATCTTTGTGCTTTACCTACGTTACACTCAGCAACCACATTACACCAATAGCTCTGTTTTTATCACATGAGAGCAGCTCAATGCCTTTAGGCATGAAGACATGGTCAAAAAAAGAGTTGCTAATGTTCAAGCCAAACATCAGATTGGGAAAAAGATTGATTTAGGTTAGTTTGAAATGAGGTGATTGACTTTGCCAAATAGTTTTGAGTCTGATGGGTTAAAAGCAAAAATGGCAAATAATTTTACTTTTCTTTTTGTATTGTAGGTTGAAATATTCACGCATTTTATTTATTTACAGGAAAATTGACAACTGCTGTTTTGCCAACTTCTGGTTTTGACTTAGCCTTCAAATTCAGTGGGTTTTATTGCACACCTTGTAGTCACTAATAACCAACTGTTTTGTACTGGAACCAGGTGGATGGTTTGTTAGAAGTCTTGAACTTTTCTTCAGGGCCTGGTTTATTAAGTTTCACAGGATTCCTGAGAAACGTTTCTCTCCTGTCACTGTGAAGGCAAACTGCACTTTAGTCTTTTTGCTGTGTATGTGTGTTTTAATGGTGAAACCACATACAGACAAGTTAGAGGACTGTTTTAAAACTAAAACCTTCACATCCTTTCACCAGTTCAGCACTTGTATATTTATAGAATTTAGTCTTTAAGTCTAATTGTATTTTTCAATACCATTTTACTTTTTAAATCAGTTTTTTTTTTTAATTACAGTCTTGTTTTTCATCAACTTATCCCTTAGTCACATTCATCCGTACTGGAGTTGAACAGTTGAACTGCATGGGTGCTGCAGGTTTTTGGCTTGTCCAGGCTGTGGAGTGTGGCAGAGAGGAGCAGTTGCATCTTGAGCTGTGGCTTATGTGTTGTATAAGTGTTCACTATGCACGCAGCATGCCCGTGGGATAAAATCTGCATAAACATTTTTGCTCCACAGGCTCATTGAGCGGTCTACGACCTTGCTATTTAATGTGGCCAGCTCTGTACCATATACAAGCTTGCCAATTTTTTGCCCACAGACAGCCTGTCTCCACCCATAAGGGCAATTGTGACCAAGGCAATAGGAGCTGTTTACGGACTTGGTCAATCTGGAGTCGGTGTGCTCATCCTGGCTAAATTGATGACTGTTCTCCGTCTAAACCTATCAACATTCAGGAACACTCTACTGTTTTCTGCACAGGGACTGCTATTACCATCTGTGAAAAATCACTTTCAAGATTCACAACCAACCAACTCCAAACAATTATCTAACGTTCCTCGTGAAATCAGTGAGCCTGTATTTGAACTGCTGTAATTCCTGCAGATGCAATGTTGTTCTCTCACATTAGTATTCTGTAAAGAAGATTTTATGCACAAATAAATGCAAGGCTTATATGCTTAAAAAAGAAACTGTGAAATTTCAATAGCGAGTGGAAAAAATTGTTTAGTAACAAATTTTGAATGAAAATGGCTAAAAACTGAAACAGGCATGCAGCGAATCAACTCATCGGTTCCATTTTTTGCCATTTGTCATTGGTAATTGTGACGAGCCACATGGCTAAAGTTCTATATCAGCTGCTAGAACCCTCCCCGTTATGATATTGGCCACAAAGCTCTCCCTTGAACTGCTGGGTAATTTTCCCGTCAGATCCTGACACAGCAGGCATGAGCGCTCCGTGTTGCAGATCTGCATCCCTGTGAAATGACGTTCGGGTTACTTTCCTCCCAGCGAAAGCCTTCAGCTGTCCCCAGCTGCAGCAGATCTGTACACTGTTTCTACTTCACTTCCTACACCTGGAGCAGAGCCAGAGCAAACCTGGAACGAGGCGCTTCTTCAAGCAAAAAGGAACCAAAAGGCTGAAATAAGTGGAGTATTGACCCACCAGCAACGCCACCCCAAACTCTTTTTATATCTCGTTTAGATGAAACAGATCAGAGTTTATTCTGGAAACAAGTTCATGTCCTCTAAAAAAACTAAGTAACAGCCTTGTTCTTTCACTAATAAAACAGGCCAATTTTCCCCACTTCTAAAACTGGTAAGAATGTCTTTCTACAAGATATGGCTTTCTCAGATCGTCTCTTTGAAATCACAGTGGCGTATTTACCACCAGCACACGTGTTTTGGTGTAAAATCCACAGACAGTGTCATCGAGAACTTGTCCTGAGGCCACGATACTTCTGCAGTTTTCAGGCACATTTGAAGACATGCAAATGCAAGCTTAGGCTTTGACATATAACCCTCGGTTCCCTTGTGCTTACAGAGATGCTTTCAGAATCTGAAAAGCATGCAACTCAAAGGCTGATGTGTTTTCTGTGCTTTTTAAACAAAAAATCTGTTTCATTGTCTGGTGTGAAATGAAGAAGGCGAGTTAAACTTACACACATTTGAACGGATGCATGACATACAAAGTCAGTTTCAACTGCAGGACATGAAATGTGATCTTTTTTCTGAACTTATTGAGACCTCTTTGGTAAACGGAGTACATTTGTGTGAAAGCATGTTCACCCTCTGCAAGAGAGATGATGGGCGATGGCTTGACAGAAAAATGTAACATTTTGTATCCTCTTACTGACAGTAACTTGAGCCACTGTTCACTTGTGTTTCTGTGCTCTTTCCATCACCTGCAGCTATGACTGGAATTAGTCTGCTTCCGCAGCGTGGCTGGGGTTATTCTCCATGACTGCATGAGAGGTTTGGAAATTCAAAAAGACTCAGGATACACCTGCTGCTCCTCCACGTGTGATGTGGACTTTGCGCTTAGCGTGGGCGTTGATAAGGTGACTTTCTTCACAGGTTTACCAGGAAAGTAGCTGGAAGAAAGCCTTTAGCTTCACCTGGGAGTCACTGGAGGAATTAAAGATCCCAGTAGTTTTTGAAGTGGCTCAGAATGTCATTAGACGTGTGAAGAATGGATGGATTAGGAGAGGTTGTTTTGTACTTTTCAGGAGCTTACTAACAATAATTTATTTCGGACACACTTGACAATCCAGGCTGTGCTTTGTTTTTATTGTTCTGCGATAGCTTTTGTCGGAGACACAAAAATCCATCAGTTAAATTAGAAACACCCCTAAATGAATGACTTGGAAAGGTTTCAATCCGATTTTTTCCACTTAGTAATAGCTTTCATCTGAAGTGACTTACTTGAGATCCCAAAGCAAAAACTGATTTTCAGTCATGCAGTACATTCAAACTTGAGATCTTCTTATCAAGGTCGTAGACCATTGGGCATTTTTTTCAACAGGCATACTGCAAGTGACAGGTCATAGTGAACACATTTACAACATGCAAGGGTAAGTAGACATGAAGTAGACACGCAGGCATGTCGCATGGATTGTAAGGTGACATTTTTTAAAGAAAAAAAACAGGGAAGCACTTTTTCTATCCATCTATCATCTAAACAAACTTCATCCCTTCTGGGGTTACGGGATCAGATCATATCCTAGTCACTGTTGGGCAAAGATCGGGTACGTCCTGGACAGTAGGACAGTCATCACAAAGCCACACAGTCATACAACGACACACACACCTCTTCATACACAGTTAATTTAGAGCCACCAACTGTCCTATGATACATGTTTTTGGACAGTGGGAGGAAGCCGGGTTTTTCAAATCTTAGGGTGTATTCAGACTGGACAAATTTGGTTCACCTAATGTGAGCCAGAGTTCATTTCCTCAGATAATACGGAACACATTTTCAGTCTGAATACACCCACTGGTCCTGGACCAGGAACTGCTCTCTGACCCATCCTTTGAGGAGGTCTCCCTTTCCAATTGGACTGAGCTCCAAAGTCTCGACAAACTTGGTGCTCAGAGCAAAACAACTGGACCAAAACGGCTACTGCAGCCGGGCATTATGGGATGTATCCAGAGTAGCGGAGCAACGATGAGACACAGCCTCTTATTGAAATGTGGTCAGATGAATGCAGGCTCATTAAAACAACTTTTAATGTGATACAAAATCCTTCTCTCACTGTTTTCAGGACAATCTATCTGTCATAAACACTTATCAGCGTACCTTCTTAGCTGTGGTCTCCTCAGTAACCACCATGTACCACGTACCACGTACCAAAGTAGTCAAAAGTGTTGTAGCTGATGTTGATAGACATTCACAATTGGCCAGCAAAATTTGTTGGATTAAAGTTTGATTATTAAGTACTAAATGTTGAAGCTCCTCAAATGACCACTGGAGGCAGGTTACAAAAAAAAAAGACCAAACTTCCATGGACTCTCACAAGAAAAGTCAGATTTCACCTGAAAAAACAATGCAGAGTTGTTTTAAAACAAATCTGTTTCTTGTTTATAGGTTAATTTTCTATGAATGACGAGTTTACAGGAAAATAAATGTCCTTGTGTATGCTTTCTTTTATTTGTTATAATGTATGTAGAAAATGATGTATTTTCAGTTGAAGAATTTACTTTTCACACAGGTGTAAGGACACCATAGGCGTAGCCCCAAACCAGCATGTTCTGAAGTTTAGTGTAAATACTCTTAGGAGGCATAAGGCTTTTTTAGCCCATGCACTGATCTCATTTTCAGTGCACACACTGCAGCTCAGTCAGAAGATCTATGACAGATAAAAAGGGCCCACTAGCCTGACTCTCAGACTGTTAATGCCACATTTGCAAATGCTCAGGACCAAAAGGAGAACTGGGTAGGGCAAACCAAGAGAGGGGGGGCTGTAAGATGAAGAAGGCACAACGTCAGAAACTGGAAAAACATAAAAAGGACCATGTTTAGTAATGCTAAAAACATAGATGATTTCTTCTTGTGAAATGCTGTGGATGTGTTTGTAGTTCACAAGTGATGGAAGCAACGCCTGGTCTTTTCATCATAAAGCCCCATCTGGTGCTCTATCAAGACCACGTCTGTCCAGGCCCCTCGCCCTTTAAAGTGCCGGCTTGGGTTACACATCAATTCAGTGCTTCTGCAGCTGTGCCGGGGAAAATAAAACGGTTCAATTGTGCACATACATGGAGACCACATGCTAACCTGCACACGCGAAGAATGCTCATCAGAAACGAGAGCAAGTCAGAATGCAAATAGGCAGATCGATCATGAGGGAGGACGGGACGTACACAGAAGGTTCCTATAGCGTCAAATATTTAAAAAAGCGTTTCTCCGTTTGAAGCCCGCCTATTTTAACTTGAAAACAGCCAACTGTAATTAAAAGCAGTTAGCAGCAGTTGGATATGAAGAGTAAAGCATGGCTGGAGCCTTTCTTGTCTTGAGAAACCACTGGTCTGGTGACTGGCAGATGTTTCAGCTCTGTTGATGGATGCTCCTGCATTCCCATGTGTGTGCAGACATCTTACTTTCATAGTAACTAGTGGGTGACAGTGGTTTGTCATTTTATCATTCTTGTTTTTCTTAAAAATGTACTCGGTTGTAATCAAAATAAATTGTTTAGAAATTGCTCAATTAGTTTAGGCAACAGGAAGAAATAGTTACATTGGTTAACCTTTTGCTTTTAGTAGTACCTCATAAATGTATGTTTCTTACTAGGTAAAACAACAGCCCAGAAAACTAAATCAAGGAGGTAATCACTATAATTGATTACGTTTTAAAATTTCTAAAGATCAAAACTTGATCAGAGTGGAACGTGAAGATGCACCCGATCTTCTCTCCAACCCTCCACGGGGCCGGACAATGCAAAAACGCCGGTACGGGTCAACCACATTTTCTACAACATCAGATCTTTCCTCTGTTATTTACTCGTATGCATTAATCCTGTGCAGTCGAGGGATCTGATGGATGATTTCTACCTTTTTAAAGTCTTGAACATTAAGCTTTAATGTGTGTTTTGGGAATCTGGGAGCTGCGGTCATTAAATATTCAGAAAGTTACAACATTTAAAAAGCGTTTTGAAAGTTCAACAGTAGCTTAGAGCAGCAAAAGTAAGAAAATCATTAAAAACTCAGCTGCAGCTTCGTTCCACACAACAACGAAATTTCATTTTAACTCCACTCTGAATCACACTTTTTTTCTTCATTTTACCAGTTCTATAAAGGGCGTGAGACTAAAGTGATAGTTCATTTTTCTCCTGCAGCTGTACAATTACCTTTCAGGAGAGACATATGCCTCTTGGCCACAAATGATATTAGAAGTAACAGATTCCCATGAAGGACGTGATTCACTTTCTACCACTGTTAGACCTTTAATTCTGCCGTCTAAATTGGCTGGGAGGACGCTTCTTCATCTCCAGACATTGTCATTCATACACTTAGACTCACGCCTGGAAGAAAAGACCCATCATCATTATCTCATGATCTGCATATGTCTGCTCACTCCTAAGCCAATCTGATATGAACAAAGAGGGTAATATTACAGCTTGGTGGAGATAAATGCAACTCAGTTTCTCTGGAATGAAAACAAGAGTTTGATTCTTTTGAAAAGAGAGGCGGTAATAAGAAATTTAATTTGATTTATGTGGCATTAAAGATCCTTTGACCAGTCCACCTAAAAGAGTATTTTTTCAGGGCTTCAAAAATAATGAACAATAAAGAAAAAAAAAAGGGGGGGGGGGGGTGTATTGGTGTGACTTCACTGAAATTTTTGCAGCTAACAAATTGGCGGGTCTCAGCTGTTTCCCAGCACTCCAGCCTGCAGGTACGTTCGTCTGGCACTCCATTGTTCCATTTCTCTCAGTGTCTTAAATCTGGACAGCCTGAATGACAACGCTGCTGGCGAGAGAAGCTGACTGAGGAGGAGCAAATGAAAGTGACGTTAATCAACCCCCCCCACCACACACAGTTGTCAGCTAGTCTGGACAGCCTGAAACAGATCAAACCTGTTTGTAACGCCGCTCTCCCTTTTCATGTCAGTGTGTTTACAACCTGACCACACCGGCGCTGCAGCTCCTTCTGTGGTCGACGTCTGTCTCCATTAAATACATTTTGGAAAGGTAGGGAAGGAAAGCGTGCCTTGTCCGGAGCTGACAGCTCCTCACAGAGAGTTGTCATTTTTTTCCTGCAGAGCACCGACAAATGACGGGCAATTAATTTGAGAAAACCGCATCCTCATCTTCACAGAGCTCTAATATACACGTTAAGGCTGGAAATGGACTGAACAGTGAAGTGTTTGCTGTCTGACTGTCATCACGTTGTTTTTTCTTGCTTTTTTGACTCAGTCTGGATGGGGTGGGGGCTTCAGACTAACTGGCAGGAATGACATTTTCCTCTGCTGCTCTCTTTGAGCCGAGTTCCTCTTTCGTCCCTGCTTGGGCTGCTTTCAAACGCGCTCATTTGCGGAAGGTAAGCCCATCTGCAGATCACAGGACCTGGATCTGCGGGGTTGGTGGGCAGGGAGGACGACCTTTGGGGCGCTAACCTGGAACCTCTTCAATAGAAACCGCACGACTTTAAATGGGCAACATCTGGATGGTCCAATCAGCTACAAAATGTCATTTCCTGACACGCACATCTCCAGATATTGATTTTAGCTCATGAAACATCAGACGGTGAATCTTCTACTTCCGTCAGTGTGTTTCAAACTGTGTCTTGTCTAAAAATGTGTGGCATTTGATTACAAGTGTCCAACTATGAACTACAAGGAGCTTGTTTTGCGGTTTCCCAGAAGCCTCTGTATTGTATTTTCGTTCCCTTAAGAAAAAAAGCCAGTATTTACAAGCTATCATGATCAAAAATATAAAAATTCCTCACACTTTGTCCTAAACTTGCTGTCAACATTGCTTCAAGCCTGGAAGTCCCAGTCCAACTCTATTTTGTTCTACTTTTTCTTGTAGAATAATTCCCAGCGGTCTAATAATTATTTTTATATTTTGTGCAGAAGCTCTTTAGAAATTTGTTTCTAGTTTCTGGGCAGGGCTGTTGGCACAGAATTAAAGCTCGCTAATTTCCCAGCATACCTTTGTTTAACACTCTATCCCACTAGCGACAAGCACTTCACAAGCCCAAGATACCATTAGCAAAAAAAAAAAAAAAAAAAAAGAGCCAAAAAAACAAAAATGGCAAATATCGAAGCCATTCAGCCGCACAGTTTTGAGACAAACGAGGCAAATAAAGACGTTAATGGATCTACTTGTCTGTTTGCATCATAAAGCTGAACATTGTCAAACTTCCAGCTTTCATCTGCTCCTGTTTCAATGCGATTTGAATAAAAAAAATGATTTGAAACGCAGTATTAATCCTAAATTATTTTATGCATCTCCTCCATTATGAGAAAAATGCTATTAGAACATGTTAAAAGCAATTTTCAATGGAGTGGGTCTTTAAAAGCAATCATATGAAGCCTCACTTAAAATGTTCCAAGTTTGTGCAAGACCTCCATGACCCTGAAGTGGATTCAGAATGGAGATGAAATACAAAACATCTTGTTAAGCAGCAGCTTCACCTCTATTTCATCAACCTCTAAAACATCATTGACGTGTGACTAAAGGAATAATAGAATAAAAGGAACTCATCAAACACGTAAAGATCCATTCCAATCAAGCTTTCAGTTTCCAGCGGCCTTTGAACTATGATTAGCCAAAAAACCTGTGTTGTTTTCTAGGACGTAGTTTCTGCAGAGTGGCAGGAGTTAGTTAGAAATTTGCTTCTGAGTTGTGGGCAGGATCGTTGGTATGGAGTAATCCCACCTCCTTTTCCATTGCTGAGAGCTCTCTGTTTACACACTAGCTCCCACTTGATTACAATCCCTTACTTCCCTAACCTAACATTACCGGTGCAACAAAAAAAAAAAAAAAGGGGAACAATATTGGATTTATCCAGCCGTACAGTTTGGAGCCGGATGCCGGCTCAGACGAGGAAAACAAAGACGTACATGGATCTATTTATTTACAAGTAGATGCATCAGAATGGAGCGGAGCAGGGAGCTTGTGGCCTGCCCAGCATATTTTCTACATTATAATAAGTTCTTATTCAAACTGCATTTTTTTGGTTTGCTTCTGATCTATAATGATTTGAATAAAGAAATACTCTGAAAAGCAATTTTAACTTCATTGTCTGTATATCTGTCCACGATCATGAGAAAAATGGCACAAAAACATGTCAAAAACACAATTCTCATTGAACTATTTCACACAAAATCAACTCTTAAACTTTGGTTTTTAAAAGTATGTTTTTTCAATGTTATGTTTAAGGCATGAATATTACAGGTTCAAGGATAAATTAATTAAAATTAGGAAAAAGCTTGGATTGAATCCATTTGGTGAGCCTTTTTAATGTTGCCTCAAGGTTGGCATCCGAAGCTGTTTTCATTCTTTCTATCTAAGGTAGAGTTAGACAGGTTTTCTTGTACTTCAGGCACCTGTGATGCTATTTCAATCCACATAATAGTCCAATAGTCAGATTGTCGTCCGAGTGCAGTCTAACATTTGGAAGATCAGACAAAAAGAGCCTGCAATAGCCAAATGGTTTTGGTATCTTACGTTCAACACATGGGGAAATAAGTTTCCCTTCAAGATAGATTTTCAGTGATTAAAGAAGAGGCGAAAGGTCTGTCTGTCTTTGCTAAACTAATTTAAATTCCCACTTTGAACATGATCTCCTTTAATAGCAGACCCACACTCACCACAAACAGCTTTACAGTGATTTCAGAAATACCTTTAAGCCATCCTTTACTTTGAATTTCTATTTGACTGAGAAAACCATAAAATCATCACCATGACCACAGTGTTTCATGAAGGAAGTCTGTTTCCCCAATTCTGACTTTAGGATTCAACTTCAAACTATTGAGTTGTATATGTTAAAAACAGTCTTAGCCTGCACTCCTAAAAAAATGTGTTAAAAACAACAAACCAGCTATGCTAAATGTCTTACTGTGGAGTCACCAATCCAACATGAATGACGCTCCAGTGCAAATTTTAAGGAGATAATCGTAGAGATTTCCAGCTAGGAATTAAGAAAGGTAGGTTAGGCATGCTGACAACCTTCATTTGATTCTAAAGTTTGAAGAGTTAAACACAACCACAACTGGGGGTCAGTCTGTCAATAGGTACCCCACAGGGAATCCACGGGACTGAAGTTAAGGGAGGGAGTGTGTGAGGAGAACGCTGAGGGTTAGGGCTCAGTAACGTCATAAGAGGGAAGGATGAATGTAACCTCTACGTGATGGACAGATCTGAACATAAAAGTCAAAACACAGGTTACTGGCGAGTTTCAGTTGGACTGGCTACAAAAATAATCTTGAAACAGATGAATACGATTTAGCCCCACATCGTTCGTGGCGCTACAAACAATCCCAGCATCTCCTTTAGGTCAAGCAGCAACAAAACGAATGGAAAAATCCTCCCCGCAGTTTTGACATAAAAGGCCTGATTCAAACTGACACCAGGCGACTCATTCGCTCAGTTTCTCCACATTAGCCCCCTCCAGTTTCCTGCAGTGAAATGAAAACTTCAACCCCATTAAATTGCATTCAGGTCAAGAATAAGTCAATTCTGCCCCTTTTTTTGGATCTAACTCGCTGCTTTTCGCAGCAGCAGCAGCTGATTTGTGAAAACCACCTGCAGGAGTAATTCACAGTTTAGCTTCAGCGTACCAAAAACAAGCTGATAGCAAACATCAAGTGACAACATCCTTCTAATCACCGCTCATTTGGGAATATTCAACAATCGTGAGCAATAAATAAAGCATCAATGCTTTGTACCAATGTGAAATCCAGTTGTTTTACAAGATGGAGACCCCCTACCTGGCAGCTCCTTTTCTCCGACCCCCGCTGTTTGTGCATTGTCGAACCACGGCAACCTCCCCCGGATTGCCAATTTCCCGCTGGTGCTACAGGATTTCGCCTATCCTCTCTCAGCATTGTGCAAGTGGAATAGGTGCGTCCTCCCCTGTTCACGCTGCAGTCAAAGCTCCACGATCTGATTGGACGGCGCTGAGTGAGACTTCATCAGCAGAACATCCCTGTCGTCATGACAACTTGCCAGTATCCCAACATGGGGTGTGTTTGTGGAGGGGTGGGTCGGCGGGTCACGTATCCTGTCTTCTTCACGACTGGCAAAAGACTGCGTTTATTTGACGTCATCGTGAATACATCGTCCCGCTCTTGGACCTAGTGGGCTAGGCTTATCTGCCCAGTCGGCGATCTATGAGAGTCTGTCGGCCGTTCTAAGCCACTTTGGAAGTGTACGGCCAGCTGCCCCCATCCGGACATCTCAGCCCAGTGTTTCTCACCACGGGATGTCAAATCAGCTTAAACTGATGACCTGGCTCATTCCTCTGTCACGTGGCGTTCAGAAACAAACACTCTCACGGCAGTTCAGCTCATTGTTGACGTTCCATCGCTAATTTCCAAAGGTTTCTTTTAAACCATGGTACTTCAGAGCCAACATTTCTGACTGTACCTCCATATCCATCCCATGAACATTTTAAAAGCAATTAATGTCTCATTGGAAACACTATTGCAGTAGCTTATCATTCTCCCAGCTCTACAGAAAACGAACAATCCCACAGAAGGACACTAGACCAAAGTGAAAAACAACAAAAGACGCAGAGAAGGATAAAAGAAGAGAGGAAAGCAATAGCAATTATCCTGTTGTCAGAACTGTCAGCCGCAGCACAAACAGATGAATGTTTGGGGGATGAAACACCTGCTGTGCCGCTAGCTTACTAGCCCAAAGCTAGCTGGGCCGAAACGTCTCGTTCCCATAGTCCTCTCAGTTACCTCCTGCAGAGATGGAGATGATGACCTTGGCCGCTGCTGGAGCTCTCCTCCCCTGCTAGGAGTGAAAGGCAGATCCAGAACGGAGGGCCCCGAGTCTTTGAATGTTAATCCCCGTCTGCACACCACCCCACACCCTACCTGGCCTTCCAGTCAGAGGCGGTTTGGTGGTGGCCATTGAAAGCAGGTGATGAATGGGGCGAAGCTGCAGGAAGCCAGGCACCCTGGGTAGCTGCTTCCAAGAGTCCAGTGAGACTTTCATACATTTTTTGGTTGATTTCAGAAGTAAAAAGGAAACTCCTGCTTAGTCCTTGTTTGGGGAGTCTTTCTGATTGGACCGGGTTCTCCAAGAATAATTATGTTAGATTTTGCATCTTTAAAAAGAAGTAAATGCAAATCAACACATCTCATGCATTTGTTTTGACAATAATTGCTAACATAAAAGAGGAGTTATAATGATAGCTAAGCTTAACGATTGTCGTGAGTGGATGGACCTCTTAAAGTGATAGTGTTCTTAGTTTATGGCCACCGCCCAGCGTTT
The DNA here is from genome assembly GCA_036245035.1 of Adrianichthys oophorus. Taxonomy (NCBI): domain Eukaryota; kingdom Metazoa; phylum Chordata; class Actinopteri; order Beloniformes; family Adrianichthyidae; genus Adrianichthys; species Adrianichthys oophorus. Next base: position 19,971,152 of record BSAI01000119.1, on the reverse strand, counting down.
GCTAAAGAAATATCATGTTAGTTCTTATGGTTTTAATTCTTTCATGCACTTTTGAAACATCTGATGATTACTGAAAGATATTATTTTTTAAAATTTGAATAACACAAAACAAAAAAAGAACTTTTTTTTAATATGTCCATGACAACCTGAGTAGAACTAAGCACTAATATGATTAATTTTTCAGAGAAAATGCGTTTTGATGCTGGGTAATAACCGTATAGCACTCGCCTTCGGTTTTTCTTTCCGATGACATGGAATTCTAAATTGTTCCGAAATGCATCTCGAATACGGTGGAAAACCAAGGAAAAAGAAAAGAATAGAAAAAAAACAGTACATGCGCTACGGAGTGACAAAAAAGAAACACAAACCTCCTTATTGTCAACGTCAGCAGTTGGAAGAGAGTGCTGGATGCCAGACTCTTAAGGGGACCGAAGCTGAATTCAATGCCTCTTGTCAGGGGATGCTGATGTGATTATCGCCCCCTGCTAGGGCAAGGATAGTGAAGTTGTCTGACGCTGGCAAGGACGCCCCAAAACAGCACTGCGGGATGCTCTTCTTTCTGTCCCCACGCCTGGAACATCGCTGTGGACACTACAGGGGGTATGAAGCCTCCACTGTGCTCACCAATGGCTGCATGAGTGCATCCGCGCATGTGTGAATTCAAGTTGTGTCCTTCACTATTTTATTACAAAAGTTTAGCATCAAAAAGGGAAATTTGACACAGGCTTCCATCAGTTATCCAAAAAACTTGCGTTCAAGTCCAAAGTAGTCCATCAGACACTTCAAGGCTTATTATTTTTTAATGTGTCTGCCTCAATGTGCAAGTCAATTTTAGAAAACTCCCTGGTGGGTGTAGATATTTGTGCTTTCCAGAGTGGATAAAAATCATTGTTTTGGCTGCCTTAAGTTTACTCCCCCTCCTCACGGAGGAGTCTGTTGCTCCTGGCTCAAATCGACAGGCCCACAGCCGTCTATTGATCTATGAATTTGTACAATATAATATTAGAAATATGTCTTTTTTAGTGGTGGAATTGTAATGGGCCTCTCCTTTTTTTTTTTTTTTTTTTTACTTGTCTGTTTAGATCCTTTCCAAAAGAACCACAACAGGAAGATCTGAAAACTGTCCTGGGGGGACGGAGAGGTTTTAATTGTTGCTGGTATGAATGAATTGTTGGCTTAAAGCCCAGAAAATTACAACTGAAATGATAAGTACAAAATGTAAACCCCAATATGAATATAACATGGAGCAACTCAAGGCTGCAGGGTAATAAAAGGCTCTCCTAGGGACTTGTTTATGCATGCAGGGAGAGAGGCTGGTTTTACAGTTGGCATTAGAAGATGAAATTCTAAACATTCGACACAGTGGCATGCAGTACAGTTTTTTCTTAAATGAGGCTTTACAATGCGCTTTACCCACCCAGATTGGCAAAGAACTTCCTTTTGACTTATTAGAGCATTTGAGTGGATCCTCCTAACACTTTACCACCCAATACCCCTTTGTTTTCTGAGCTGTTCCTCCCGAAGGCAAAGAGGGTAAAATAAGACTTCAAAGCAAATCCAAAATAGTCCTGACACAAACTCATTTCCTCATGTTACATGATGAGGGCTGGCAGTCTGCACTGACTCTGGCATTTCTCAGCCTCTTGCTCAGTGCTGCTTCGTAACAAGCGGTGGTGATGGGATCCCATTTTGACAGAGTGATTATGGACAGTCTGACATGGACATAAAAGGAGCCAGATGGGGAAGAATTTACAAGGGTCTAACTGTGGGTCATGCTGCGCTCAGATCAGATGAGGAAATAGGAGCCCAGTTAGGGATACTATTAGAAGTGAAGGACCACAAATGACTGAGGTTGACAGGTTGGAACTATATTGAACAAAATAACCTTCAGTTTCCTGCATGTTTGCAGTTAATACTTTTTCTTGTAGTCTTGACCACAGCACTCTGTTTTTTTGTCTTTAGTGGTCAGTGTTATCCCTGGGTTTAATACCCAGAATGTGACATTTGACCTAATGAACAAAAGTTTGAATGCAAACAGATCACTGTCCAAATGTGCTACATGATGGATGAGCATCGATTTTTTCTTTCAGTGAGCCTTGTGTCTTCAGTTCTCTAGTGTAAGTGTTGTGAGAAGAGTTGCTGCTGAGATCGTTTCGTCTACAAGAACTTCCTGTGATAGTCACAGTCCACCAAATATTGCAAGTGAAGTTGCTCTTTTCCTACAGTTGATGATGTTTAACAATTCATTTCATATCTGACACATACTTTTCTGAGACCTCTATCTCAGTAGCATGATCAAAACATTATTTAAAAACCCCATTATATACAGAACGATCAATGTTTTCTGCCCTGTAGCACATCAACATTCCACTAGGGGCAGTGTAAGGGTGTTTCCTGCTCATTCTAAAATTGCTGCTTTCACAAAGTCTGAGAAACACTTGGCGGAAAAAGTTTAGCAAATTTTTAAGACTTATGGTAAGAAAGACTCCTCTGCTGTTGTTCTTTATTTAAAATAACTTTTTGCTTTATTGAAATAATGTAAATTGTGTTGAAGATAACCTGAAATACAGTTACACCTAGGCTTGGGCACCGAAATATGGTTCGAAGTGGGAACTGTTACGACTCACACGGTTCTACCGGAACCGAAAGATGTTGCTGCATTCGTTTCCTCATTTCGGAGCTTCGCTTCAGTGAAGGTCTATTTGCCTTTGCACTGGCATGTTAATCACTTCTACTCTGTTAAGTATTTTGAAGTTATAGCCAATCCTTTTGCCTTTCCTGCGAGAGTGGGCGGACTCTTGTAATACCGGTGACTGACAGGTCAACCGCGGGCCTGCTCTTCCAAAATGCCAAAGTTGAAGCGCTCGAAGGTCTGGCTGCATTTCACAGCGAAAACAGAAAACTCAGTGACGTGCAACAAGTGCAGCAAAATGATCTTGTGCTGTAGAGGTAACACCTCAAATCTTAGCAAGCACATGACAACGCATGGGATTGCATCAAATGCTGTATATTGTACTGTCTTTCACTGCTTGCGGGAAGAAAAAAGTAAAGTCACAACGGTACGTCCTCCGGAGTTAGCATGAACATTGTGGGCCTAGAAGAACCTGGTGAGATGGACCCTGGGCCTGAAATATCAGCTGATGGAGACGATTGTGACAGCAGCAGCAGTCATTCTACTCTGGGTGAGTAACATAACATCCTCCTGATTGGAATAGGGACGTAGAATGCCCCATGCTACAATGTAAACAAAACTTGTCCACGTGGAATCAGAGCATATATGCAACATTTTTACTCTAAGTGAGATATGAAAAAAAAGGGGGAAAGAGAACGTTTCGGGCACTCTACGGAGTCTGCGCCCATTTGTTGCGGTTCTGCTTTGGATGTGGGAAGAGGCAGGCATTCATTTTAGTCCTGAAGTACCGAAATCAGCACCAAATATGAGCGCAGTGTGACCCACAGTTAGACTGTGAATAAGTGAAGGTTACAGCGGATACTGCTTAGTCATATGCTGTGGCCAATGCCAACACGCTGCAGATCAAAGAGAAGAAATATTTGCATGTGATGACAGCCCAGATACAACTGTCCCAGCACTAAACGTCAGGTTTGAACGCCAGCTGGCAAACAAGCCCTCAAAGTGTGTTAACAACTAACAATCTGTTATTTATGACGCAATAACCCAAAGTACTGTATAAAACAAAGGAATGGATGTGCATCCAAACATAATTTTTGCTATTTCTTTTTTTAATTAATTGGTTGAGAAACTCAGTTTAGGAGTGTAGAGGCAGGTTGTGAAACAAGAGTGAAGAAAATATCTTAATGTGACTTCTGCATGAAAAGACCTCCGCCTAGGATGCCAAACACAGGAAATATAAAGTGTCTGTGTGGCTGAGTATCTCCACCAATGAATTAAAAAAAGTAAACTAAAAATAGCAAACATTAATTATGTTTGGATGCACATTCAAGATTCTACTATTTAAGAGATAATAAATCCAGTTTGAGAGGATCAAAATGTTTATGAAACTAGCTGTGACAATGATGCAAATCCATAAAAAACATGGAAGGCAATTATTAAGGGGTGTTATGATAGGGATTCATTGATATGTTCTTTTTTCTAAAAACTTTTTATAATAATTTATTGTTTTTAGTGTTTAATTCTTGAAATTCTGAAAACTATCTATCTACATAAATTCAAATTTTGATTCAATTAAAAAATCGGGCTTTGAACATTTTTCAATGTTCTGTTTATGATGTTTAATTTTCATAGAAAGCAAATATTGAACTACTTCTACTCCTGTTTATCACACATCAGATAAGCTAAACATAAATGAAGACTCTGAATCTGAAATAAAAAGTAAGAAATGTTTGGGCAGATGCTTGAGTCTAGTGGAGTGTGTGTTGATTCTGTGCAGCTCTACAATGCTTAGATTTTCATGACCCTAAAGTTGGCTTGGCGGAAATTCAAGAATTTGACACAGTTTTTACCCAGAAATTATCAACTGGCTTCAAATCTTTAGTATAATTTGGAGAGAGGTTTCTCTCCCCGGACCTCTTTCCATCAAAGGGACTTCGTTATTTGAAAGGTTTTAGATTAATTTTCTCCTTTTTTACTCCACTTGTCAAGTCTGTAGGTTACGGCAGTTGGATTGCGGTGCGAGAGAAAAAGATCAGTTATTTTCTGTCAGTTTTGGAAAATAAAGTATTTGAATGCGGTTCTCTCATCGAAAGAAACAATTCCCACCCAAACAGGCGAGCTGCACCCTGCTGTTTAGTGTGCAGCCTGCTCTGTCTGCATCTTATATTTTAATCATGGAGTGAGATTATTCATCAAGATAAAATGCTAATATTAAATAGATCTATGGCTTAATATAGCTTAGAAATTAAAGTTAAAAAAAATCTCCTTGGCCAAGTTCACCATTTTATAATTGGTGCAAGCATTTAGTCTGCTTGAGAAATTCATATTTTGTGTGCTTCCCTAACAGCTCCTCCCACACATAAACCCGTCAGGATCTGTGCATGCACACATCTCTGTTTAGAAGAGGAAAAACGAAGAACTATTTACAGAGTTTTGACTCTGAAATCATTAATGATGAATAAAGAAAACCATAAAGCCGGTTTTATCTCACAAATTGCAGTGGGGCACAACAGAGTCTCACTGTACAACTCTAAAATAAGCACAGATGCATGAAAGCTTTTGACTTTTTCATTGCTCTGGGATGCATTGATTTTCCCTTTGATTGCGTTTTCCACAGATGCAGGAAGAGGAAAAGTGGTTCTGAATTGATGCACAGGCTCTTCCACAATGAAAGGATGCAAACGCAGATACCTGGAAGGGCAGAGCAAACAAGGACAGGCAGGCAGGCGAAAGCTGCAGAGTTGGAAGAGTGACACAGACCTGTTGAGTGACTCTTCCTCCCTCCTGTACGGCTGCTGGGAGGAAGACACGTGTTTCTCACACAGAGGGGTTTGATCTTTTTGCATTGGCATCCGTTTCCTCCATCTACAAAGGCCATAAAAGAGAATGCGAAATTTGTCTCTGTTCTTGCGGGTGTGTGTGTGCTTGACCTATTTCTGCAGCGCTGACATGGGGTTGGCATTTCTGCCGGGGAGCATAAATGCAGACAGCTGCTGTGGAAAGAGCTAATGTTTGGAATCACGTGGAAACATGAAAGGTGTGCTGAGAAGCTTCTTTTATCAGCACAATTCCTCATGCTTGTCTGCATGGCACAGCAGAAACTGTCACGCCTAAATATGGACCGTTGTTGTTTTGAAAGACGTATGTTTACAGCCCGAGATTTGAATTAGATCTGCTCTGAGCGGCTTTAAAAAACACATCCAAATAGATCAAACTGATTGTTTATTTGTTTATTTTTTACATGCATCGGAAGAGGACTGCACTGCACTCAATGTCATTGTACTACGACAGTAAAGTTATTCATTCATTCATTCTCCTCAACATAATTAAGCCAATTTATGTTGATGGCGTTAAGGGTTAAAAAGCTTTGTTAGTCAATGGAATGTTAACACTGGAGCTAAAGCTCCGATTTAAAAAGATTAACAGTTTTACAAATCTGAACACTTTTGTTTGATTTCTTTTTGAAAAGAAATCAAATGATTACCATTTTTTGCCCCATTTCAAGCTCATATCCAAACTGAACCGTTTACATTTAAAAGTTTTGATAAAAGTTGCTCCAATTCTGAAAACTTGTGGAATCTCTGCTTCCATCGATGGGCGCCATCTTGTCTGAAGTCAGCTCACCTCCCCAAAGTTGCCACGGGAATCACGTTTGGAGTGAATGCAGCATTACTCTTCAACCATGTAAAGTTAAAGTCCCATCAGTTGTCACGCACCTTTAGGTGTGTGAAATTTGTTCTCTGCATCGGACCCATTCCCTGGGGGAGCGGCGAGCTGCAGACACACTCTGGAACCATTTGATGGTTTAACCCCCCCAATCCAACCTCTTAATGCTGAGTGTCAAGCAGGGAGATATTGGGTTGAACTCACAACTCTTCCACAAGGACACTGAGCTGGTTTACACAATTAATCCAATGGATTCCGAAGCGGAAAAAAGCAGCTTTGCACTAATATGCAACACTTTAAAGTGGTACAGAATCTGTTGGAGTTATCTCGGTTATGTTAACCATCTAAGAGTTATGGTAGTTCACATAGCATGTGTTATTTTGTGTCGCAGGGTACACCTTCTATGCTAACCCTTTACATCCTTGGAATGACCATAACTCTTCAACCGTTTAAGTAATTCAAACAGATTCCAACAGCTGAGAAAAGCAGCTTTGTGCCAACGTGCAACAATATACCATAAAGTGTTGCCACTTTTCTCCATTAGAATTAATTGCGTTAACAGTTCGAAGAGTTACTGTAGTTCGAAAAGCATACGTTACACCTTCGTTAAAATGATATGTTACCATGTGAAGACACCAAAACCTTAATATCAACTGACAAAAATCTCAAATCCAGGAGAAAAAGATTTTGTCTTTCTCCAGACTTTTTGACTCTAAGCTGAACAATGAGGCAAAAAGGCAACGTGCAGCCCAGAGAATCTACATGTGCAACAAGGACAAAGGAAAAAAGATCACCCCCAGCACAATAATGAAGGAGGTAATGATTCATCGCGGGCCGAACACATGGTTTGGCCATCAAAACACGGAGCTTGAAAGCACACACTTGCAGATGTACCCAGCACTTCACCTTGAGAGGAGAAAAGAGGAAGCATCTATCAGAGCTTTGATGTGGGATTGGAGATGGAGGGAAGTTCAAAGGGCACGTCAGAGAAACAGAGGGAACGAGTGAGAGACAGGCAGGCGGGGGGGGGGGGGGGGGGGACTCACGCAAGGCTTCTCCGGGGTATAGAACCAAGGAGACTCTTAAAAAGGACACCAGCTAATGAGGTCCATGAATATCTGATAAACACAAATGATCGCAATAGTACCACATATTCCCATTTTATTATCAAAACCCAAACAATGTGTTTCTTGTGATTCCATAAAAACAGGCTCACATAGAGACATCTAATGGAAAAAGTGGGGTGATGTGAGGCGCATCTCCACCATTGCTCGGTTTCCCTCAAAACAGGATGCATTTTGAAATAATTATGCAGGGTTGTTTGCAATTTCATCTGGTCACAGAAAAAAAGGTTTCCTCTGGAGCAGAGAGTTTTTGAAAGCTTCACTTCCACAATTTTTACGTGTTCTTTTTGAATATGTGGTATTGAAGCCAAAGAGCTTCATATCTCTCTGTTTTTATTTCTCAGTTAATATCCTCAGTTCAGGCCCCAAAAAAACTTTAAAGTCCTAATGGGCTTATCTTTTGATCCTTTTTCAAGGCATTCCCAGTGGTCTTTTAATTATCATTATGTAATTTTTAGCCAAAATAAAATAGAAAAAAGTCTTGTTTTCTAGGACCCTACTTCCCAGCGTTTATCTGTTTACATGCTCTCCTGGTAGCTTACATCCCCAACCTAATATTACCCCTGCGAGAAAAGTGAGCGGGACCTGGTTGCAGACAAGATGATGCTATAGTGGAGCAATGCAGTTTTGAGTCAGATGCCAGCTAAGACGTAAATCGATCTATTTGTCTGCAAGGTCATGCATCAGAATGGAGCAGAGAGCTTGTGTCTTGCCGTTGTAAGTCCTATGTCACATCTGCAAGCTCACAATTTGAATGAAGAAATACTTATAATGGCAATTTGAAGCTTCATTTCTTTAAATATGTCCTCCATCATGAGAAACATTCCACAAGAACATGTTAAAAACACTAAAAAGCATGATTTTAATCAGAGGAGGTGGTTAAAAATGTTTGTAATATGCAATGGGTTGTAATTGTTTTCCTTTTTGTATTTAAATGCATGGGACAGGGGACGTCCGGAAGTTGCCGTCTCCTCCTTGGCATCCTGAAAACGCTCCCTGAGAGCAGATGTGGGGTGAACACCATCATTCCTGCATGAAGAACCTCATTACACTACATGGATTAGGGAATGGCTGGTTTGCATTCATGGTCATTCCCAAGCTCAGTTCAGTTGGTGCATCAGAAATGATGGAAACAGCACGCTGCAGGAAATTGAACACATCTGCACCACTCTTGTTTGTTTCAACATCATTAACCCTGGTCTTTCTTTAAAGCAAACAATGATTCTGCAGGAATGAAGGCATTGAAGTCCAGCTTTAGGGAACTAATGATCTTTTTATGCATCTTGGTCAAACCATCTATCATCCTTTACCTACAAAGAATGAAAGCTTATTTTTTTCCCCCCAAATGTCTTCATCAGCCGTTGCAGTGAAAAACCACAAATGTCACCATCAAACAGCCTTTTCTGAGGAAGAGATTGGTTTGATCTTCAGAGCACTTTGAAGCTTCAGGGTGTGACTAATGCAGCTGACACAATTCCTTATTGCTCCCCTTATATCTGAGCCAAACCGCAGGAAGTCCAGTTGTTCATGTTCGTTTTTACACAGGAAATCTTTTGCACTTCTTTATAATCCTTCAAAAAGAGACATATTATAGGGAACAAACAGCAAGGGAAAAAAGCATTCAAATTCTAAACATTTGCTTTTAAAACATCTTGTCTGGTTAATTTTTTACCCTTGTTTCGCGTTTGACTTTGTGCAGAATGATGTAATTTGATAGATTGACACTGCAACACTGTTTTCCCATTCGCCTCCTGAAGCCAGAGTGAGTTAAATCCTTCACTTACCGGCAGACGTTTGTGCTGTGAACCAGGAAGCTTCACACCAGTGCAGTGTGGAAATCTAAAAGAACATCAAGCATTTTTAGTGAGCAAGAAAAGTCCTGTCACACCTGTTAAAAACGACGATTTTCTGTTTCCTCTTGGCTGCCTGGAGACATTTCTCAAGCAGACAAGCATTTCTTAGGCTAAAGCCTTCAGTAAATGTCTGTTGGAGGTTAAATTAAAATTTACAAGGAGTCAATTGATCTACTTCCTCTGCGGCCATTGATCTTATCCAGCATTAGGCTGATGGCGGTCAGGTTGCCAAACCACAATGATTGTTTTCAGGATCTCGCTTTCATGCACTCAGCACTGCAACCACAGATGTGAACGAATAAAGTTACCGTTGCCGTTTGTTGGTGGATGCACATTTATGAGATGGCTCTGCTGTCATCCCCTCATTTAGACGTCAACATTGATAAAATATGTACTTTTATTCAAACGAGTGCCTCCCCAAATTTATGTTTATGTCATTTATGTTGTTCCATTCACAAATGGATTCTGCACAAATCACTTCAAAACTGTCACCAGCGGACTGTTGTATTTTTAGTTTCACTGTACATCACACATGCGCTGCAGAAGACTCTGGCTGTCACGGCTGAGGAGGAACGGAGCTTCTCCTGAGTCTCTCTCTCAGCTCTGAAGCTTTGGTTACTCTTGTCAGAGTGAAGCACAAGGTGTTTTACTTACTAGGATTGTTTTATAAAAGGCTGTAAAAGTCTCTGTTTACTGACAGCTGTCACATCAACTGTGTGACCGTACTGTGTGCAGTGGGGAGGACACCAACCACACTGATGGTTGGAGTGCTATGAAAGTCACAATAATATCTATGCTGTCATATACAAATTCTAAATGACATTTTATTTCACTTTAACACATATTTGTTTCCAGTAGTGATGGAAAAATCAATTTTAGGTTGCTTTAAAAGACTTGGAACGCAATAAGGCTCCTGCCAAATCCCTTTTATACAGCCAAAGTTTGAGGGAATAAGAAGTATTGCTTATTATTTTAGGGAGGAAAGCTTATTGTTTTTTGCATTTGTAAGTTTCTGGATTTAAATGAAGGCTTTTCATTTTTCTGCTTTCTTTATAACTTTCACAGTTTTACAATTGGAATTCTAGTTAGAACTGTTTTAGATTGTTGAGTTTGGAGGATTTCGGGCTTAGTTCATGACTTGTTTCATTTGCTTCAGCTTCGTGCTCCTTGTTGTTTCTGTTACCAGTCTCACCTGGTCTCAGTTTGCAATCAGCCCACATGACTCGTTTGTTGAGTGTGCTCCTTTTTCCTGTTTCCAGTTTTAGTTGTTTTTTCTGCAGTCAGACTTTTCCGACTGGAGAGGAAAGTTCCTGAAAGCTGTCCTTAGGCTTTTGAGTAACAGTTTATTGAAGAGGAAATGGTTTTGTATTTTTCTTTCTACACTCTGACTTACAGTTCATTTGCCTTAACCCTGTGAGAGAACAGCCAATGACAAACTTTTCTTATAAAGGAGTTAAAATTCCACAGGAGCAAAGTTCAGTGTCTTTAAAAAGAACTTGCAGTTTAAAAAAAAACAGAACAAATAATTTTAACACAAATTTCACAACATCCTGATAGTGTTCTCTTGTTTGTGAATCTACATTCTAAAAATGACCCACAAAAGGTGAAGTCAAGGTAGTCAAGTTCATTCTTTGCAATAATTCTTACTGTTTTAAGGCCATAAAACCTCTTACTGTGCACTTAATGCACTTTTTTTTTTAATAAAGACATGAACATTTTCAGGGCTGCACGGTGGCGCAGTGGTTAGCGCTCCTGCCTCACAGCAAGAAGGTTCCCGGTTCAAGTCCTGGCTGGGGGACCTTTCTGTGTGGAGTTTGCATGTTCTCCCCGTGCATGCGTGGGTTTTCTCCGGGTACTCCGGCTTCCTCCCACCGTCCAAAAACATGCTTCACAGGTTAATTGGTTACTCTAAATTGTCCGTAGGTGTGAATGTGAGTGTACATGGATGTGTGATTGTGGCCCCTGCGACAGACTGGCGACCAGTCCAGGGGTGTACCCTGCCTTCGCCCATGAGTAGCCGGGTTAGGCTCCGGCAACCCCGTGACCCCGAAAGGGATAAAGCGGCTTGGAAAATGAATGAATGAATGAACATTTTCACACTTTTCTCTCGTTCTAACTCTCAAAGTTCAAACCTTCGTAGAAAGAGAAGTCCTGTATTCAATAAAAGCAAAGATCTGCTCGTGACCAAAGATTTATGTAAAAGTGGCAAACTAAACGCATGCTTTACAGGAGACACGGCATGGAGGAGATTGATTGACAATGGACTAGAACCAATCAGGATGCAGAACATAATGCACTGTTGATAAATAAATTAAAAAAGCGTGAGACTGCAAAAGGTGAACGTGATTCAGCAAGAGAACACTGTCGTTTCAGATACTCAATGGCAAGCAGAACCCTGGACTTCTATTCTGTTTACTTCTCCAAAGTCTCATGAAGTTCTCAGGAATTTCTAGCACTTGTAAAAAAGTATGTTTGGGAACAGTTTGGGTTTGAGATATCCATCCAATGAATGAATGAATTTTTATGAAAATAAATCAACATGGGTGAAAGGAGAAATAGATTTTAGTGTTGTTCTTTAAACTGTGGCCATGTAGATTATACATACTCCATAGCCAAGATTAAAGAATTAATGTCATCTCCAGTTTTATGGAATCACCAATTATCATAAACTTTAATTGAATACTTACTGGTTTAGTGATGTGTTCATAACAGAAGCTGTAAATTCCCATTTTAATAATGTGTGTTTAGTAACGAATCTTTAAATTACAGCCCATATTCATAAGTGGACTTCAATAACTGGTTGTATTTCAATGGTTTGTGTTTAGTCTGTCTTATAGACCCAGTATAATGAATTTTTTTTTTTTTTCTTTTTTGCTGCAATGCTACAAGAAACATACTTATAAAGTATGTACACAGCTTGTAAACAAAGGGTTGATGGGAAATGAGCGCAGGCTTACTTGGTCCCTGCCTGCGGCTAGAAAACCACACAGGTTTTGGATTTTGGTTGAAACTGGCATCATCATAAATAAAAGACCACTGGGAACTCTTTTACAATAGATCAAAAGCTGATCGGAGTGGGACTTTCATGCTACATCTGAGTCATGTGCCCAAACATCAAAGCCAAAGATTGGTCCCATTGTCACTGAGAAGAGTTGACATTGTTCTTCTCCAGTGTGTTGTTCTGTCAACCGAGGCTGCCTCTGTACATCCTGCCTCATGTCTTCAGTGCGCTCTGTCGCCATGGAACACAACAATAACAGGAAACACTGCCAAATAATGAAACAAACAGAGGAGCCATCTTTTAAGACTTTCCTGCGTCATCTTTTCTTTCCTCAACAATTTTGGTTTCTCTCATGTTTGACATCAAAGATGTTGAAAATTGTTTTCCACAATGTTGTGTGCTCTGTAATTATTAATCTGCCTTACAAGGGGACTGCCTTTGGGGCAAAGGCAGACACAAAAGGCCCCTCTTTAGCTCTCTGAAGGGAAGGAAAAATTGTGCAAAGCTGCCAAAAAACTTTCAGACGATGTCTAAAAAAACAAAGACGAACCGAGCAGACCGATGCATGATGGGTCAAATGGAAAGCGAGCGAAGCGAGACTAAAAACCTGACTTTATTCTTCACACAGTTATTTGAAGCATCTTTGATGTTTGTTTTAAGCTTCTGATTCACAGGAAGTCCAACTGAAAAAATTTACACCAAGAAAATACGACTGGTCTGTCATTATGAAAGCACAATTACAACCTTGAGTCTGAAAAAGCTTTTTTCTGAGTAAAATCTAAATAAAGAAACAAAAGAACTGGTGATCAAATGTCACATATGTCCTGTAACATGAGATGGAAAATGTGTCAGTTCCTTAGAAACTCCTTGCTCCTTTCAAACTCACCACTGTACCTTTTCACTACTTCAATTTCTTCTCAATGAAAAAGTCCCTGGTTACTGTCTTTCTCCTCCTTATCTGACTCAGTTTCTACATATGTGATTGAACACTTTTAATTCAAAATCAGCTTTTGAACGGTATCTCAGTAATCATTTTGAAGCCAAAATGCTTCTTTAATGGAAGTGAAGGATTTTTAGGATTTTAGATTATCTTGTCTATGTTTTTTTTTGTCTGCTTCCTGTAACCCCTTTTCTTTTCCTTTCTCTAAAGGTCTTGCCTTTGCAGACCACAGCTGAAAATAGGAATGTTCTTCTTAATCTGTCTTGCTTGGATAAATAAAAGTTAGATAAACAAGTAAATAAATAAAATTAAGGTGGGATTTTTTAACTAGAGAATTTTTAGTTTTGGTCTTGATCAGGGCCGGCCCTGGGCATAGGCGACTGCCTAAGACGCCATCTGCTGGAGGGGCGCATACACATTTACAAGGTTTTTAAGATTATTATTATTGTATTTATTTATTTATTCTCTTTTTAAAATCCAGACAGTTTGACACAACTCTTTTACTGTAACAATATGTATATATATATATATATATATATATATATATATATATTCTTTGCCACAAAATCCAGTTCGTTGTGTAGTTTCTGTTTCGGACAGCAGGGGGCGCCAACTCTCCCATTCTTTTTCTCCAGCCATGCGGCGGGGGCCGGGGGGAAGATGCGTCTTCAGCCCAGGGCCAGCCCTGGTCTTGATAACAGCTAAAACTAATAAAAGCAAAAAAGGAATATATGATGCAAGTGTTGAGAAATAAGCAAAGAAACAAAAACAAAGTTACCGTATATCTTCCAATAATGGCCGTTCTCTAATAGATGCTGGTCTCCAATAAAAGCCGGTTCCAAAAGGTGTTAGTTGGAATAGACACCGGCGGTCTAGTAGCCGGGCTCCTTTAAGACCCAACACCCCCCATCCCCCCGTGCGCGTGCTTCGTACTGAGACAGGCAGAGGGTGGGCCTGGGTGTCTAGCATTCAGCCAGTATAGCATTTTGGCTCATTCCATTTTGTTGAAACTTTTGGAATAAACCAAGGAACATTCTGGTAAGAAATCTGATCCACATTTTGGGATGAATCCTAAACATATCAGAAAATGGAGCAAGCAGATGGATGAAGGAGCGAAGACGGCTGCAGAAAGAAAAGGAGCAAACCGATTTCCTGGTGTTTATAGTGGATCAATCCCTGGATTCTCCTGAACTTCATTCATTTTCTTATCCACTGGTTCCCTTTAGGGGCAGGGAGATAAACATATTTTTAAATAAACTCCTCAGCTACTATTGGAAGATATACGGTAAATAAAAATAAAAAAACGTTTTGAATTTCTGAAACTATCAGAACAACTTTTGACAATGTTGAGAATCTGAAGAAAACTCTGTATGTAAGGGGGAGAAACCAGCTCCTGTCAGAGATTATTTTCAGGTTAATCAGAATTACAAACATTTACAATTAAAAATTTGCGTTGGTTTATTATAACGATTCAAAAACCACAGATTGAGATCTTTGTTGCGTTCACAAATGCAAAGAAAAGATCCATCTCCTTAAAGTCCCACTCCGATCATTTTTTGATGTATTTTAAAACCATTCCCAGTGGTCTTTTAATTATTTTTATGCAGTTTTTAGCCAGAAAAACAGTGTCGTTTTCAAGGAGAATATGTGCATAGCATGGCAGGAGTTCATCAGAATTTTGCCTCTGAGTTGTGGGCAGGACTGTTGGCGCATCAGTAAGGCTCTGCTGATGTCCCATCATCTCTTTGTCTACACTCTCTCCCACTAGCTTGCAGCCTCTCTCAACCCTAAGCTAACATTAGAGGTGCAACAAAAATTGCAAGCAATATTGGAGCTATCCAGCTGTACAGTTTCAGCTCAGATGAGGAAAATGAAAACGGAAGTCGATGCATCAGAACAGAGCAGAGCAGGGAGACCAGCCCGCCCATTTCATTTGTTGCATCGCAAACCTGAGCTTTTTCAAACCACTTTTTTTCATCTGCTCCTGATTCATCCTGATTTAAATAAAGAAATATTTAGAAATGCAGTATTATTCCTAATTTCTTTTATATAGCCTATGTCCTCCATTATGAGAAACATGCTTCAAGAACAGGTTAAAAACATCAGAAATACAACTTCCATTGGAGTGGGTCTTTAACCCTTTAACACCAGATCTTTAGCTCCAGTGTTTACATACTTTCGACAACCATAACTCTTCAACATAATTATGTTTTCACAAGATTCAAAGATTGCTTCTTTGGGTCAAAGCTTGTTTTAAAGGCTTCAGAGATGGGCTTTGCAGCAATTTTAAACAAATCCGTACTCTTCAATCCTCCTACTTCAGTGTGGAGGTTATATACTGCTGTAGAAGAAGTAATGATCCCTGTTAAATGTTGCCTAATCCAATTTAATCAATCTGTCTTTAAAACTGATTAAAATCACAACACCGGCACAGATATGAACTCCCACAATTCCATATGACTGTGAGCCTTCACCTTGACAGCTGACTAACGGGCCGGCTCTCTTTCATTGTGACTCAGTTTTTGCAGCACCTGCTCCCCAAACCGTCATTATGCTGTACACAGTGCCAGCGCCTTTCACCGCCACTCTTCAGATATCCAAGCCAAGCAGTTTTACCTTGTTTGACTGTGCGTAGCAGTACGGAGGAGGTAGAAGTGACACAGTGGCTACACTGAGATGCTGATAGCGAAATCCCATTAGCTGCCTTCCCACTGATGGCAAACTGACATCAATACGAAGAGCCTGAACAGATGAGTGGTCTGTCACTGTGTGCCGGCTTTAACAACCTGCTTGTGCAAACACACACACAGAGCTGGGGGAGTGCAAATGCATCACTGCTGTGGTGTGCCTTTCACTTATGGTGCCTATTGTGTGTGGAGTGGTATTAATGGTTGCATATGGGGCCTACGATTTAACATTATTGTTAAGAATATGGAGCGGAAGTCAGTTTGCTTTCTAATTTCAGTCTCAGCTGAGGTGGAGTGATCCTGTGAGTCACACACATGAACAAAACAGTAGAAAAAGAGGAAAAGGGGAATGCCAGCTCCAACGTGGCCACCAATTTAGGCTGGTTTCTGGTCAGGGGAAGCAGCAGGAGTGGATGCCCAAATTAGAGAGGTGCTGGCCGGATCTGAGAAACCCTGTCATCCTCTGCGTGTTGGCATTCCAGGGCTCAGAGCATGAGAGCAGGAGCAGCCCTGACAATGTTTGATTCGAACAAGATGGGAGGGCTGTGCCTCTTGGTGGAGTTTCCAAAACCACACAGGTGTTGGGAAGACAGAGGCTCGGAGTCTACCGATCACCGCAGCTGTTTGCTGTCAAACCTGCTGCTGTGGGAGGGTTCCCCATCCACAGTCACATGTAACACGGTCCACTCCTTATCCTGGGAAAGGTTTTGATGTGTCTTTAAACAGATTCTCCGTGAAACGCAGAGAAGTTTTGGATTGTTTTCTCTACAATTTCTTCCTCCGTGACGTTATTCATTCAAGGATTTTCTCATTTGAATGAATTGAATATTTCTACATACAGGTACACCGTGTGGTCTCACTGTTTTAAATGTTTTTAGTGCAATTTTGCCTTTTTTTAAATTAGCCAAATTTAAATATATCCTCCAATGCAAGCAGATCTTTGTTTTCATGTCTGTCTGAGAAAGGTATATAAAGTGTGTTGTAAGGAGGTTCCCAGCCTTAAAACATCCATATTTTTGTAAAAAAAAGATGTACAAACTTGTTTTCCTCAATAAATGAAGGACCACTGTATTTGAGACCAGATTTATGGTTTGTCGCAGCAAAAAGCACATTATTATACAATTTGTATTGTAAATTTTCATAAAGAGTTGAGTAACAAATTGTAGTGTCCGGTTCCACAAAAACGAAAGCCTTTTGCCTTATTCAATCATCTCGTCATCCATGGATGAGGTATTGATGCCTTTTTGATTTCCTGTTGACATTGTTATCAGTATGAAACAATTTAAAATCCATTGCTTATTAAATTCAGTAAAATTGTTGCATTTTCAGCAATGAAATTAGATAAGTGGGCAAACCTGTATGGGCCCGCAGGTGGTCTGATGAACGTAAACCTCTCGATGAGCAAGTGACATAATATATGTAAGGGATAAGGCCTGATGAGCTGTGCATTATCGGAAATGAACGGGCGACGTGGAAGCACGGACCGTTAAATGTGCAAAGGAGGACGTTGCTTCTGTGAAGCCTGTTAATTTCTGATAATGCACACTTGGAAGGGCATTACACCGCTTATGCCATGGTCACTTACAAATTAAGTTTTCAGTCAATTTTTATACTTTGGTCTTGCTATTTTTTAGGTTTACTGTAAATCCCTTTTTCAAAAAAAGCAGACTATTTGATACGTGGTGTGACGCTTTGTTATGGTAACAGCTACAGAGCCCACAACGGCTTTGTACTTTTTCTTTTGCTTCTGCACGCACTGCTCCTCTTTTCTTTTTTCATGGAGGTACTTGCATGAATTGGGTGTTCAGGACTTATGAGAAATGTACATGTGAATAGATGAGCTTGTTTGAGGTTTTATGTGAACGCATTTGTTCATTACTGATGCATGGACTGAAGCAGAGTTAGAGTTAGAGGTTGGTTTAGACTATAATGAAGAGAGTGTAAATATGTATGTGGATGAATTCATAGGGGCATTCAACAACTGGAGATATTCAAATTATTTCCAGATAGTTGAAAACAAAGGTAAAAACCTTTCAGTTCAGTGCAAGTTTTGTCCTGGAGATGAACTGCTTTCCACTTACAGTCCAACGCCCCCAACCTAGTATTATTGGCGCCCAAAATGGCGAGCAATATTGGATAACCAGCCTTAGACTTTTTAGCCAGATGCCAGCTGAGATGAGAAAAATGAAAACGTACACAGATCTAGTCATCTACAAGTGGATGCATCAGAATGGATCAGGGCTTGTGGCTTTCCGTACTAGTTTCTACTTCACACCTATACGAGCTATTTTTCAACTGCGTTATTTTTCGTGTGCTCCTAATTCACAACAGTTTGTATGATGAAGTACTCAGAAATGCAATGTCAATTTTCTTTACATAAAAAAATGCTACAAGAACTTGTTAAAAACACCAAAACCACGATGTTCATTGAAGTGGGTCTTTAATAACCAAATTCAATTTCTATATCCTTGGAGCAAACAGCATCATCTTCATCGTCCAGGGTGAAACTCCTCATCTCACAACCCAGCACATCAAAAACACATCATCCGCCCAAAGTTAAGGCTATTGTACGTTTAATGCAGTAGAGTAATAGCAATTAAGTTTACTTGGCAGGGGATTGTGGGCAATCATCTCCAAAATGAGAAAAACATAATTTCATGAAGAAAATATCAAATTAAAGACATGAAATGAAGGAGGAGACACGGAAAATAAGGAAGATACGAATTTGCTGCAATAAAAGCTGGTCGATCCCTTAAGACTGCAGACTGCTGCCATCAGTTTTGCATTGCTTTTGCTTCAATGCTCACGTTTGATTTATAGCAGCAGAGCCAAAAACATGCAAAAAGCACAAAAACTCTCA
The DNA here is from genome assembly GCA_036245035.1 of Adrianichthys oophorus. Taxonomy (NCBI): domain Eukaryota; kingdom Metazoa; phylum Chordata; class Actinopteri; order Beloniformes; family Adrianichthyidae; genus Adrianichthys; species Adrianichthys oophorus. Next base: position 19,952,389 of record BSAI01000119.1, on the reverse strand, counting down.
ACAACTGCTGTGCGCCTCATAGCCAATGTCACGATCGTCAGGATGAAAAATGAGTCGGAGCTCTCCACAGATAATCTGTATCAGATGAAAAGCCGTGGAGAGGGAACCACTCCTCTAGAAACCAACCAAATCTCGCTCCTCTTGTTTACAGCCGAAGGACCTTCATTTACCAGTGGAGGGGGTCCTGGTGAGGCGAGGGGGTGACGTGGAGGGAGGCTTATGTTATCTGTTGGGCTTTGGCTGTCCAGTGCATTAGGAGTCCTGCATCGCTCATTTCATGGCGAGTGTACTGGAACAGATTATGGTCGGCTGCAGAGAGAAGAGCGGATAGATGAGCGGCCGGCTCTGGTTTTGTAGTCAGGAGATGAGCAGAGGAGGGAGCAGCTTCCAAATCCCTGATTATGCACAAGCTGACAATTGCTACACATTATCCACAGATTTATTCACTTTAGGTATTTCCTCTGGTATTCAGCACATTTCTTTCTGCTCCACTGTTGCATTCCAAGGTATGATATCTCCAGATCTTCTGCTTGAGAAAGTAAAGGTTTTCTCAGACTGATACTCCTCAGTATATTTTAGCAAAAAAAAAAGTGCAGAAGATTGTGGGAAATATTTATAGACAGCAACTTAAGCAATGAGTGCAAAGTCCCACTGATGCTGTTCAGAACAGGACCTCCAAATCTTTCTATTCTTTTATTGTCTCGGTTCTGAAACTTTCATTGTCTGAGTAAAACCACAAAGAGTTTGTGATCATTTTGATCATTTGCGACTGAGGAAACTCGGAGCGAACAGGAGCTCAGTCTGACTGGGAGTAAACGGAGACCACCTCAAACGATCGGTCTGAGAGCAGTTCCTGGTCCCGGACCGGGATCCGCTTGAGTGTTTTCAGACTGAAACTTGGATTATCAGGGGAAACGAACTCTGGTTCACTTTAATAGAATCAAGTGTTTCCAGTCTGGATACACCCTAAATAGATACCACAAACGATTAAAGTAAAAAGGAGGCAAATTCCTACCAAACACTCTGCCTGGGCATCAATGAAGATTGAATCTTTTTGCACTGCGACAGCCGAAGACAAATTAGGTTTCATAGAACCAAAAACTTGAATTGAAAAAGAGTGGATTATGTCTGATTCTGTCATGTTTGTTGCATCCTCTCCTTTATTATAAATAAACCCTTTTAAATGCTCCATCATGCATTTCTACTTCTTCCCGTGTTGTGATAAAAAATACACAGTTCATGCATCCATGTCCATTTTGAAATAGTAATTACATAAGGTAGGAGATTACTTACTGTTTTGCATTCGTTTTTTGGAAAAGTGCAGAAATTGTGAAACCAGCATGTGAGCGTTGGCGACACAAAAAGCTAAAATGAAACCGTTTCAAAGACAAAAACCAAAGTCTGACATTCCAGAGAAGTTATAACCAAAAGTTCATGTGGCATTTATGCTATATCCGATGACTAATTCCAAGTAAAAATGTTTTTGTAATTTGTATATTTACCACAACTATTCCACCACAGAGCACTCAAGATCTGGACAGACAGCAATAACTATTGATGTCTTTCCAGGGTTCTTGTGCTATGTAACCACTTTGCATTGTATGTCAACTAAATTTAAGGAAGCCATGGATCATTTTCATTAGAAACAGCAAACGTTGTCTTTTATCGTGTCCACAATTTGGATTATGACTGGCCAGACAGACTTTTTAATGAGAGCTTTATTAATCTGGATAAAGCCAACAATCTTCCTTTGACAATATCATAGTACTTGTTTATTGCCTAAGAAATATGACATTGTAAAGTATCTAATTAAAAAATCCCTTGCTGTCATTAAGAAGGAGTAAAATAGGGTTTGTTCAAAAATCTACAGTGTGTGTAAGTTAGAGTCAAAAGACCTAATCTTGTCTGAAAAATGTAATTTTCCAGGTTTTTTTTTTTTTTTTATGCACAACAAAAAAGCTGAGAGTGGTGGTTCCAAAGGCAGCCATGGAGCATTGTTCTCCTCTTTTGTCTTCTTTTGTGCGAGCTCCCACCACAGGGGTGTAGCAGTAATACAGCGCTCCTTTTTTCCCCACTTTCTTCCCTGACTTGGCCAGCAGACAAAGCACTGAAAGAGGTTCTTATGTGAGGCAGGGACTTGAAAAAAGCTGGAGCACAGGCACTCAGATCTTTTCCAGCGTTTCTATACATTTCAGCTGCCTGATGCATATTTGTGTTGCTGTGCTCTCACTTTCAGCTGCTCTTCCCTGCTGAGCAGGGCAGCGCTGCAAGGACTGAGAGGCCAGGTTGGAATGTGTACAATGGAGTGTGGAAACTGTGACTGCGTTCGCTTTAAATGCTTTCAGATGCGTGATTTTGGAGGTGTGCAGGAAGAAACAGCTGGCTGCTGTGACTGCTGATACGCTGAGGCTGTAAAAGAAACCCCAAAGGAAGAATCCAGTTGGGATGCTGCCAGAACACCCATGTTATTCTTTTCTCACATTTTCAAATGCAGTTAGGTAGATTACCAGGACACATGATAAGCGTTTCAGGAGGGCGACTTTAAGGTTTTGAACTTTCTCCACAATGTGAGAGAAAGTTTCATTCTTGATTAAAGGACATTTTATGAGATGTGTTCTGTTGTAAAAAAAATACCTTTTCCATGACTAACTTTTAAGATTTTTAATGTAACACATACAACCAGTGTAAATGCAAGCACAGTTTCAACTTGAATTATATGAGAGCAAAACAGTTTAAACTGTCCCCCCCCCAAAAAACGTCCTAATGTTACACCAAAAGGGGTTCGGGGGCAAGTTCGCGTCCACTTCTGGACCCTTGTCCAAAAGTGAGTTCATAAACCTGCTAATGTGAAACATTTTTAGCATCATCGCTACATGGAAGCTCTACAAAGGCACACCGCGCATCAGAATACAGCTAATCTGCGCCAAAGCAAGCATATCGCACCACACTGATGCTCAAAACGCACCACAGGACCTCTGATAGCATCTGTTCATTGACTTAACATTCCAATCATCGGTGTGAACACAGCTTAATAATAGTTGTGTCACATGTGATAAAAATTCAAGAGATTCAAGCATTAATATGAACTAAGAGTCTTTTTCATCTTTGTTAGATCATTTTCTTCAATTCTTTCTGACAACATTGGATGTTCTAGCAGCATAAACACATTTAAAGTCCCGCCCAGTTTTGAAATTGTTCCCAGTTATCTTTTAATTCTGATTGTCATTATTAGCCAAAATCCCAAAACCTGTGCTGTTTTCTAGGACATAGTTTCCGCAGAGCAGCAGTAATTCACCTCAGAGTTGTGGGAGGGGCTGTTGGCGGGGCGTAAGCCTGCTCTCATTTTCCATCATCCCTTTGTTTAGCCTTCCTGTTAGCTGTCACACCCCGACCTAACATTACCAGTGTAACAAAAAGGTTGAGCAATATTGGAGCAATCCAGTTGTACAGTTTTGATCCAGACGCAAGCTCAGTCGAAGAAAACAAAGATGCACATGGATCTATTTGTCTGCAGGCGGATGCATCAGAATGGAGCAGAGCAGGGTGCTTGTACAAGTTTTTTTCAACAGCATCTTTGCGTCTGCTTCTGGTTAGCAATGATGTAAAAAAAAAAATAACATCAGAACGTCAGGACAACAGAAATGCAATTTTAAGATGAATTTCCTCTATATATGTTCTCCATCATCAGAAAAATGCAAATAAACATGTTGAAAATATCAAAAAACACAATTTCCATCTGTGTGGGGCTTTAAACAAGACAAACAGACACTCAAATTGTTAGTCAGTCTGAAATATAATTGGGGGCGCTTTTATTGGTGATGATGTCTGTTGGTTCCTTCGTACTCTAGTTTTATTAAGTGGTAGTCTGTATAAAGGGAGTTGGGAATGTCTTTTTATTGTGTTTTTTTTTTTTTGGACCAACTAGTCCAGACAATACTTTGTTTTTAAAAAAAACATTGTTCCTATTTCATGGTGTTTCTTCTTCCTCTGTGTCCGTCACACTAAAGTCCTTGAGTTTATGAAGAGGAACTATTGTTCTGCTCCATACGCTGGTAGAGCGTGATGATGGCAGTGCTTCTATACACTCACAAACACAGACACACACAGCTTCTACCTGCTGACAGTGTGGAGAAGAGATAAGGCTGCATCAAAAACACAACACAGTATTGATTTCCATGCCAACCAATCTCACCCAATCAACAAAGGTCACGCTGTGTAGAAATCAAAAAGAGGCCTCTTTGTTTCAGAATTGCATGCTGGGTAGCCTTCAGGCACGCCGACTCTGGGAGTAAGACAGTTTGTAGCGTAACGTTTTTCATCTGGAGCTAACCACCTCATACCGGCACTAAAATTGGAAAACAATATTGATATGTGACCAATGTAATGGCTCAGATACCAGTATGAAGACTGAGCTGCTTTTTTTTGGTCTCCTCAGTTGCTTGAGAGGCTGAAGGTGCGTCCATTACACCCACTGCACATATCATTTTGTGAGTTTCACGCCATCGTCTGTTTGTGTTGCTCAGTGAAAATAAAACAATTACAAATCTTTCTCTCTGGTCTGTGAGCTTCTCAGTCGACTACGTGGGATGCCAGTCAAGATGAAGCTTTTGGAGGTTTCGATGTGTCTATTTTGTTTTCGGGTCACCCCTTTGTAGATTAATGAGCTGTCATGCAGTTTGAAGTTGGCCTTCAAACCTCCTTTGGTGCTTTGGCCCCAGCGTCCGCCCCTCCATCCTCCCTCCTTTGCTCTCACGGACAACGCAGATGCAGGCAGATGCTTGGCCAGGAACATCTCAAGCAGAGCACCCGCTGCTTCCTTTTGCGCAGTTCTGGGTTCATGATGATACTCGGATGAAGAAGTGAGCATCAACATTTCTTATTTTCAGAAAATAGAAAAACTTTGACAAAAATAGCGCTAGACATTCATAGATTTACTCCGGTACCCACGTTCTGCATGTTTGTTTTTATCCTGTGGATTTTTCCCCTGCTCATTCACCAACCACCCCTCCACCCATTTTTTTTGTTTTTTTTGTTCAGGCAGCCAGCTCGGCCTTCCAAAAGCACAATTGCTTTCCTCTGTGAAGCTCTCCTGTTTCCCGGTATGCTAATTTCCTGTGATGATCAGAGGGATACTGGGATAAAAGAACTGGGCTTTAAGCACTTTGTAGTTATGTTGTTGCCATAGTAACATGAAACTGGAGGCCAAATCAATGTGGTTTCTCTCATTTGCATGGAGAATAGACCTTAAACAGAAACAGAAGGGGAAAACATAGGGAGGAGGCAAAAAAAAAAGAGGCACAAAGCGGGGAAAAAAAATAAGATGACATCCCACTTTAGAGAACATCAGCCTTTCTTTAGTTGAAGAACAACCACTGTTTATGTATTGCGAGAACTTCCTTGGAGACAAACTTGTTAGAGTTTACAGAAACGTCTTTTTGTGCAGTCAAAGCTTTAAACTGGGCTACACTAAACCCTCATGCAGCTTCCAAACTGCACCGTTCACTTGATATGCACCCTGCACACTCCTACTTTGAGGTTGTTCACAGGGCTCTGAAGCTGCGATTATCATGCCCTGACAAACCTTTCACTGCTGCTCTGAACTGTGCGCCGCTGACTGCAGGACCCTGTCCAGACTAACCTCAGCCTGAGCCCTTTTCCCATTCAGCCTGTGAATGCCTAATTAGTGGTTAATTAGTTTAGCGCTCGTATCTCGCCATTTATCAGGTTCCCAGACTGGGCAGCTGTTGATGAATGGCGTAATTTATTCAGCTCAATCTGTTTGTCTGAATGTGTGCACATGCATGAGATAAGCGTGGTCCCGAAGCAGAGCGGGAGCAGGTAGTGCAGGCCTCGCCCTCTTCCCATCACTTTGATCATCATTCACACCGACGGATGGGAAGTGGCTCCAAACGCACCCCTTCTGTCAAAAGCCTCCTCCCATCCATCCATCCATTCTAGCCGATAGCAGAGGCTGTTGCCCGCCTTAGCGCTCCCCGTGTGGCAGCTGAGGCTGGTGACAGAAGGAGGTTGGTGTCAGATCCATGATTGAGGTGCTCCCTCCCATGAAGGGAGCAGAGATGACAGATCCAAGCACAGGAAACCAGGAGAGTCTGGGTGGTGTTGGTAGAAAATAAACAGCTTTTTCTAGGTTTGGCATCTTGGATGAAAATATCAAGAATGAATTAAGCTTATGAAAGCATGTCTCTTGTATACCCATACACAGCCCCCCGTGCGTTATAGCTGGGGGTTAAGTTGGTTCAAAGAGGAAAACTAAAGGAGGTTTGGCTGCATCCCAAGGAAACATGGGGTTTATAAGGCTGGCATGTAATTACCTCCCATCAGCCTCTGATTCCACTTAGCACTTAGCTCAGTCATTATGCTCCTCTAGAATGCATGGCAACCATTAATGACCTCACATACAGTACTGAGAGTTGTTTTCTATCATCGGGGAAACAGAAAAAAGCTCATTTCATACGAGGAAGGGGGACAGTTGACTGGAATTCCCAGGAATGTCAGCGCTCCCGAGAGAAAAAAACTCAAGGAGTTTTTTAAAAACAGTCAAAAATTTGCCATGAGGAAAGTCTGGGAATGGAATTTAGAGATAAAAGGCAATTCCTCTCGCCATACCTCACACAAGGGGCCAAATTACAGATGACGGAGTCTGTGTTTTCTGTCGCCAAACAAACCAGCCTGAAATGAGACTTTGGCTCTGTGACAGGGGAATCCACTCATCAGGCCCGAGTCCACGTGCTAACCTGGTGTGGCATCTCTCGGCCAGGAACAGAGTAAACACGGAATAAACACTGATGTCATGAGTGGGAGCTAATCAAAAGTGACCTCAGCAGGAAACAGCACTGCCGAGGTTTAAGCCGGAGCCGACATTCCGCTCAAAAGTCTTCGAACTCTCCAACTCTTCCCAGTTTTTCTCAACAACTATTTATTGCCACTCTGCATTCTGAAACTAAAGAAAAAACAAATGTGTCAGAGATTCATTTGATTCTAGAAAGTTCAATCCCTAACTCGAAATGGATTTTATATCAGTTTTTCATAGAAGAAAATCAAAGTCAGGCAGTTTTTTTAACCTCAAAATACAGATTATATGGCTTCTGTGAGGGCTGCCTGGTGGTGCAGTGGTTAACACTCTGGCCCTGGTTCGAATCCCAGCTGGGACCTTTCTGTGTGGAGTTTGCATGTTCTCGCTGCACATGTGGACTCTTCTTCCTCCCACCGCAGGCTTCATAGGTTAATTAGTGACTCTAAATTGCCCCTTGATGTGCATGTAAGTGTGTGTGTGTGTGTGGGGGGGAGTTGTGTGGCCCCAGTAAACGTGACCCAGAAAGGGACACAACAAGTTCTGAAGACAGGTGGCTAGATCTGTAAACACCAATGATGGAGTTAAATTCCTGATACTCTACCGGCACCTGCATGTTTCAGAGTTTACGCTCTTGTTCTTGTTTCATGAAATGGTTCTTTCGGAGCTTGAATTCACATTTGGAATCAGAATCTCACCACAGGCTAACCCGACTTATATCAGAGGAAAATCAATGAAGCTCCATCTGTGGAAGCTGTTTGGAAGGAGGATGTAAAAGCAAGAGACCCAAAAGAACCACAATGTTTCCACTGTTGTTTTATTGACTTCTGTTTGGAGCAGTAAATTGTTCTTCAGTACTGCAGAACCTTCCATCTTCTGCTTTTACTTCACAGCACTAGAAGCTGTTCAGCCTCAACTGCATCATTTTCACCAAAAACTCAGGACTTGGTGTTTCCAAACTTTTAACTGGTTGCACACGGATGTTTGCTCTCTTCACACCCACACCAAAGAGTCATTTTACTTTAATCATCAAAAATGTGTAAAATATTTAATTAGTATTTACATGTAAGTTGATTTAGAAAGGGAAAGCATTTTTTTTTTGGTCGGGTCGTGGCGATTAATCAAAAACATCAGGACAAACAGAGCACCACGCCACAGAACTGCACTAAACAAACTGAAAGAACACAAACACCCACGATAGAATAATTAAAACGGAAAGCAGGTGTTCCCTTAATGATGCTCTCAGCCTCAGAGGTTCCAGGCTTTTATGTTTAATAGGATGGCCAGCAGAGCAGTGCTGTGGGGGAACGGGGATTTGTCTGACTCTTAGGTCTTCATGTTGACTCAACACATCTCTTCAGAGATTCAAAAAAACTCTGGAAGCAGATGGACACACTATGAAGACAGCGCTGTGGTTTGTTTGCATATCTGAGTGTTTGGAGCGCCGCAGTTTGGGATGTGTTGGTGGTAAATTGTATTTAGAGTCTTGAGAATTCATACACCTTAGTTGATCATCATGTTGAGATCTGATCTTGTCTTTGGACTTATAAACCTCAGGATGATAATGATCAATTCATCTATCAATTGCTGTAATTGCTGGGAGAGGCAAGAAGAAAAACCTCTAACTTTGGCCAACAGGTGCTGAGTGAACCCTGGCTTGAGCAAAGGTGGTGTTTCTCCACCTTTAAGCTACTACAAAGCAGAAAAGAGAAAAAAACCTTGGAGATAAAATGAACAGCAAAAGAAAGAATTGCAAAAACTTTTCCAGACGATGTAAATGACTCTCCATCAGCGAGAATAGCCAGGACCACAGTCATCGCTATGGTAACCACCTTAAGCATTTCATCTGTTGTGCATTCAGTGCAGAAGGGGATCACTCCCCAAGTACAGAATAGCCAACAAAGTGATCATTTTGGGGTAAAAGGGATTTTATAATTAATAATTGATGTTTCACAACATTGTAACCGTCTGAGTAACATAAAAGTCAGCTGGAGTTAAAGCAGTTGTATGGTGTTCCTCCTAATCCATTTTTCAGAAGGCCAACGGGTTTTGTTGCCATGACAATGACTTTCCAGGCTTCACAATTGGCAGTAATTTGAAAAGACTGTGTGTCTGTGTGTGCTGGAGTTTCAAACACAGTTTGTTGCCTGATTGTCTGTTAGTTGTGTGGTTTTGGTGTAAGCTAACAGCTGGATCGTCATCATTTCTGTTCTGGGTTGGAGGACAAAACTGTAAGTAGCAAAGTTGTGTCTTTTTTAGCCAATCTGGATGCACATATAGTGACTTCACCATTACTCGAGTATCATTTCTGCTTTGCAAAAAGCAGCTGATGCTGTTTGTGCTTTGGGATGTGGGAGAGGTTGACAACAGCACCAGCTGCTGTTGTAGACTTCTCCTTTAAAGACCCACACAGATGAAAATGGGGTTTTTGGTGTTTTAATATGTTTCTGTGGTATTTTATTTATCATGATGGAGGACATATTTAAAGAAAGTTATGGTTAAAAATATTTTTTTGAGTTTGTCTTTATTCAAATTTTTTTCAACATTTTTAAAAGACTACAATGATCTGCAACTACTATTGCAAGAAAAAAAAACCTCACTGAACAATATGCTTCCTGTTACTTTCCTGTTTTTTTGCTGGTCTCAGATCTTCTCTGAAAAAACCTGTTTGGTTTCGGCAGATGTCACAGCCGAGGTTATGCTGCAGGGGTTCAAACTAAACAAACACCTCCCTGGTTACGGCCTAATTGAAAGAAAGAACATCTCTGGACACTGACCAGGTGTTGCCTTCATGTCATTGGCATACCTGTCCCCTCTTAACCACCTGACTGTTGTGATTAATTGGAGCTGCAGCTTCCTCTTTCAGCCAGTCCCGTCTTCTCTTTGATCTGTTGTAGAGCATTTGATCTTTAGTGTGGCTGTTAACAGAGCCATCCTATGATACCATTGGCTACAGTCGAGTCGGTTCTAATTACGCCCCTTCTGTTTAACAAGGAGGACCTCAGATGTGACCCCGTTTTTGGGCAGACACACACGCTGCAACCTCCAAACATTAAACTGGTTTTGTTGAAGTCTTTTGTGCTTATCTGTTAGTAATAATTACAACTGCTAAGCACTTCATGCTCTGTAAATGTGCTTATATGTAACTTTTCAATTATTTTAGGTGTTATATTATTCATGTATTTATTTGCTGTAATCGCTAAAGGACGTCCACAAAAGCTCTGTTTTGGCTCAAATGTGCTACTGTAGCTCTTTCTGAGCTTGGGTAAAAGAAAGACACATTTTTGCTTTATTGAACATGCAGCAGCTTAAAAAACAAATAAAAAAATGTCAAAAGTAATATTAAATCAGCTTCACTATCAGTGCTCTTTATTAATGTAATTCAAACTCACAAATTAGATTTTGTCCAAAAAAAAAACATAACAATCATGACTGTTAAAACCCAAGTAAATGTAATAAAATAGGATAATATTAACTTTATTTTATATTGTTGAAATGTTGCAGCTTAACAATGTTTCAAAATAAAACAATTGGGTGGATTGAAACTTCACTCACTGAACAGTCCACCCGACATTTAAAAAACACACCCCAAAATAATCAAATCAAAACCCCTGATAAACCAAATTACCAGGAATTGATATGAATTAAAAAACACCTCTCAAGTTTCTCAAATTATAAACCAAATCAAGTGCTCCCTGGCATTGCTGCCTGGACAATTTTAACTTAAAGGTACTTAGGGGAAGTTTTGCCAGCAGCTTTGGCTTCTTTAAGGTGTTAAATTTAATTTTTTGGCCCAGGACTCATTACTGGTATTTTTAGCATTCTGCCTCCAGTGGTCTTGGAAGGAAGGAGGAATGGAGGATTGGAGGAATTGCAAATATTACTAAAAGTAAGAAGTAAGATTCCTGTATCTTTGAGGCTCCGCCTTTCGCTCCTTGTGGGTACCATCCATTTCATGATAGAGTCTCAGCAGCGTGTCTGAGTTTCGCCCACGAAAGCAAACATCCGAGCTTTTGCAAAGATGGACGTGCATGGATAATTAGAGCATTTTACCCATTATCGCTAGAAAGTGTGTGTTAGTCTGGGGGCGGCGCCATGGAAGGGGCTGTTCCCCACTTTCTTACACGCAGAATTTTTTTCTGCGTCACAACTATAAGCGTTTTCATTTATCATGATTTGAAAAAGAATATTCCAAAACACATCAAGTTTTAATCTTAATTTTCTTCATATGTCCTCTATCATGAGAAAAAGGCTACAAGAACACAATGAAAACACCAAAAACACAATTTTTAATGGTTTGGGTCTTTAATTGTTTTGGATCAAATTTGGTAACTGGATGAGGGCTTGAGTTGTACCTACAATGGAGAGGAAAACTTGATTTTTTTTCTTAGATTTTTGGTAAAAACATTCTTTGAAGATGTGTTAGGCTGCTAAATAAAAGGGCAACTTTTAACTCCAAAAGCAACGTGTGTGAAAAGTGCTTTAAGATGAAAAACAGGCTGCCTAATCTGCATCTAATCTGATGCTCTTTTTTTCTAAACCTGGCCCGTATGTACAACTGCTCTACCAAATTCCCACAAAACATGATGCGGGCAGTTAAAAGAAGCTGCAAAGCCCCACTCCCATGCACACAATGACAGTTCAACCAAAAATGTCCCCATTTTTCTGTTCTTCCTCCCAACATCAAAGATGTGCCGTTGGCACGACAAGATTGAGAGGCAAAATGAACTTTCCAGGAAATGACTGCAACAATGTGAGCAGATTTTACAGATGATTTCATGTCCTTTGTCAACACCTGTTTAAAAAAAAACCTTTCACATAGAGATGACTTTGATGACAAGTGAAGCAAGAAGATCAGAAAATATGAAGATTGTTGACTTCACATGTAATCCTGAAGTCTTATCAGCAGCATCCATAAAAAACAAAACCCAAATGACTCTCCTTATCACAAAAACAATGGTTGGCACACTGAATTACCACATAAATGTTTTCAGTCTTTTATGTTACAAACTACCAGCTCTTAAGCCACATGTATTTCATTCTGGTCTTAATAGAGAGCCAAAAACAAGAAGAAAAAAAATATACGCGATGAAGAAGAAAAGGCCGACAAACTGGTTTGAAAGCAGGAATGATTCAGGTGAAGCAAACTGAAGTCATGTCAGGCACAAACCCAGCTGGAGACAAGCCAGGAGCTGGAACTGCATACCCCACAGTTTAATACAACTGAACATACAAACTACCCTGATGGTTGTCCAAACACGTCCTGTAAGGCCTCTGTGAAGCTAAAGGTTTGATGGTCACTTATCAGTCAAATGTAGGCCTCCATTCTATTTCAGTGGACTTTTGATTTCAAAAGTGAAGTTCATAAAATTCACTCTGTTCCGTTTTCTTTGATATTAATTACAACCGGAAATATGAGAAAACGTTTCAAAACCAGACTTCAAAAGCTCCCACAGGTTTAAAAAAAACCTGCACACACAGGTTATATCACATGGAAGAATGCACACCGGCCATTAAGGAAGTGTAAAGTTTCTTAATGACACCACCGTCCCGTTTTCCCACATTTGATGCAGGTCCTACCAGCATCTGTCTTTTTTTAAAGTAATACAACCACACTATCTGGGTTATATGCAGGTCAGTAGAAGGATTTCAAAATCAGTCATTTTAAAATTAATGTCAAGGAGCTTTTTGACCAGACTAGCGATTGTTTTCCATGGAAGTGACAACTAAACTATTTCAGGGGTTAGTAGAGTAGGGATTGTTTATAATGTATTCTTCTCATCAGCTGATGCTAGAGATTTCTGACAAAGGACGGGGAAGTCACTGCTCGGAAAAAGACCTACTCACAAATGGTGTTTTTATCATATTCTTGTGGCATTCTTCTGTTGAAAATGATGTTTAAAATTGTATTTCTGATTATTTCTTTATTTAAATTATTATTTGTGATGTCAAAAATGTAATGAGCTCCTCGCTCCGCTCCATTTCACTGCATCCACTTGTAGACGATCCACGTACGTCTTGGTTTTCCTCAGCTTATGACGAGTAAACAGAATTTTTTGTGTCCTTGTGTGCTTTTTTTCGCCTCTGAATCTTTATCTTTTTTTCTAGCATTATATCTTTTTTTAATTTCTAGTAGGTTTTTATTTCAGTTTTGAAGAATTTGGTCGTTGCACTTTTTAATCAAAGTCAAACAGTTTACCTTCTTTGTATTTCTGTCTGCAAACCAAACCAGCAGAGATCCAACTTTATTAGAGACATGAAACAAGAATGTTGGAGATCAGACCCTAAATTTGTTTGATTTCAGCCTGAACATTTGGACATAAGTGAAGGGGTGATAGAAGACAAACAATACTCTTCATTTGGTCGGTATGATCCCAGGTTAGACATTGAACCAACCTGCTCCTGCGGCCTCTGATTGGCTGGACGCATTTGAGAGGGTGAACAGCAGCAGGTTTGGATATTTAGTAACAAAAACACTTTCAATGAGGTTTTAAAACCCATGTGACATGCAGCCGGCCCAATGGAGCTTGATGGCAGCAAAAACATGTTTGCTGTTAACATCTGCTTTGATAGAATTTCAGGATATACTGTTTTGATATAGTAGACATGTTTAGGGAGGCTTGAAACCTTGGCTCACTCCTCACAACTCAGTGACAAGTTGTGTTAATCTGATAGTTGGCTTGTTAGCATAGATAATTTCAATACATTTCACTTTTTATGCAAGAGGAAAATAAAAGGAAAACTTGAAAATTGAAGAACAGTGCGTCCTTTCTTTGATTTCTCCTCTGAAATCCTTATTTCTGGACATCAATGATATGCTTTTCAAAAGCTGAAAAAAAAGTTTATTTCCTCCATGGGGAACATGCTGTTGAATGCAGACTTATAGCAGAACATTTTGTACTTTCTGTTATGTTGCAGGGGCTCAAATGCCAGAGCTGTCTGTGCAGCTGCTCAGGAATGCTCTGAATGAACATATGGATACTGTTGATATATGTAGATATGATGAGCACACGCACAAGAGCACGTACAGATGCAGAAAAGTACACAAACCAGATTTACATGCTGAAATCTGCAGGTTTATGTAACTGCCGATGAAAGGCTTCTTTGATAAAAAAGGCTTTAAAGTTCGGAGCCAGAAGTTGATGTTAGTGGATGGTGGTGACGGAAGCTGAACACTCCCCCCTTTAAAGTCAGAAATCATTGTTTTTCTTTCTTTCTTTTACAACCCGCGAGCTTTTATTGCCAGATTTGGCTTCCATTCACATAAAGCACCGCTGTAAAATCTACCTCTAAAAAAACAGTCATTACAAGTCAGACAATAACAGTTTTTGCGGTTGATCTTTTGTAAGTCATGCATGCTTCCAGCACAACAGCTTCATGAGACAAAGCTGCTGAAAATCACATTTTTTAATGGGAGGAAAAGTGACCAAAAGCTGGTCCAGATAAACTCTCATAACGAGAGAGAATTTAAACCCATTATTTAAAAAGGGGCCATACCATTAAAAAAAAAAACTTTTTGAGCTTTTAAGTGTATTATACTGTTCTCTCTTCACTACAGACAAAGGTCCTCACGAGTTGACGTCAGAGATTGAGAACAGCTCCTTTCAGAAAGAGTCAGCCAGCACCGCCCCCAGGCTAACACGCACACTTTATCTGGGGCGCTAGCAGTGATCTGTACAACTCTTTCATTTTACATGCCCAATATGCACACCCATCTTTGCAAAAAGCTTGGATGTTGTCTGCTTGCACCCGCGGACACGCTGAGGTCGGCTCTAGGATGATGTTGTGAAATGGGCGGGACCAACAAGGAGGGAAAGGCGGTGCCTCAGAGATCGAGTCGGGTATGAATGTCGGGTAATGTCGGGTATTACTTCCGGGTATGAAAAGAGTCCACAAAAATAACTCATGTATCATAAACAATTTGTTTTTTAGTGTTCCACAGGTAATCATATACATGGATATAGTTTACTCTGAAAAGCTTAAGAAAATCGTGGTATGGCCTCTTTAAAACTTGGTGCATTCACATCAAACCAGACGGTTTGGTTTATTTAAACATAAATGCTCACCTGACTTCAGGTTTGGACCAAACAAGCAAAAGATTAGTATCTTGATGAACTTACAGGTAAACTTTAGTGCGGTTCAGTGATGGTGGCGATGCACATGGGCTCTGCAGCAAACCAAAGACAGGAAGTTAAAATATAAAGCCTTTCAGATGATTTCAGGTTGACATCTGTAGAAAACAGAACAAACTTTAAATGTACTTATGTGGTACGTTTTTAACTAAATTCCTGGTGATTATTTTGATAATATTTGATCCTTTCTTGAGCTTTGACTTTTTTTCACATCTGGATTATCTAGTGATTATTAGTTTGTACATCCGGACAGTTTTCTTGCAAAAGTGTTTGTTACTGTATTATTCTCGTTTCATGTTTGAGTTCCTTGTGTAAAATTTGGTTTTTCATTTTCAAATTAAAGCACACAAAATGTTTTGATTAAAATGATTATGAGTCCAGTTCATTCTGCAGTGTTTCTCGCTGTTTCCTTGAGACTCGTTCAGCCACCTCAAGGGGCGTCGTAAAAAGGAAACATACCACTGTTGTGTGTGTGGTAAGTTTATCATAAAGTATTCCCAGGACTAATGTTAGACATTATCTGAATTACTTCCCTACCCCTCTGGCACTTAAAGCTGCAGTGCAGTTTTAAGGAGGAGCCGTAGGGACTTAGTAGGGTGGTCTACGTTGCGCTTGTGGCGCGGAGGAGAAATGCATTTCTCCTCGTGGGTGTGCGCTGAAGCACAGAAGTTTACATTTAAATGTAAGTATTGAGTTTTTGCATAACTTCTTTAAAGTTCTAAAACTGATGTCATGTATTTTCCAAGCTCTGCCAGCTACGTGCTAACGTATATGACCAGGGACTGTTCATGATGTCATCAAGCAGGTGTAAGATTTGAAGTCACTATTTTTTCCATATCTCTCTGTTTGGAGGGATAAATGTTGGGATAAGGAGAAGCTGTAGGGGTATGGAAAGCCACTCGGATTCTGCCTTTGTTTTATGCCCCTGTGACGCACGAGTGATGCCGTCGTACATTATAGTTATGCCACTTTCTAGTCATAAGTAAAATGCGAGTACTGGCCCCTTACTGGGTGCACGTGAACAGCTCTAACGGGCTCCTTGCATGGAGGTTGAAAAAATGAAAATTTGTACGACACGCCTGCATCCCTACTTCACCCTTACTTTCCCTTACGTGTTGTATAAGTGTTCACTAAAACTCGTCACCCTCCCCATACATGTAGAAAACAACATGTTTGCTCTGTGGGGTCAACCAGCGATCTACAATCTTAACATTTCACATTGCACATAGCCTTGCACCTGCATGCTCCGAACAGGTTTGCCCTTTTTTTTTTTTGCCCACAGACAGCCTGTTTCCATCCTTGAGGGCAGCGGTGGTTAAGGCTCAAGGGATAAT
Source organism: Adrianichthys oophorus (assembly GCA_036245035.1). Classification (NCBI taxonomy): domain Eukaryota; kingdom Metazoa; phylum Chordata; class Actinopteri; order Beloniformes; family Adrianichthyidae; genus Adrianichthys; species Adrianichthys oophorus. Next base: position 19,936,112 of record BSAI01000119.1, on the reverse strand, counting down.
CTCCACTAAAAAAAAGACACCCCTAATTTGCTGTTCAAACACGTTTTGCAACTTTCTACGCTTCTTTTGCTTCTGTACTGGATCTGGAGATTTATTAATTTCTTCTTCTTTTTTTTCCATAAAGCCAAACTTTTCTTTTCTCCAAATCTGGTTATAACTCAGGTCTGGTTTCAAAGGAAAAGGATTTCTCCTGCCACAGTGACAATGTCATCATGGCAACAATCAAATTTGAATCAGTGTCTGAAAGGAGCCACCGAAACTAAAAATGGGATGTGTTACTCATGCCAAAATGTATTCTTAAATTGTTGAAAGATTCTCCACCCATCTGTTTTGACTCAAAGCATTTTATCAAACGTCCCCTAATGGAAAAGACAGACACACCAGCATGCTGCGTCTAAATTAAAAACCAGGAGCCAGCAGCTGATCTTACTCAGCAAAAACATGTTTGTGGGGCCATCAGATAAAAACTGGGCTGTTAATGATTTAATCATAATCAAGGTACAGATGAAAGGTAATATTCCAATGAAAGCGCCGTCTGTCAGACCAAATTAAACGCCTCTATCATTCTGCTATTGTTGTTAGTTTAGGCTGATCTCTCTTTCATTGCTTTGCCACTCCACCGCCTCCCTTCCAGACATCCTCCTCGTCTGACTCCTATCCTCTCATCATAAGCTTCAGGTTGTCAGTGTGTCAATTAAAGGGAGCTGTGGCTTGTTTCATTCCATGGGACGTTTGATGTGCTGATATAAAAACTGCTTTGAAATCTGTTTATTTTGCCTTTGCATCACTCTTTCTTCTGCACTCTCCTCCTCTCTGGCTGCTTAGCTGTGGGCTCCTCTTATCTTTTGTGGTTGTGAATTAAAGCGACGCACAAGGAAATGCAGGAGTGCAGATGATGTCACATGTGGATGGTGACGACTTGAAAGGAAATCTGCAAAAAGTACCGTCAGGACCCGAAGGCAAGGCAGCTGCACAAAACGCCAAATGTAAATCTAGAGTAGAAAAACTGCTAAAGGACTTCCAGAAGGCTAAAAAGAAAAAGACTGACTGTGTATGACAACTCAAAGTTGGAAGAGGCTCAGCGCAAAATGTCAAGGTGGTGCCTTGATTTTAAATCTTGCTCCAGGCTTTGTCTTTCACAGCTCTATTCCGATACATGAAAGACTTGGTGTCAGAGAATCCTGGCTGCACACAAATTGCAAATATTAATTTCACCTGTATGATCAATTTTCAACGGTTGGAACTTCCATGAATTACAAACGGAATTCCATGCATCACTAATCATATTCCCTGAAGTTCAACTGGTTTAACTTTTAATGAGCATTTAATGGCGTGCCTTTTGTATGTAGAGCTCGAAAACAGACTAAAAAACTTGGATAGTGATGTATCAACACAAGAGTTTTGACCGCAGAAGCCCAAAAGGTGCTTTTATATAGACTTTTCATTGGAACACGCGTTTCTGAGGCTGGTGTGGACGTAGCAGGAGATGCAGCAACCCTAAATCCCGCACTAAAGCTTCACTAAACCTTTAATTTTGGTCAAAAGTATAAAGTAAACATGTTAGTCTGTGTTCACTGATTTGACCAAGTCAGAAATATACAGACAGGAAACAGGGAGGTTAATTTCCCAAAGCAGTGCTGCAGTGCACCACAGGTGATTCAAGATTAGAGATGTGACGTTCACAAAGGAATCGAATCTTTTGAACGGCTCATTAACACGAATGTTGGGAATTGACTGGCAGTCGGCTGGGAACCGCTCTTTATTTCGTTCCTTTTTTTCCTCCCTCTCCTGAGTTTTATATGTTCACATAAAAGCTCAAACAAGCTCCTTCTTCAGATGCAAATATCACCTGAGAACACCGGCTTCATAGGAGTACCTCCATGAAAAAAGAAAAAAGGGCAGAGCCTTTGAGTCGCGGCGCGTGCAGCGTGATGGGCGGCCCTTGAGACTTGGAGTTACCTATCCCTGCTTGTTGTATTAATGACATACCTCAAAGTACACATACACACTTTTTATACATATGCACATTGCATAAGCTGGCAGTGGAATATAAACAATGAATCCATATCAGACTTTAATTGCTTGTCCACACTTGTCTAATGAAGCTACAACGGATATTTCAAAAATAAATCAAACTCAATTGTTGGTGGGAAATCTGAATTTAAAGGATTCTGCTCCAGATTCTGCCCCATCAAATCTCCCTTTGATTATGACAGATTTAAATAAATAACCTGGCTGGCTTCTTAAGAGTGAATGAATATAAAAGAGCCAAATAAGCCAGTCTTTTGAACAGCTCTTTGAAATGAACTGATCCAAAAGATCCGGCTCCCTAAAAAGAGCCATGAGAGTAAAAAGGTTTTATGCGACATCAAAAGTAGCATAAAAGTGCCTGAAATTCGACATGTTAATGAACCTTCCTCTGAGATTCAAGCAGACACTGACAACAGTAACCTAAACTGTAAATCAAAGCAGAGGGATTTTCAGTGAAATGGTCACAGTCATTTTTTATTGCTAAAATAAATGGTTCTGGCCTGAACTTTTCAGGAGATTAAAGGATAGGCAGCAAAATTCTCCCTAGCCTTTCTTTCCTCTCCATTCTTTTGATTTGGAAGCTCTTTGTGGGCGGCCTGCCTCTTGTTGGGTTTGGGCATATCTGGAATAGCTGTGTTCTTGTTACATCCTCCAACTCAGCACATGTGGAGAATTTTTGTGCTCCTCCTCAGTTGTTCCAGACGGCCCATATGTTATACATACATGCACTCATAAAAACCATTAATACCACGAATGCCATTCAAAATTATGTCTGATTAGTAATTTTTTTGGTTTGACCTTAAAGCAATCAATTTGAATTGTATTTTTGAGTGTTTTTTCTTTTACTCTTCGTTATAGCTACCTTCCTCTGCATAAAATGACTCTGATTTCTGATTAATTTCCAATGCAAAATATTCAATTCCTCTTTTGCAAAACCTGTTATGAGTGGAAATCACAAGGATTTGTTCAATTAATCAAAATCTCATCAATACAATTCACTTTTGATTACTATTAAGTCTCTTACCATCTCGCTCCTTCCGTGAACCACTGCAGGTTCATTTTGTAACCAAAGAATGACCTCCTAGAAGTAAGACAGGACTTCTACTTGCTTATATGTTCACTTTTGTATGATTTTTTAAAACTGAATCAAGACGCAAACTCCCTATCTGCCAAGCAAAACCAAACACAAATATTCAGCATTAACGAATCATGAAAAGCTGCCAAGCACGATGGTGGAGCATTGATGACTTGGGCTTGGTTTGCAGTTTCAGACACAAAGCGTCTTAAAGTCACTGAATGTTTGTGGATTCTGCAAATAATCTGGTGTCATATTTGAGCCCGTCAGTCAGCTGCAGCTTGGATGAACTTAATCATTTGTAGCTAAACAGTGATCAAGGCGTTGCATGATCCTGTCAATATCCAAGTTCCCTGGAAATTTGAACCATTCCTAATTTATGAAACACAAAACTAAAACGTAGCAGACATACAGACATCTTTGTAGATCAAAAGGTAAGCAGTTTTTTAAACTGTCGCTGTATCAAGTCTGGTTTACGAGCGCATCTCCCGACAATAGTTTATTGTGCAGGAGACTTAGAAATGATCTAATCGCTGCTACCCTCAGCGGGAACACAGCGGGAACACTGTCATCCTTCACTTTTGATGTGAAAACACATGATGCTATCTCTTTATCTGATTAATCGGCCAAATTAGTAAGAGCAAATGAAATGAAGCAGATCAAACAAGATGAAGGAGCCATTTAATTGCATTACACACCCACACCCCGCTTCCTGCAGAAAACTGTCCTGGTCGTCTACAGGAACGGAGGTTCTGATAAATTCGCAGATGAGAGGGCTCCCATGCCTGATGGCGTCTTATCAGCCTGTCTGCACAGGCACCTGAGCTCCAACCAAATGCCTCACACATGTTGTTCCACGTGAAAGTTTTTCAAAGCAAAAAGACAATCAATCCTCCCCCCCGAACAGCACAGATGCTGACTTGTACCATCCTCAACCTGCCTCCAAAAAACACAAGGCAGATTGTGAAATGCCACCTTGTGACTTTTCGGAGGAGCTAATCCATTCTATTTAATGTAGTTCAGAGGGACTCTGTCTCTGCGCTAAGGACATAAGGAAGGATTAGTCCTCATACAGCGGTGGCAAGATGAAAGGAGATAAACCACTTAGCCTCGTTCTTGGACGACTTAATATATTTATTTCCCTCAAGTCTTCTCTCAGCGTTTGAACAGGGATTTAGCTGCAAAGACACTTAAGGAATTTAATCTTTTTTTCCTCTTTCAAATACATTTTTTCTGCGTTCGGTGTGGAGTTTTATGAAGTTTGGAGAATAGTTCAAGGAGTATTGAATGACACAATTCTGTGCCTTTTTAAATGTAAGCGAATTATAACAAACTATGACTTTTGTTGTTGTTTTGTTTTTCTAAAATGTCGCAGTCTTCTCATCTGACCGCAGGTCTGACCCGTCTGCTCTTCAGCATCTTCCCACCCGTCTATTGACTGCATTGTGGGCTGAGCCCGCTGAGGGGTGCCGACCCTGAGCTTTGGCCCCTGCACATCAAAGGCTCCTCATGGAGGATGTTAATATTTGCTCAGGTGCATCTCCTGAGTCTCCCTCTCTGAACAGCGGCTGCTGCGAGCGTATAAATATATCAGAGGCCAAAGGGACGTCTGGTCCTGCTGTCTGTGTGTGAACGCATGAGAGCAGCAGTGGGAGAGAATGACAGTCACAAAACACTCACACACGCCCGTCTGTAGCCTGCATTTGAACCCCTCTCTCCTTTCTTCTTGTTGACCTCCTGACCCGACGCTGACTTTCTTTGGGGGGGAGCGCTGACAGGACAGCTGAGGACAACAGGAACCCCATCCCAACCAAATCGCCTCCTGCTCCTTGTATCCGGAGGCTTGGGATCACTCTTAAGATGTTGACAGTTTACCAAACAGTGGTCGCAGCGTCCCGGCAACTTCAGCTGTAACCTTTCTTTGAACTCTTTTCTTAAAGGTGAACATCTGCAGCCTTTCATTCAGAGCACGATCACCAAGTGTTGCTTACACTGCTGACTCTTCGGGTGTCTGGATAACTTGGCACGAGCGGCTTGTTTACGTGGAGCTCGGCGAATATGAACCCTCAGCTGTCTCCGTTCTCAGCCAACACAGATAGACAGACGTGGAATCCATAAACTCAAATCAAAGGAGCTGGATGGCTGTCAGCCCCACATCTGTGGAACCATCTGAGTGCGGGATTGTTTTGGAGCTGCCTTGGTGACAGGACGCAGACGGCTGCAGAGCTGCTGCTGGAGCTCACATGCACACATGACCAGGCTTCAGTCTGCATGGCACACAGGTCACGTCTGCAGCAGTGCATTTAGACGAGACTTTCTCTGCAGCTCTCTGCCACCCACAGTAAAGTCTTAATCAATTTTAGAAAATCATGATGTCGATAATTCTTCACAAAGAGCCTGATTGTAGCTCTTTGGAAAGTTTTATCTGAAACTCTTTGAACAGATTTTCAGGTCAACAAACTCGGTTTACATTTTCCATCTCCCTTTTATACTTTTGCTTAAATTCAGCAGAGGAAAAAATCAACATCAAAGCTGTGAAATTTAGTTCAAGGTCAATGTGGAAATATTGATATTGTGAAATATCTTCCACAAAGTCTTTTTTTCAATCAATCTGAGGCGAGACAGAACACAGACAGAAATGTCATTCTTTCATGGCTTTTTCCTGTTAAACTTTGAATTATCAAGCAAAGTCAGGCAGGATCAATAAATTACATTTTATTGATCAGATGTTCTTATCAGGCAAAGCCAGGCCTCTGTCTTTCCTGCTTCCATTGTCCTTGTGTGACTTAAAAAAAAGACTATACTGTGAAATTCAAATATTTTGTCCCTTAACTGAAAGATTCATCCAGCCCCCAAGGGATGTTTGGCGCAACATGAGTGTGTTTAGTAATACAAGCAACTATTTTTAATAAATAACCTGCAGCGTATCTTCATATTTACGCTTAACTAATAAATAACAAATATATTTAAATTCCCACTCCAATCATCTTGTAAAACATTGTAAAAGTGTTCCGAGTAGTCTGGTTTTTGCAGAGCAGTAGTAATTCATTCGAAATTCACTTTAGAGTGACAGACAGAACTGCTGGCATTGAGTAGCCCTGTCCTCACTTCCCGTCATCCATCTGTTTTCCGGTGCAACAAAAATTGCCAGCAATATTGAAGCTATCCAGACGTACTGTTTTGAGCCAGAATGAATCCAGTCGTCACATATCCCAAAATGCAACTGCGTCTAAAAGACGGTGGCTTTACTGGTGGTGCGTCTCACAGAGGAGCCTGAAACCAGAAGAAAATAGAGTTAAAGGGCCTATACCAAGCCTTTCAGAGTAAACTTAATCCATGTATAAAATATAAATAACACTTTGACACACTAAAAAGTGTATATTTTGTGAAATGTGAGTTGTTTTCATGAAGCACATATTTTCTTTTGCTCCTTGTGGGTCCGGTCCATTTGATGAAGTCAAGAGCTGGCCTCAGCAGCGTGTCTGTGTTTCATCCACAAAAACAAACAACTTTTGCAAAAATGGATGTGCATATTGTGCATGTAAAATGAAAGCATTTTGCCAAGGGGCGGAGCTACAGGGTGGCTAGGGGGGGACCCAGCAAAAAGCTTTGCCCCCCAACTTGCCACCCCAATTTCTGAGTCAACATTGACAAAGTCCTCTTGATGCCAACAGAGACGTTCACGCCTCATACTGGCTTAGCTTAAAATGCACCGAAAAATACCCTCTGTATTCCTCTACTCCCGGTTGATTTACTTTCAATAAATACCATGGAACATTTTTCAAGCATTAGCTTCTTGTAGGAAGGGTCAGAGGCGGAGCACCATCCCGTTCTTGTTTACAAAGACCAACTCGCGCTGGAGTTTTTTTAACCAGCAATCTCACAAAAATGTTCCAATATCAAGAAACTTTGCAAAGACAAAAAAATGCAAATACTTATTGATGACTTGTTTCACTACCACAAAGCTGTAGAGTACTTGTGATTAATATTTTTACAGATGTTATTATTTGGGTTTGTCGGACTTCAGTCTATGAACAAAATGCAGCGCCATGAACGGCGTCACATAGTGAGGACAGGCTCGTTTTGGGAGGGGCTGGTCCTCTGAGCACTGGGTTTTAGGGGAATGCTCAGAAATGTGGGAATGGGTCAAAACATGGCTTAGGAGTTGTTTTTCACGAGGAATTAACATCATAATACACTTAAAAGCTCAAAATGTAGATTTTGCATGATGATGGCCCTTTCATGCTGAATGTGTCCAGCTCCAAACAAAAGATAATCTAGATTCTTAACGCTGAAGCTTCTCTGTAACAGAGACGGAGATCCCACTGGAGACGTCATGGAACGAGGAGGAATTCAGTCGGGTAGGCAAATAAATCCAACATCCGTGAAACTCAGAGGCAGAAAAGGCAGATCGATTTAATACACCAAAGGGACGGACTAAATCTTTATTTAGGGACAGAAAGACGGTCAAAAAACAGAAGTGGAAAAACTATGTATATGTGAAACGCTGGACCGCGAGCTAAGGCACAACAAACTGGTAAAGAGTGTGAGGGAGTGTCAGACTGGACTCACAGGTGGAATGACTGTGATTAGGTCCATCAGGTGGAGACTGGAAGAATGAAGGGCGTGCAAAGCAAAGCTCACCATCAGATGTCAGAGGCGTGCACTGGCAGCCAATCCTCAGTCAGTCTGCTCCAGGCCAGCTCTGGCTACATCAGTGGCCTACCATCACCGAGTATGAATGAGGAGTGAAAAAGTCATGGATACAGATTGGAAAGCACAGAAAAATCAAATCTATTATATCTTTATCAAGATGGCGCCTGACATCATCGGCGGAAGCGATATGGGGGGACTTCTGCTTAAGCCGCTGCCATCAGTGCAAAGCGTCACCTTGTGGGGACAAACATTTTTAAGCGACTGCAATCAGCACTCACACCCTGAAGGAAGTAACTGAAGTGATAGGAGCATCTGTTCTACAATGTGGGCATCATTAACGGCTCATAAATTAAACTGATTACACACTACAAGGGAATTTGTGCATTAATAATACAAAATGATTACTAATAGATCTCTGACTGACTGAAAAGAGACACACTTTTACGTATCTTTGAATTTTAGTCGACATTTATGAGTCACTTTTGTCTAAAATTCAATTTTTGTTTTTTTTATTTTGATGACGGGCCTGTATGTTCTCAGAACATTGAAAGACGTTCTCCAAATACACAGCTGTGCTCCGACATTTATGAGCTTTCTCTCTTTTTTATGTTCTTTTTAGCAAATCTGCGATTTGTTGGACTTGAAAATATTGGAAGATTATTTGTGGGGCGGCCGTGGTGCAGTGGAAAGGGCAGTCGACTTGTGATCGAAGGATTGCAGGTTCGATTCCCGCCTTGCCTGCCCATGTGTCGAAGTGTCCTTGGGCAAGACACTGAACCCCACATTGCCTCTGATGGAAGGTTGGCGCCAGTGTTCGGCAGCAGAGCCACCATCAGTGTGTGAATGGGTGAATGGGTCTGTGATTGTAAAGCGCTTTGGGCCTTCAATAGGCTAGAAAAGCGCTATAAACGGCATTTTGTTTTTTCATTGTCTGCAGTCTAATAAAGCATTAAAACTCATAAAAAATCTAAAGAAAGAAAGCTAATAAAAGTAAAACTGGGCTTTTCTGTGGTGGATCCAAACATTACAGTTAGTGAAATGGAAGACTTTTGTTGGTAAAGTCTCTTTAATCTACGTTCACACCGACCTCAGCAACTCGTGTTCAAGCAGCCACTTCCAATGAAAAGTCTACGTAAAGACGTGTACACCTGTTTCGCGCTTTCGGACGGCGTCCCTTTTAATTCACAGAAGTGCCAACCGCTTGAAAATTGATCATGAAGGAGAAATGAATAATTGCAGTTCGCGCCCGGCTGGAATTATATGACTGAAAGAGCAGAGAGCAGGATTCGTAAGATTAGCACCGCTTTGCCATTTCACATCAAGCTTCCTCCAACTGTAGGTGGCGAACACGAAGCTAGACCTTTGTACAGTATGCGTATGTGTGTCCACAACAGTACACTGTATCTTCTGCGCTGGAAGGCGCACTATCTGGGGAAGATAGGTAGACCTTAAAAGAGCCCGGTCATCAACGGTAACAAACTCCTGTTAGACCCAGCAGCCATTGGAGATCGGTGTGAATAAGAAATAAGTATGGCTGTTTTGACAATTATTAAATCCTCAGTTATACCTCCCCTTCCTCCCCCACATATAATGCATTCTGCCAACATTACTCACATGCTCTTTTTCAAACTGCAGTTTTTTTTCAGATGTTGATTCACTACAGTTTGAATAAAGAAATACTCAGAAATACAATTTTAAGCTTCACTTTATCGTCCTCCATCCTCAGAAAAATGCTACAAGAACATGTTAAATGTTTATTAGTTTTAGCTAAAAAGTAAGTACCAGAAATGAAACCCTCATTCTGAACTTTGAAATGTCCTCATTCTTTGGTTTAAGATCTTTAGCTTGAACAGTTTCATGAACAGGATCAGGAACACGTTAAACTCCAAATGTTTTTTGTTTGACAAAGAAAGAGAACAATGTTTGTTGATCTTTGGTTCCCCTCAGCTTCACGCCAACATCAAGACCTGGACTAAAAAGATCACCTGTCTGTCCTCTGTTCTCCAAACCAGCGTTATCTCAGGACAAACGTGGGTCACGGCAGAGCAGCCTGGGGTCACGTAACAATACTTCAAAGCATAACAAAGATTTCTTCTTAAGTTTCTTGCACAAACAACCTTTGGGCTTGCTCTCTGTGGGGGAACAGTTTGTGTAAGCTGTGAAGCTGATCTCTGACGCCGCCGAGAAGCCAAGCCGAGCTGTAAACTGCAAGGTCACGATCGTGTCGCTGTCAAAGACAATGATGGAGCCACTCAAATGTGGAAAAATAGGAATTCAAATCAATTTTATAATAATCAAATGTATTATAGAAACAAAAGCTTGTTAAACTGCATGTGTGCGGCTACACATTCATCCATCCTCCCCTTTTTGTTACAGGTTCAGATAACGTTATAAACATGAAAACTGACACGAGTGGATTTAAGCAAATCAAACCGGTTCTCAGATTAAGCATGTGAAGCTCAGCAATCTCCATGCTGTATGTACTTGTGAAGAATCAATTAAAAATGTACAACTGCTGTAGATTTATTATTCATACCCGCATCTCTTTCAATTCACGGGCAGGCGGATAAATGCGTTGTTAGAAGGAGACAGGGTTCACTAAGTTTTACTGTCATCTCTGGAAGAGACTGGAGTTTTTTTGTGTCTTTAAAGTCTTCGTCTCTGAGCTGCTCTCCCATCCTCTGCTGGTTCATGTGCATGGATAAAACACATATTGACCTGTGCATTTTGACAGATTCCTTTCTGATATTTGCTCGTTTCATCCCCGCTCATCTGCCTGCCTGCCAGTCAGGCCGTTGGTGCTACAGATCCCTCACGGTTCAGTCAAAGAAACCATTGAAGCTCCCCTCGCTTTGCTTATTGGATCCACAAGCAGACCTACAAAGACGTGAGTGATGCAAGGGAGTCAAGTCAATCTGAACTGAGACACACACACAAGAGTGGGTGCTTCGTCTCGTAACATCTGAGATTCTTCAAGTGAGTTTTCAAAAAAAAAGTTTCTCGCCAACCACATCAGTGGAGGCGAAACTTGTGAAAAGAGCTGCCAAGTTAGACACAAAAGAAGAATGTCCTCTCGCATTCTTCCTCCTCCTCCTCGTCTTTCTTTCCCCTCTCTGTGTTTTTATTAAAAAGCATCAATCTGTGATGGTTTCCTGGCTTCTCTTTCTGGAGAAAAGTTGTGGAACCCTGACACAGGATCAGCAGAGAGAAGATTTCTCAAGCAAGTGTTTTTTTGTGAGTTTGCCCAAAAGAAGCATGGCTGAATATGTGTGTGTTGTGGTGAGATAACACAGAGAAGGTCCCTGGAGGAGCAGAGGAGCTTTGGAGGAAGCAGTAATCGTTAGATAGCAGCGTTCATCCATAGGGATGGAAGTCCTTTCAGGGATGCTGGAGTTTCTGTGCTCCATTCAAGTTTCTTTTATGTCTGAAATGTTCTCTGATGTCTGGATTAGATCTGATAGGATTGTGTTCAGTCTGAAATCTGGAGTTAAAAAATCTTGGCAGCTGGTGTTTCTCTTCTTACCTATAGAAGGCAGATTGGCTTTAAAAGGAAGTGAGGAAGTGATCGCATGCCGTTTAAGGCTGTGGTCCTCCAAACTCCCTGGGCCGAGGACTGTTACCAGTCTGTGGGTCACTTGGTACACAAAAAGACAAAAAAAAGACAGGTAACTTGAATTATTTCTGCTTTGTTTGTTATCAGATTCTGATAGAAGTTTTATTTTGGAAAAGCTACCAGATTCTCTCCTCCACATTCATCTGCTACAGTCACAAATACAACTGCCACCACCCAATGGGGAGGCATCTGCAGAATCTTCAAGATTTCATGGCATGGCATGCCCATGAATGTGGACGGTGGTCATCAGGCATGCAGAATGGCCCACCTTTTATATACCACGGGCTACCGGTCGGCTGGTTGCCGGTGATACTTGATATGATACTTGATATGGAATGTAGAGACATTTACACTTCGTCCAGTCAGAGCTGCTGGCCATTCTGACCTGTGGCCGACCTGTGGCCGCCCAGCTATCACCCGATTTTGTAATGGCGTCATCCCCGCCTGTCACTGGACTGCCACAGCGTGACATCAAAATGTACCTGGGCGTGTAAAAATGCCACTGCCGCCTCCGGGTTACAGATGCCACCGCGCGGCCACCTGCTGATTTTGCTGAAAAACTAGCATTTAGGTCGTCACGCGGCACCAGGATTTTTTTCTTTGCTGTAGCTTAGAGGTTGATAAGTGACTGTAAGGAGCTGCTAATTCAATTTTATGTAAAATTACATTTCCAAGAGGGAAAGTAACAGCAGATTCTCTGAATCAAATGACACTGAATCGGATCGGGGTCGAAACACCTGATCAGGACGTCCCTACATTTTTGTGTGCCATTTTATTTTGTAGTATTTATCCGTCACACCTTAAAAGCTAGAAGAGGCTGATGTTGGCATCCAGTTTGGCGCTTCCACTTAAGGAAACTCTATAATTGGTCCTATACAAAACTCTAAGTACAAATAAAGTGTAAACTATCTGCAAATATTTGACAGAAAATGAAGATTCAATCAAATAAAATTGCTGATTTGTAGAAAGAGGACAAATGTTTGTGTTAAAGAGAACTACACCATGAATCAAGATTTCTATTAAAATAAAATAAGATTGGTATTTTTGCCTTAAAAATAGTCTCAGTCAAAACTGAGTAATCATTGCTAAAATGGCATTCTATAAAAAACGCAGTGCAAAGTTGTCTTCATAGAATTTTTACCAACAAATTTCTACAAATCAACAACTTAGTTTCATAAATCTTTATCCTAACAACATTCCACTTAGGAGTCCTTTAATTTGAGAAATAGATTTTCCAGAAACAAGAATCTTAAAATACAATCAAACGTCAGACCAGTACGTCAAAATATTGTTTGCATTGAATGTTGCCTATAAATAATTGGGGAACACATATTTAACGCATGGCTGAGAATGCCAGCAGGAGTTTTTTTTTTTTTTATAGTCCTCAATGCATGCTGGGAAATATATAGGTGCGACATAAATCGAAAAATTATTATGAGACCGGATTTATTTATTTTTTGGGCTCTGTGCCACATCTGCCCATCTTTGCAGACACATAAAGAGCCTTTTTGAAGGCTGGGGATGCTGTAGGTTCATGGCTGTTTCTTCACCTGCAGGTTGCTGCTTCATTCACACAAAAACACACACTGTCTACCAGCAGCTTTATCTGGAATGATTGAAGCAAACCCCAGACATAGGAGGAGCAGTTTCCAAAGGCGCTGCTTTTGAGGCGCTGCAGGAACAGCGTGAGGAGGGAAAAAATATGCGGCCTTTGACCTTAAAGGAAGTGATTTATACAGGACTATAAAGCAAGGCCCCAGGGTCAGTACAAGCCTGTGATTTTGTAGTTGTGGCTGCAGTAAAAAATTGGACAAAAGACAACCTAAAAATACCTTCTTTAGAGAAGATTATTGTCTTTTTTTTTCCTCAGAAGAAAAAAAAAGCCTTTTGTATTGAACATTGTATTCCAAACAATGTGTAAAAAAAATGACAGATCTGAATGAAATATATGAAAAAAATGTTGAGAAAAACTAGTTTTTTCTTCAGATAAACCGTTATAATATGGTATTTTAAGAACATCCTTAGGCTGAGATGCAGCTCTGCTCTTTCAGTTGTGAGACTTCGGGCTGTTTTGCTTTCAAAACATGCCGTCTTCCACCAATATCCGAAAAAACATCCATGAACACAATTAGGTTTTTATTTTAAAAACACTTTTCTGGCTGGCATTTATGCAAATGTTCCAGAGATTTCATAACATTTGAAGAAATTTGCAGAGAAAATCATGAATTCGCATTGAGAAACAATTTAAAGTTAAGAAGTTAACCGACAACAGCTGCAAAAAGAAAATATAAAAAGGTTTACAAATAAAAGATCAGTTTTCTTCTTCTTTTTTATCATCTGAATTTTTCCTGGTAATTTTTTTTAGTTTGTCATAATACATTCTTCCCATCACAAAGTGGAATCCATTTTATTTATGAAAGGAAACAAGTTCAACCTTGAAACAAAACAATAAATTGATTCAAACAGGATTTTTATACCAACATTTAACAAATTTATGTTCGGCTTTGCTTTTTTAAAGCCATTTGAACATGCTAACATAACAACAATAAAGGATTTGAACAATATATTAATTCCTTTTTAGATAAACAAAAACAGAGATCAGGTTTATTTATTTTTCTCCCATGAAGAAATGCTTAAGGTTCTAGTTAAAACAGTGCAAAGACATCAGAGTTCAAGTTATTTTTCCAAAATACTTTAAAAGGGAACATCAAAGAATGTTTTACTGTTTTCCTCTCAGTTAAAGAAAATCCTTTCAAACTTACAAACATAGCTATATTATATTATATTATCATTATCATATCTTTATAGAAATATGACATTTTTGTCAAGCAGTACACATTTTTTGTAACTTTTTTTCTTCAACCTCCTCCAAATCCTGCGGACTGTGCAAGGAGCCGGTTAGTGCTGTTCACATAATAAGTGCAGCCTGACCGTTAGAAATCAGGAAATGACACAATCAGAACACAATCTGGGCGTCCAACGGGCGCTTGTGCATAACCTGAACATCCCGCGTGCGCAAGATTCGTGTGAGGTCAGTAAGGAGCCAGTACGCATGCCTTGCTTAACCACTAAATTAGGGGTGGGTAAACTATTGCCCATGCAGGGACTATATGCAGCCCATAAAACTATTTAATCTGAAAACATGCAGCATGCGTACGGGTTAAACCCTGTGACAAAGGCTTAATCCTTCAGTTGACCATGTCAGTTCAAAGAGAACGTCTGGCTAGAAAGAAACATAAGACATTTTATTCATTACGAACATTTGAAACTTTGAACAGATTTGAATTTGAAATCTTTCCAATGAAATGAACAGAAAATGAGTCTGTTTCCTTTAACTACAGCACTTAAGATCCTAAAAGTTGAAAAATATTTTAGGATCTGTAAGCTATTGCAGCTATTGTTGTTGTGATAACTTGATAGAAGTCTTATAAGTCACACTTCTTTGGCAATAAAAGAAGGTTCTTAATCCACTAAAAGAAATAAAAGATTAAATATGTCCCCCACCACACTCTGGTACTATAATAGACATACTCAGCATGCCTGAAGCTGTGTTATTCCCCCATCTGTGAGTCTGTCCCTGTCCTGCCCTTGACAGAGAAAAGGACGAGCTCAGACAGCCTGGGAACGGCTAACTACCAGAGGATCCGAGCTACATCAAAGGCTGCGCCATTTACACAGCAGCTTACTCATGCCCACATATACACAAACATCAGCTTACATATTTGGGGGTTTCTTCCTCTGAAGTTCATCAGGAGTGGCAGTGCTGTCGCCCGTTTTGACAGCATGAGAACTACAAGAAAGGAGAGTTCAGCTCTTAATAGCTGGGAAGGTTTGCAGCAGCAGCTCCTGTCTTAACAATCATTTCTCCTTTAGCCCTGAGAGACAGCAGCGGACATGTGAAAATGTTTTTGTCCACAGATGTGACCAAGAATGTGGCGGTAAATAGGTCTCACAAGGCCTTTTTCTGCTTTAAATGAGAAGAAAATGGCAAGAATCACAAGAATAACACACACACACACATCCTCTGATCTTTAGTGCAGCTTCATGAAAAAAGAAGCTGCCCTCCACACTCATCTAGTACACTTAATCTGGATTGGCAATATTAGAACCCCAGAGCCGGAGCCAAAACAAATGCGACACGAGCACAAGGCTAACTCTCAGCGATTCCTGACGTATGTTGGGGCGAGAGAAGGGCCGGAGGAGACTGGAAGTGTGTGTGGGAGGAACAGGCAGATTAACGTGAGAACAGTGGAGGGGTGTGTGACATGAGGGAGGGACGCTTGATGGGTACAAGATGTGCTCAAAGGGAAGGGTTTGAGGATTCATATTCATGTTGAGTTTTAGGACTTTGTGGAGAGTGATAAAAACAGGAGCAAAGATCCCGGTGATGTCTCCGGTTTGCAGGCTGGGGGGGGTCTATGGGGTACAGGCTGCCAGGGTAAGAACATAAAACCTAGGCAGAGCATGCCGGACTTTAGCTGCTGCAGAAAACTCGGCACATGTTGGACCCATTACATGATGTCATGGTGGTAACATTTCCTAGAAGCACCTCCCTGTGAGAGAGGAAGTGATGTCACAGTTTAAGGCCGAGCCTTGCAGATGGTACGTCTGTGGATCAGGTAAGATCCTCTCCAAACCTCCTGTGTGCAGACGCTCCTATCAACAGTCCATCGTCAGCAGCTCATTTTTTTATACTTTTAGAAACTTAAAATGTCGTTGAATGTGTCACATTGAGAATTTAATCATTTTGCAAACCACAAAAATCCTCTGATCTTTGATTATATTTGAATGGGAATAGATTAAGAAGATTCAGGGCCCTAAACAAAAACATTTTGTGGGTCCATCTTCATTATTGTTCTTCCACGCCACACTGAGGTTTGGATCTCTGACCTCCAAATGTTTGAATTAAAGTAAAGCTAAATGAAAATCTGTTTAAACTATTTTTTTTTTAAGTTTCAAAATGTTAAACAATAGAAACTTTTACAGTGTTCTGTCAAAGTAAAAGCTGGTGCATTTGACATAATAGACCACTTAAACGTTTCCGTCACACAAAAAACTCTTGTCCTGCTCCTGTCATATTTTGATCTATGGTAAAATCGTTACTAGTGGTCTTCTAATTATTATTATGCTGGTTTTTCCCAAATTAAAAAGAAAACATGCCATACTGTGTGTGTGCATACTGCATATGCATATATATGTGCATATGTGCATGCTGGAGGTCCTGGCTCGATGAAGCCAATAGGACAAAATCGTCTGCACAGAGCAGAGAGGAAATGCTGTGGTTCCCGAACTACGAACTCTGGCTGCGCCTGTAAATACAAATACCAGTATATAAACCAGTATATAAATACCAGTGATAGAGGGCAGCCCTGCGGGAGTCCAACATGCACCGGGAACAGGTCAGACTTACTGTCGCCTATATGCGAACTAAGCTCCTGCTCTGGTCATGCAGAGACCGGACAGCCTTCGGTAAGGCTCCCTGGACCCCATCCCAGTGCACCCTTCACAGGACACCACGGGGGACGCGGTCCAACGCTTTCTCCAAATCCACAGTATATAATATAAAAATGACAAACACATAGGAGTGCACTCCCACAAACCCTCCAGCACCCTAAAGAGGGTGTAGAGCTGGCCCACTGTTACCACGACTACTCAACACATGACAAATTTGGTCAATGTGCAATTTTTCACAGTTTATTTAATATGTCTTTGATTATATTATTGAGTTTTTCATGAAACAAGTCTAATTTCTATGCAGCAGCCTACACTTCTTTCAAATGTTTGACTTGGAAAAAGGAAGCGGAATAGAAAGGAGCAGTTTTTTTGCTGAGCAGCGTAGCAGCTGGAAACTGTTTGGTTCTGATCCAAGGTTCCACCAGCTGATTGAGGTCTATGGACAAATACGTCTCCCCTCTGCTTATTTGTTAGGTTCATCTTCTTCAAACTGCAGGAAGCAAAGACTCCAGTGAGGAATTTCACACCAAAAAACAAGCCTGTTGGGAAACTCTGGGTTGTGTTTGTTGAGGACATTTGAATTTGTTTGGGTTTCCCGTGTTAGCTTTGTAAGCTTTGGTGTTTACCATGTTGTTTCATGTTCAGAAAGTTTGTTGACTGAAGTTAGTTTTGTTTCCTCCACACCTGCCTTCTATTACCATCACGAACACACGTGCATCCATTAATCTTCTCCTCTGCTCATATATGCATCTTGGTTTCCTTTGTTTCTGCCTTGTTCTTTATTGTTGTTCTTGTCTTCTTTGAAGTTTTTTTTTAATACTTCCTGCCATTGCTGCATTTTTTTATGAAATAAAACTTCTTTGGCTTTCATTTGGTTGCTTTTCGCTCCGCCTGCACAGTACAATTAGTTGTTAGTCAAAGGCGACAAACGTCACATCGATGAGAGCGCCGTTGCTCCATAATCAACCTGTTTGCTGCAAAAAATGTGAGCATCAATGGACAAAACTGCACAAACTGTTTTCGAATGCTGACGAAAGGCGTAATAAAGTTCCATCTCTTCTTTCTGGATGATTCCTAATGACCTCTGGGGGGTAAATGTACCAAACCAACCAAAGAGAAAGGGGTGTTCTGATACTGCAAGCAATTATACCAAATAAAGTCAGCTGGGCTGCAGGTATATTTGAACTTCAGATTTGCTCAGTATTGGCGATTTACACTTCTTTGTCTGCTCCAAGATGTTTAAAAATGTTTAACCACAAAAAGTCTAGATAATTTATAGGAAAGACTAAAAATGCAAAAGACTGCAGGTGAGCAGACCTGCAAAATGATGCTGAGCTTTTGGCTGATACTTGGTATTTTCACATATATCCACATCTGCCTTTTTAATAAAACGGGGTATACCTATATAGCACTTTTCGACCTTCCTTTAAGACCCAAACCGGTCACAGTACCATTCACACATACATTCACACACTGATGGCCAAAAACTGACGCGAAACTGTAACCACTAGGAGCAATGTGGGGTTTAGTGTCTTGCCCAAAAACTCAAGAGGTCGACCGCCGTTCCTCTGCCCCACAGCTGCCCCATTATTAGTCCAGCAAGCTAATATAAGCTCAATTAAAGCTTGGTTATTTTGCTCAAATTCATGTCTTTATCTTTGTTCCGCCCATTGCGACATCTGACTGGTTACACAGACCAGAACATGGGGAAGAGCCAATCAGAAGCGTTGAAAGGATGGGGAGGCCACAACTGGAGTGCCCCAACATGGAGGAGAAGACATGCTTTTAGCACAGAGAAGCTACGGAGAGCTACCACATGTTGGAGATATGTAAACACAGTAAAAATGGGAATAAACGTCACAATCTTTTACATCTCATGACTACTTGAAGCATTATTTACTATGAGCAGAAAACTTTAATAACGTTACATTTGGCAGACATAAAGTTCTTGCATGCTGTAGAATTAACCAGTAAAATATCTGGAGTTTTGTTGTTTGCATTTCAAACATGTCGCTCTTGTGTGTAACTGCTTAATTACTAGTTTTTGGGAGAAGAAACAGAGTGGGTTTGTGGAAGCGGATTTTTCTGAAAGAAGGACTAAAGCTGGAAAAAGACGAGAGAAGAAAAGTAACAGATGCTGAGTAACGATTGACGGTTTTACCGCAGAGCTCCATGGGGATTTAGGTTGAGTGATTTAAAGTGGCGCCCCACTGTGCATACCTGAGTGTTTGAGTCCACATAAAAACATTCAATCACAAAGTTGTGTTCTGCTGAAAAGCCTCCAATGAGAACATTACCGTGGACCACCCAACAGGCACTAACAAAAAGAGCATCTTCCATGGAAAAAATAAAGAAAAAAAAGAATAAAATCTTAAACTGTAGAGTTTGGTTCATTGGCCTTCATTGGCCCACCCTCATACCATAGTCCAGGTGAATACTTGATTCTGATTGGCTGCAGAGTGTCCACTTGATGATAAAAAAGAAGTTCCGATCAAATAGTCTAAATGTTTCATATTATTGTGCTGGTCTAAACACCAGCACAATAACAATCAGCAATAGTGATAATAATCATAATAATGTGAGTTTAGCTTCAATAAGAGATGGTCCGCCTTATAATCTAGTGCGTCTATGAAAGTATGAATTCTGGTTGTGCTTCCTGACCTAAAGCTGATTTTCTATGGGACATAGCACTCAAAACTTAGTCAAATTCAACATTGACAAACTACACAGCCATTCTGTTTCATGATTTTTTGGCGCATTACTGCTGCCTTAGCTAGGAGCCTATGGACTGCTACTTTCAGTCCTTCAACTGTTTGTAAATGAGTTGAATAAAGTTTGAGATATCTAATCATAAAGGAGCCACAAAGGAGAGATCAAGGAGCCACAAAGGAGAGATCATGGAGCCACAAAGGAGAGGTCAAGGATCCACAAAGGAGAGGTCAAGGAGCCAAAGAGGAGAGGTGAAGGAACGACAAAGGAGAGGTCAAGGAGCCAAAGAGGAGAGGTGAAGGAGTGACAAAGGAGAGGTGAAGGAGCCACATAGGAGAGGTCAAGGATCCACAAAGGAGAGGTCAAGGAGCCAAAGAGGAGAGGTAAAGGAGTGACA